>NW_024121432.1:2055628-2288128 GCF_016745375.1 Pimephales promelas
TTATATATATATACACCTCACCAGCCACTTATTTAGGTACACCTGTCCAACTGCTCCGTTAACACTTAATTCTAAGCAGCAATCACATGGCGGCAACTCAGTGCATTTAGGCATGTAGACATGGTCAAGACAATCTCCTGCAGTTCAAACGAGCATCAGTATGGGAAGAAAGGTGATTTGAGTGACTTTGAACGTGGCATGATTGTTGGTGCCAGAAGGCTGGTCTGAGTATTTCAGAAACTGCTAATCTACTGGATTTTCACGCACAACCATCTCTAGGGTTTACAGAGAATGGTCCGAAAAAGAAAAACATCCAGTGAGCGCAGTTCTGTGGGCGGAAATGCCTTGTTGATGCCAGAGGTCAGAGGAGAATGGCCAGACTGGTTCGAGCTGATAGAAGGGCAACAGTGACTCAAATAACCACCCGTTACAACCAAGGTGGGCAGAAGAGCATCTCTGAACGCACAGTACGTCGAACTTTGAGGCAGATGGGCTACAGCAGCAGAAGACCACACCGGGTGCCACTCCTTTCAGCTAAGAACAGGAAACTGAGGCTACAATTTGCACAAGCTCATCGAAATTGGACAATAGAAGATTGGAAAAAACGTTGCCTGGTCTGATGAGTCTCGATTTTCTGCTGCGACATTCGGGTGGTAGGGTCAGAATTTGGCGTCTACAACATGAAAGCATGGATCCATCCTGCCTTGTATCAACGGTTCAGGCTGGTGGTGGTGGTGTCATGGTGTGGGAATATTTTCTTGACACTCTTTGGGCCCCTTGTACCAATTGAGCATCGTTGCAACGCCACAGCCTACCTGAGTATTGTTGCTGACCATGTCCATCCCTTTATGACCACAATGTACCCAACTTCTGATGGCTACTTTCAGCAGGATAATGCACCATGTCATAAAGCTGGAATCATCTCAGACTGGTTTCTTGAACATGACAATGAGTTCGCTGTACTCAAATGGCCTCCACAGTCACCAGATCTCAATCCAATAGAGCAACTTTGGGATGTGGTGGAACGGGAGATTCGCATCATGGATGTGCAGCCGACAAATCTGCGGCAACTGTGTGATGCCATCATGTCAATATGGACCAAACTCCCTGAGGAATGCTTCCAGCACCTTGTTGAATCTATGCCACGAAGAATTGAGGCAGTTCTGAAGGCAAAAGGGGGTCCAACCCGTTACTAGCATGGGGTACCTAATAAAGTGGCCGGTGAGTGTATATATATATATATATATATATATATAAGAAATTTCAATCAGCATCACTGAAAATGTGACTTCAGTAACAGGCTTTTAAACCTACTGTCCATTCTAGTGGACAGATACATAAAAAAAAAAAAAATCCTGATTTAAAAGTGCAATTCTACAGTCGATTTTTAACTTTAATTAATAAGTTCAATCTTTCTATTTTACATACAAACTATAAAATACTGGCAAAAATATATACAAAATGTAAATACACCTTAGAAAATGTTGCTTGCTTCTGTGTTTGGAGTGAAGTGCTGCCATGCTTCTCTTCAATGTAGAGTTTTTTTATATGTATAATTACTACATGCAGATGCTTTTGATTGGATGACTTTACTGGCATTTGATTGGATGACAAACGTCCAATCTCATGGACTGCAGGCTTTAAATGAGGTGAAATGCTCCTGAAGTTAAAAAAGGCTGACATGTGATGTCCATTGTAATGGACAGAGGGTCTGAATGGGTTAATGTACATGACCTCGCTGCAGTTACTCATGTCATAATGCGTTGCTTTTATGATTTTCGTACAAAAAATGTTTTTTGCAGGCCAATCAAATGACTAAGGGGCTGTTTACACGACCCTGCTTTCAACTAAAAGCGCCAAAAGCATCGGATATTGAAGCATGTTTGTCAGTTAGATGCCTTGGGATGAGAATACTTTGGAAATCGCCAGCTACTGGCCTGACACTATAATAGTGTTTTTGTCGGTTTCGCAGATCCACGAGAATGGGGATCGTTTGGACAATGTTGTCGTCTGTACAAGAAAAACACACAAGAAATGGTTTTCCGTTTTTAGTACATAATTCTCATGTAAATGGACCCTAAATATATTTATTTGTTAAATATTGCATCCGGTTCATGCAATGCATTGGAAATGAAAGGTCAAGTCGAGTGCTTTGCATTAAGGGATACAGCAGCCAATCTATTATAAATGAAATGATTAAACGAAAAACTAAAATAACCCTGAATTTTTCAGAAACAGATGGCAATGTTTCCTCAGGATGACCCCATAACAGTTTTGTTTCCTCAGTGTCTGTAGGATTGTAAAGTGTTGCAGATGTTCAGACGTCATCATGGGAACTGTGGGATAGTAAACGAGAAGCAGAACTTCAGCGCTTAAGAAAAGTTGCTGTTCAACATTTTGGTCCCTTTATTAATGCTGTCACAATTCCAAACAACAGAACCACCATGGTCATGAAATTACCAGCTCTACATACCACTTCGCTAGACAAATAAATGATAAATAATCATCGAAGAAAATAATGAAAAATACACAGAGAAGTCAAACAAAAAGCAGGCAGTGAATTCATTAAAATTCAAAAGGATTAAAAAAAGAAAATCACAGTCCAAAAAAAAAAAAGTGCCGTAACCGTTGATTTCAGTGAAACATTCATATATTCTTCTGCAAAATATGTTTCAGCACTTCAGAAACAAATATCACAGCCAAGACACAGTTTTCGTGCAAAACTCTTGGATTTACAGTTAAAGTCACTTGCTTTTTATCACACTGAAAACATGTAGATGCAGAGTTTCGGAAAGCTTGAGGAGTTTGAAAAGCCTGGTTTACAAAAATGTTGTATTCAATGTTCCTGATATGCATCTTGTCTATTGTTTGGTGGCAGTCCTTCAGTTTAATGTGAGAGTATGGCACTTCAAATCAAACGATGCAACAGGATTTACAAATACTGTAGATACAAGTATACTTTGGGGGTAAATCTCACAAAAAAGTACCTGGAAACATAAAAAAAGGACATGATTTCATTTAAATTCAGGTTATCATAAAGCATTTTTTTAAAAGCCATTATTTAATTATTTGACAATGGGATTGTTTTTGCCTTACAGTAGACAATTAAATAATTGGGTCTTAAAATAGCCTCTATTTTCTTTTTTTTTTATTATACAGTAGTATAGCATTATTTTGTGAGATTCACCCTTGGAGGTAACAGACATATAAAGTGCAAATGACAAACAGAAAATACATTTTTAATCTTTAACATTCACTGCCTACTAGAAACCAAAATGGCAACATCTATCTCTAGAAAGAACAAACACTAAAAGAAAAGACGGAAACAGCAATAGAACAAATATTACCCAAAACTTCCAACTTTCGCAAATCTTAATGCTGGTCTGTAGGCGAGCGGCATACGTGTATGAGAAAGCAGGCAGAGTGAAAACGCACCGAAGGGAGGAACCACAAAAATCATCAGAATAACAAAAATATCCATCCTCACACTTCTCTGCAAATTCGCTTAAGCTTTGTTTTGATTTGATTTTTTGTTACTTTTCTTTAAATCTGTACAGAGCTCAGGGAAAAGTCTATTTGGTTGATCCCAGCTGGCATGTAGAAAGAAGCTTTTTTTTTTTCTTCACCGTTGTTCTTTACATTGATGGGTAACATTCAAGGCGTATAGCTAAAAAGGAAAAGAACTGTACAAGATCACTTCACGGTCCAGCATACACGCTCTGATGCTGGACATTGACAGAAGAAGAAAGAAATGGCAAATAGGGTTTTGTTTTATTTATACAGTATTTTACAGTGAAGGGTTGAACTTTAGTTCCCTGTTCTCATCACAGAAGCTCAGAGAAAAGCCTGAACGATGAGTTTGTGATGAGATGAGATGTCATTCTGAAGGAGAAGAGAAGATTGCTTTGCTTGTAGTTCCCTCTTCTTCACCTTTCGTCCGTTCAGAAGGCGTTCAAGCTTTCCAGAGCCACCTCGTAACAGAATTTGTACTGCTCCTAACAAAAACAGAAGCGATTGCAACGAGTCATTAGACGTTCAAAGGCAGAGAAAAGGAGATTTTCCCTTAGACGTTCATCCAGCAGTCCGTGGCAACAGTAGCGGTTCTAGGCACGGGCGAACCGGGCAGTCGCCCGGGGCGGCATTTCTTCATGTCACGTTGGGGGCGGCACGAGCAGTTAAAAAAAATACTCTGTGCTGCGAAGTTTTTTTATTTTTTATTTCGATTCAATTATTGGCAATGGCGCCCTGCTTGCTGAGAAGGTGCCGTGCGCAGAAGCGATGTCAAGGGGATCTCCTGATTAGTTCACGTGTCGTATCGCGTCTTTTGCGCGCTCGTGGTCGTTATTTCAAATCCTCTATGTTTCAAATAGGCGCACGGGAAGCGCTCATTATGCGCTCACGGGAAGCGCGCTCACAAACTTTTCAGTATGGGAGTGCACGTGCACCCAAACACTTGGGTGTTTTTTCTCTTCTCCGTAAATAAATCTTTTAGCAATGCTACAGCAAGCGTGGTGGAAATACATTAGCTAAAACTCCTTTGTCGTTGTGTAGAGCCTAGTGTAATGAGTGCATGGTTCTATAGCAACGACAGCCATGGGAAAATCGGTACGAATTTTACTATTAATAATAAAAGATAAGCTACTGTGCATTATAAATGTTAGGGTAGAAATGTCAGGAATGTATCTTTATTGACTCATTCTTTTTAGATGATTTAAATGCTGAAATATGAGGTTTTTCTTTATATAAAACCCTTTTTTGTGTGTTAACCTTTTTTAAGTTTAGTAGGTAAAATGAAAGACACTCCTCTAAAACAAATCTTTAATGTTATTAACTTGGTGAATTGATTTCACTATGTATTAGGCTTTTTGAACACGATTCTGTGTATGTGATATACCATATTATCTAATACTTTTCATAATGATCAACTAAAATCAACTTTAATTATGAGTTTTTACAGTAGCCTATAATATGCTCGAAGGGGGTCTCGCCCTTGGTGTAATTCAAAGTAGAACCGCCACTGCGTGGCAAAGACGTCTGGGTAATATTTTCGTCAAGGATCATATCATATGCACAGCTGTGGAATCGTTCGGTTATCTCCGGCTGAAGATGTTTCGAGAGCAATCAGTGAAAAAGGTACAGGACAGATGTCTAAATACGCCTGAAACGGCCTTCAATTCGGTACAAGACGTTTTCTTTTAAAACTGCAGAAAGTGCAGCTGTCTGTCTCAGGGGTTTGAGGTGAACCAATAATTACTCTTTTTCTGTCTCAGAGCGATGAAGATCAGCAGACAAGAAAATAGCACATAAAAAAATAAAACCATTCCTCTAGAGGAGACTTGTGATTGGAACTGTGTAGTGTAGAAGACGCTAACTATTACAAATGACTGACTAACAAAGAATGCCTGTAACATAACAAGCTTTTTTGGCTTTCCCCCCCAAAGTCCATTTATTATGTCCAGACACATAATACTAAATTCAAATACACATTAATTAATCACACTCATTGATAGCATATATTCTGTTGCGACTGACAAGTATAGCTCACCATTGTCTCCACCATGTTGGCTTTGTTGTTCCTCAGTGTCTTTACTGTGTGGAACACGTCCACGATGTTCTGTTGCTGGATCATCTCGCAGATGCTACAGATGGCACAAAACGTCCCGCTGCGTCCTCCGCCAGTCCTGAAGAGATCAACAACAATAAGCCATGAAAAACAAATCACACATCCCATAATGTCACAGATTAGAAGAGTTAATAGCCCATAAAATCACAGCTTGACTTATGCTACATTTCAGAAGATCGTAGGCCTCAGAGCTCCAACCTATGGAAGCTTGTTACCACCACAGAATGAAAAATAAAAAAGGTAATTGCGACTTTTTATCCCACAATTCGGACTTTTTTTTTCCTCACAATTGCGAGTTTACATCTCGCAATTCTGACTTTATTTCTCAGAATTGCGAGATGTAGAAGTCAGAATTGCATGATATAAAGTCACAATTGCAAGATATAAAGTCAGAATTGCGTGATATAAAGTTGCAATTGCATGTTATAAAGTCAGAATTGCGAGATATAAACTATTCTGAGGGAGGGAAAAAGTCCTGTGTGGATTTTGAGCTCCTAATTAGAAGCTGTCTTGGGTAATTATGACTCGGCTCGAATGACGAGTCTTTTTTCCCCCTTAGAATTAGATAACTCTCAATCGCGAGTTTATATCTCACAATTCTGAGAAAAGATGTAAGAATTTTGACATAAACTCGCATTTGCCTGTTATAAAGTCAGAATTGCGAGATATAAAGTCAGAATTGCGAGATGTAAACTCGCAATTGTGAGAAAAAAGTCAGAATTGTGAGATAAAAAGTCACACTTCTCTTTTTTCGCAATTCTGACTTTATATCTCGCAATTCTGACTTTATATCTCTCAATTCTGACTTTATATCTCTCAATTCTGACTTTATATCTCGCAATTCTGACTTTATATCTCGCAATTCTGACTTTATATCTCTCAATTCTGACTTTATATCTCTCAATTCTGACTTTATATTATCTCGCAATTCTGACTTTATATCTCTCAATTCTGACTTTATATCTCGCAATTCTGACTTTATATCTCTCAATTCTGACTTTATATCTCTCAATTCTGACTTTATATCTCTCAATTCTGACTTTATATCTCTCAATTCTGACTTTATATCTCTCAATTCTGACTTTATATCTCTCAATTCTGACTTTATATCTCTCAATTCTGACTTTATATCTCTCAATTCTGACTTTATATCTCTCAATTCTGACTTTATATCTCGCAATTCTGACTTTATATCTCGCAATTCTGACTTTATATCTCGCAATTCTGACTTTATATCTCTCAATTCTGACTTTATATCTCTCAATTCTGACTTTATATCTCTCAATTCTGACTTTATATCTCTCAATTCTGACTTTATATCTCTCAATTCTGACTTTATATCTCTCAATTCTGACTTTATATCTCTCAATTCTGACTTTATATCTCTCAATTCTGACTTTATATCTCTCAATTCTGACTTTATATCTCGCAATTCTGACTTTATATCTCGCAATTCTGACTATATCTCTCAATTCTGACTTTATATCTCGCAATTCTGACTTTATATCTCGCAATTCTGACTTTATATCTCTCAATTCTGACTTTATATCTCTCAATTCTGACTTTATATCTCTCAATTCTGACTTTATATCTCTCAATTCTGACTTTATATCTCGCAATTCTGACTTTATATCTCAATTCTGACTTTATATCTCGCAATTCTGACTTTATATCTCGCAATTCTGACTTTATATCTCGCAATTCTGACTTTATATCTCGCAATTCTGACTTTATATCTCTCAATTCTGACTTTATATCTCTCAATTCTGACTTTATATCTCGCAATTCTGACTTTATATCTCTCAATTCTGACTTTATATCTCGCAATTCTGACTTTATATCTCTCAATTCTGACTTTATATCTCGCAATTCTGACTTTATATCTCGCAATTCTGACTTTATATCTCGCAATTCTGACTTTATATCTCGCAATTGTGACTTTATTTCTCACAATTCTGACTTTATATCTCGCAATTGTGACTTTATTTCTCACAATTCTGACTTAATATCTCGCAATTGTGAGATAAAAAGTCGCAATTATTTTATTTATTTTTACAAGCCTCCATACCAACCTAAAGCTGCAGTGTGTCGTTTAAAATAGTTTCTCGTATCCCAGTGTAATGTGCATCCATTCATAGATTGATTCCCTACAACCTATACACAACCATTGATGCTGTGTTATGCAAGGTTTAGAAGAACAGTTTTCTTTACCAGAACTGAGATTACTAAAGCAAGACTGAGGGTTGGTATTTGAGTCTGGATGTCTGCTTAAACAGAGGACATTACAGAAATAATGTTAAATCAAATAACTATCGCTGACCACGGGTCAGTTTTACACGATTAGTATCTGTACAATAACGTGAGACAATCATCTTCAAAACGAATCGTGCGGTTTGCAGAATGTCAGCGTTACTGTGACATTTTTAAATGATTTCTCTCAGGGAAACTGCTCTGCATTCAACAGCTGCACATTTTTGACAGTGATGGGAAAGTAATGAAGTTGTCAGATCTTTTGTATCTCTCTGTCTTTAATTTGTGACGGTGATAAGATTGTCCTTGGCTCAAAGGCTGTGCGGTTTTATCCTTTAGTCCTTTTAAAGCTGCAGTTTTAATCTACGATTCTGTATCGACTGGTTCAAGGTGCACACAGACTTGGATGAAGAGCTGTGAAATACACATCTTGGATGGTTGCTGTATTAAACTCATTTGAGCTACATTAGCAGTGTCTAACATGTCTATATAGAGAAATCAGTCTGACATTAAGTACAAAAATTGTATGATTAAGATGTGATCTATTTCAGGTTTATACAGCACATACCAGCATTGTTCTGCTATATATTTTATTAGTCAGATCTGCTCCTCCCAGGGTTTCACCATCCAAGACTAACTCATTCATAAGATTATGTGTTTATGGGTTTGTGCATAATAGCGTTGTGCTGTGGACGTCCCACTCACAGGCAGTGGACCACCGTGCGTCCATCGCCTCCGTCATACTGCTCCTGCCACTTGGCCAGTCGTCTGACCAGCTGCAGGATGGAGCGTTTGGACAATGGTGTGTCTCTGTACGCTGGCCAACCAATGAACTGGAAATGCTGGACCAGCCGGTAGCCGTCTTGAGGCTGGAAGCAGAACAGGAGATATTTTGAGAACATTTATCCAGAAGCCATTAATGTCAACTCATGTTTCACTTAGTAGAAGCTTTCACTTCATGCTCAAATCTATTGACCCTTCGCATGGAGCTTGATTGACAGGTGATCTGACCAATCATACTTCGTCATCCGCCATTTTGTCCGACAAAGCAACATTCCTTCTTATGTTCATTCTTGTTTATTTGATGATATAAATGAACTAGAAGGAAGAGATGATCAGACCATGAGCAGCTTTAACTGATGCTATACAGTGATCGGTTACGACACATTAAAGAGCCACAAAACGGTATTTATTGTTTCAATTTCTTAAAAAAAATGACTAAATTTGAAAGGTGAGACTTTGATTAATATGTTTAATCAAACGTAACCTGGTCTGTCCTGTCTGTCAGCGTGTTGTTAGTCTCCTCTCTGCTCTGTGATGTATCTTTGCGAACGGTCAATTGAAGGATATGTTTTAGGGAAGTAGCTTTTAGTAAGAAGCTTAAATGTATTTTCATGTTGACTAACATTTTAGTAAACATTTTAGTTTAACATTTTAGTTAACATCAAGTTTAACATTTTAGTTAAAGAGGCCTTATAATGCACTTTTAGAAAGTCTTGATTCAAAGTCTTGATATATATATATATATATATATATATATATATATATATATGAAGAGTTCAGATGCAAAAACCTCTAAGTGCCATTTGAAATTTTCTTCTAGAATGATCATTTTTATCAAGCTTGTATATTTAAGTTCAGTGATTTCACTTAAATGGCAATGATAATTACCTATTAATTGTTATTTAAGTGAAATTACTGAACTTAAATATACAAGTTTGATAAAAATCATCATTAAAGAAGAAAATTTCAAATGGCATTTAGAGGCTTTTGCATCTGAACTCTTCATATATTCCCAGTCTGTCAGTAATACTCTGTTTAGTTACTTTTAATATGAAGTCCCTCCTTCTGAAAAGCACAATGTACTCTGATTGGTCAGAAATGTGTGTTTGGGAAATGTCACGCCCCTTACCTTAACAGTTTCAACACACTACTAACTCAATTCAAAAAGGCTCCATATACAGTACATGTAATAACACAATAGGTTCTCTTTAAATGGAGATCAAATTGAGACTTTTGCTTAAGTCTACCACAACTACTAAGATTGTTCTTCTAAAAAAAAAGATCTCAGATTTCAGGAAAGATTCAAACTGCACTTACTGAATATGAACTCAATATGAACTCAAACATGTCTAATCAATCATCTTCACCAAATAATCTGAGCTGCTATTCATGTTGCTCTATATTTTTACTGGATGTCAACTATATTTTTATCTCTATGTATTTTTTTAAGAAACATCTGCAACAAAGTACTGAGAACTCAGTTAATTCTTCCTGCTTTGAAATAGCAGCCTTGGAACGATAAGCAACTGCGAGCTGGTAAACGATTGTAAGCATTTTGTCTGGATATATGACACTCACAGTACCTCCAATTCTTGCAGTGACACTGAAAAGCAAAAAATAAAACATCAAAACAGAAGCAAAAGCAAACAGAGACGTCAGCTGGATACTACAGTCAGACTGGATCAGCTAAATGAGAGTCATATTTCACACAATTTGCCATCGATGGAGCCATTTCATGGCAAATTTGTGATGCTGTGGCACTTATTTATTTTGTGCCGCTATGCTGCGCCGACAGTGATTAGCTACCCGGTAAACCTTGCCTGTCACCAGCGGTTAAAGAGAATGAGGGGGAAGAAAAGAGAAGGGAAGCAGGAGGAGGCGGGATGAGTCTTCTGTAACGTTTGACGCTTGGAACACATCAAGCTTCAGTAATGACTGCTAATGTGCACCAACAGAACGCTAAAGCTAACTCGCATGGAAAAGAAGAGAGAGAGAAAAAAAAAACCCACAATGATCTGCTACACAAATCCAATCCATGGCTTACAGTATATCAGCTGGTGCAGGATGGTGGTCAAATTATTTATTTCTGTGCTCATGCCCGCAGTTTGTGGCTAGCAAAACGAATCACGCTGAAAGACGCATGAGAAGTGCTGAGTGTTGAAATCATGTGGATTGAGAAGGACTATATAGTCGTGGCCCCTTTTTGGCTTAATGTAATTTCTCACTTCACTAACTCGACTGCTGTCGCATTAGGAGTCAAATTAAAGGGACTTAAGTGAATTTTTATCTCTTCTTGAGCTGTAGGATTTTTGCGATAAAAAGCAGTTTTATTTTAGGGGTCACAGTAAGGATTGTTTGATACAGTGCACATGTATATTTTGCATTGGGGTTCAAAATGGCTAATCTGTTGAGGTTCATCATCAGGAAATTGACAGGATAGTGCTAGTAGCACAAAAAAAAAAAATCAAAACACTAAAAAATAAAAGTTTTCAAGATTTTGTATTTTTTGCTAATGACAGCACTTGTTTGAGACTGACACTCACAGGAATAATTTGATCGTCTTACTGTTGCTATGGTTTCCTCAGGTGAACGTGACTTTTGTTCACAAGCATTTGTTTAGCAGCAGGAAAAATACACACTAACATTTAAATTTATATTTTGTTTTGATGCTGAAATGTTTGAAAAGTTCTTTATAAAATTAAAAGTATTTAGTCAGTCATTATCACAAAATAAACCCCAACATATGATCAGAAAGCAAAATTATTTTTTTTGTAAAAATGTAAATATCATATACTGTATGTACACACATCGTCGCTGTCCGGCACAAACCTTGTATTTCGCCTTTTTTTCATAAATCATTCCTATTGGTCACCCAATGGTGTTGGTGAATGAAAAGTATTGAAGGCTAAAAACCTCGTAACTCCATTGGATCCTCAAACTGTCAGTCAAAACTCGTAACTTTTCCCAGCCTCAATCTTGAATGAAGTGCCGTTGGACAGTCTCTGTTTATTTGCAATGCAACGGTAAATAAAGAACTTGTTCTTTGAATGAGTACAGCAATTCTTTACTCAAGAAACTTATAGAAACGCTTATGTTTTGTGTATTTGAGGAGAGGGGAAGAGTGTCTTAGTCTATTATTTGTCATCAAATTATAGCCAAACTGCCTTAAATAGCCTGTGCGTCACACTTCATCTTTAATAACTTGGGATTTTGACCAAATGACAAAAACTGAGCTCCTACAATGAACTTTATAACCTGTGAGTTGATGAAAACATATTGCTGCCTCAGATGTCGCCGTTCTAATGATGGACAAAACATGTCAGAAATACGCAGGTCAAAAACCTCTTAACTCCATTTGCGCTTATATGATACAATGACACATGCACGTAATATCTAATAGACCCCAAATTTTTGAATTGTAGTGTACATATCACATTTGCACCGTGACACTGGCAACGCTCTGACAGACCTGATTAGACCTTGTGGATCAGAAAAGGATAAAATGAACACATTTCTGACTCAGTCACGCAGAGTTATTAAACATCCAACAGTCCCACTCCCTTCCCTGTGCACTGAGCCCACTTACTCGTGCCATGTTGCAGATCCTAAAAATGCGATTGATGATGTCCTCGTCAATGTCGGCGGAGATGAATTCAACCTGAATGGGGCCGTAGCAGCAGGAGCCTTTCTCTGGCCAGTACTGCATGCAGAGCTGCAGCGGGGGCAAGAATTACAGCAAATAAGAACACAGAGCAGTTGTTCACATCCAGACAACGTGACTCAATAATGGACATCTAAAGAGTGCAGGAGAAATAGAAATAACTCAATCATTTTAAAGTCTACTAATTTGAACTCAAATTGCAGTGTGCCAAAGAAATCTGTTCCAATGATCCCTCACTCAAACTTATGAGTCACATCATGATGAATCAAACTTCCTTTGATCGTCTGAGATAAAAGAGTTTGTTATACTAAGAACATAACTTTCAGAATGTCAGATCATTTACTGAAACTAAACAACTGAATTATCTCATTCTTAACTTCTGCACATTTCCGACAGTAAAGTAAAAGACAGTGATGGAAACAAAAATACTGTTATCATATTTTATATACACTGAATGCTTATCATCTAGACATACTTCAAAAGGTATTTATGCTTTCGAGGCTGCATTTATTTGATAAAAAAAAAAAACAGTAAAAACTGTGATATTGTAAATATTACAATTTGAAATAACTATCTGAATTATGTTAAAATGTAATTTATTCCTGTGATCAGTCTTCAGTGTCACATGATCCTGATGTAGATTTACTGCTCAAGAAACATTTCTGATTATTATCAATGTTAAAAACAGTTGTCATGGTTCATATTTTGGTAGAAACCGGGATTATTTGATGAATAGGAAGTTCAAGAGAACAGCATTTATTTGAAACGGAAATATTTTGTAATGTTATAAATGTCTTTACTGTCAGTTTTGATCAATCCTTTATGCTGAATAAAAGCATTAATCCAAACAGTAGTGTACATTTTTTATATTATATATAATTTATTATTAGAGCTGTCAAATGATTAATCGCGATTAATCGCATCCAAAATAAAAGTTTGTGTTTTCATAATATATGTGGGTGCACTGTGTATAATTTTATATATATATATATATATATATATATATATAACTATAATAAAAATATATATAATACAATTATATATAAAATATAATTTTAAATATATAAAATTAAAATGATAAAAATCCTTTATTTAAATTATAAAAATTAATTTAATTTAAATATTTTAATTTAATTTAATAAAATTAAAAAAATATATATAAAATTAAATTTTAATATATAAAATTATATATAAAATGTATATAAATACACACACATGCTTGTATATATTTAAGAAATATTTTCATGTATATACTGTATTTATAATTTATATATAAATATCAATATTTTATATATAAATTATATATTTTTTCTTAAATATAAATGCATGTGTGTGTATTAAATTTTATATATATACAAAATAATTATACCCAGTGCACCCACATGTATTATGTAAACACAAACTTTTATTTTGGATGCGATTAATCACGATTAATCGTTTGACAGCCCTATTTATTACATTAATGTATGCATAAACACCTTTTGTTTTAGACTGCAATTCTGGATTAGCCCTCTTATTAGTTTGAGAATCATTAAAAAAGAAGCAATCTAACAATAGTCCACCTTAAGAAGTGCAATGGAAAAGGCGAGGGTCAAGTACCTCACATACCTGCGCAGCGTCCATTTCATTCAGCATCACAATGGTGGAGCAGTTGTAGTCGAACACTAGCCTCCAGAAGTCGGCCACGGTGTTGGGCAGAGGGTGCTGTGTTACGATGAAGGCCGCCGGCTGTTTGTGGCTCTAGAGCAATCAATAAGAGAACAAGTTAACTCTTCCTTCCAGCACTGAAGATGTGCCTGGACCCAACACATCCCAATGTGCCTCACATATGTAATGACCAGAACTAAATGGAGACCTGCAGAGGGACAGGAAACACAGAGACTGAGTGATAACCTTGCCAGGGGATTCATTGACATGGACTGCCGAGGCTCCGTGTGAGACAAACACACACACTCTTCTACCACGGGTTGGCCGTTCAATTCATTTGCTGCTTATCTTCTCTTTTTTCATCTTGTTGTTCTTTATCTGAGGCGCGTGTGTTCTGCCTTGATTATCCTTTTTGGATGCTGCGTCAAGATGCTGGGGTGATTATGATCTATGTGTGGAGATTACGGAGATGTGATCTAATCTTGTACTTGTTAAATTGGCTTGTTTGTGAGATTGTCACTGTGTGATCTCTGCTCCGCTTACCTGGGATTTATCAGAGCGCACTATGGGAAGTGATGTAATATAAAGTGTTTTATTTATTTACTTTAATATACTGTAAAAGTCCCTCATAAATAAATGTAAGTATATAAGCGTCTACACCAGCAGATGATAACGTTCTGTTTATAATAAGTGTGATCTGCGAATTTGTCGTCTGCAGCATTAAAGGTTTGAGCTCTTAAAATCAGGATGGATTCTGATTGGCTGGCAATGTTTTTATCATTCATCAGCTAGAAAAAAAATGATTGTGAAAGTGATCCCAATGATCTCCGTTATAGTTGTGGTGTGAAGTCTGCTATTCTTTATATTTAGAACGATTTTCCGAAGTCAATCTTTATCGTTATAGCTTTCGTCCTTGGTGTAAACGGGCCTATAGTCCAAATAAACTATTTATCGAATACGACGTTCTTAAATATTCACATCTGTGACTATAAAACTGAAGGATGAAACAACGCAAACTAAAATGAATGCAAAAAACTCTAGATTCCTTCTAGTAATTTAGCTTGTCCTAAATGCTCTTGCATTTGAAACATTCGATTCATTCTAGTGAATGCCTTTTAAATGCCTTTAAAGGGATACTCCACCCCAAAATCATCACTACTCACCCTCAAGTTGTTGCAAACCTGTATGAGTTTCTTTCTTCTGCTGAACACAAAGGAAGATATTTTGAAGAACGAATGATGAGAATGATGTCAGAATTTTCACTTTAGGGTGGAGTACCCCTTTAATTCCAAAAATGACTAAACTATTCAAGGCCCTACATGTCATTTTAGGTCTTTTAAATATGTAGCTTTTTAGTAGTATATAGTGTGAATGTATCAGTTCAAGTTTGATGATCTTAACCCTCTGATGGTCTTCGTTTAGGAGTTACGTCCCTTCCCGGTCAGAACTGACTGGACACCTAAAAATGAAACTTCCTCCATCCCAGTAAAAAATAAATGCAATTTATTTTTGTTCTATAATATTTTATTCTTTTTAATTTAGTATTTTGAGACAATTTGATGGAATTTATTAATATTTATGCAATATTTATGGTCTATTAAATATATATATATATATATATATATATTTTTTTTTTTCCAAAAAATTATTAATGCAGTATTTTAGTTTTATATAGAGTCTAGGCCTTCAGAAAAGAAGGAAATTAGCACCATCAGGATACAGTATAGAAAAAAATCATAGAACACATTTACTTTTTTTTTTTTTTGGTGGATTTGAATATATATTTGAAACAATCTCAAAAACGATTTCTTATTAAAAGTTTTTTGTTTGTTTTTTTTTTTTTTGTCAATTTTCCATTCATTTCCTATGGGTGGGTCATTTTTGATCAAAGACTAAAATTGTGACTAATTTTTTACGACCACTTAGCATGCTAGGATCATGACCTAATTTATTTATTTTTTTGTATTCACATACCAAATGCCAGAAAAGTCACCAAGTATCATAACCTTCCGATGAAGCTGGGATTTTTTTCAAATTCAAAACAGAAAATTATTCGGTCAGAAGAGACCGAGGACCATTAAATTAGTTTATTCGCTCAAAAAAACCTAAATTATGACTGTTATACCACTATAAGTACCCTTTACAGTTCAATGCAAGACTATATTTTTTTTTTACATTAAACAATGTAGGCCAGGTGACCTCTAACAAAGCAATGAAACTTACGTCCATCAGCGCTGCATTGATGTAATTGCTGGACTCGCCGTCAACAGAAATGAGGAAAGGCAGGCAGCGGTCCACCGCGAGGACGTCCATGCTGCGGTTCTTATCGTGGTTACGCGGGAGCAGGCCAACGCTGCAGTCCTCCGGGCGAACACGCGGTGTCACTATATTCAGAGTCTGAGGAAGAAGACATGAAACACCTATAAGACAAACGGCTCTCAAACATAAAGCTGCGCACTGCTGGTCCAACCACAACCAACACAAATATTTGAGTAAACTGAAGGTCAGTCATTACTTATGTATAAGACACACTGAGACATCGAGATAGATGCAGATGGAGAGAGGGAGAGAGACAGACAGTGAAAAATGGCTTACAAGAGAGAAAGATGCAACGCTAGATAGAGAACGAAAGATCTGGGAGGAAAGGAAGAGAGAAACATATTCATCATATTTTATGAGACGCCTCACAGATCTGAAGCTTTGCTTCCCCTCAGACGGCAGCAGCTCACTCATTTCACAGGGAATACAAAACATAAAGGCACCATGAAAAGAAAGCGCTCAGCTCTGGGCTTTATGGGGCTCTTGCAGATCGCCAATGGCTCGTAAAAAGAGCTTTCTCCCCTGACGTCTGAGTCACTGTCTTTACTCACCTGCCTCATCTGAATGCATTAAGGACGCCACCACGCTTTGCAGATTGACTTTTTCAAAAGCACTTCGAATTTAGGGGGAATCATGCTGAAATCACACCAGAGAGCTTGATAAAGTTGTTCGAAATAGCCGCGAGGGCTTCAGCCATAATACAGTACTGCCAATCGACAGCAGAAAACCTTGGAGGATTCAGTAAATTAGTGGGCCTCCATGTGGGCTGCTCGCTGATTATAGTTTAAGAGCCGCAGGAACAAGAAGCATGAAGCTTTAAAAACACGTATGTTTCAACCGTTTTTAAGATCAATCACAAATGAGATCTCTTCAGTGTCTCAATTGTTCCTCCTAGATTGTAATGAGGAAGAGTAGAACAAATGCAGGAAGATATATGGAGAAATATGATGTTCTTTCAGAGGAGATTTCAAACAATTCCAAAAGCTATGTTTCCAGCCTATTTTTAAAGCTACACTGTGTGATTTTTACCCCCATCTAGTGGTGAAAATGTATATCACCATCCAGTGAATATTAGTTTCTGTTCCTCTCAATTCCGATTTTGTTTTAACTCCTACGGTGGCCAATGTAGTCCAAGATTAATATGGCTTTTAGTTCGACCTCGTCCATGAGTGTTAACTCAAACGTAAACGAAAGAGGCGAAGCTTGAATTAACGGGCACGTCCCTCTTTGGCTAATGTACATTCAAGATGGAGGGGCAACATGGCGACCGACATTAGAACCCCTTACTCGTATGTATTTTCAATGGCATATTATACACTCACAAGAATACTTTATTACTTGAAAGAAGTAAATATACATTAATGAGCACATATATTTTTGAAAGAACTAAGTGTTTTTAGCTGAGGATAAACTAAAAGAGTTACACAGTGTAGCTTTAAGAACATTTTAAGATATTGCATAAAACATGCTGGGTGGAAAGTCAAGATGTGCATAAATTAAAACAATTATACACGCTCAATCGGGGTGGACAATTTTTTTATTCAACAAGAAGATAATCTAAGGATAATCTACGTTGGAAACACATTTACTCAACTAATTGGTCGATGCGCAACAGAAAAATGACTTTGCCTCAACAGAGGATGTGATTAGATAGCTGGACTAATTAGGAGACCAATTTTATTACACAGCATCTCAAATGTTGGTTTGGTTATTCTCAAATGCCTGCGCCAAAGGTTTTATGTGGTCCAATTTTGTGCAATTTTGTTAAATTCTCAGCTTTGGATAAAAACATGGCTACAGACTGTTCATAGCTACAACTGAGATCTCAATTTTGAACTCCAGTTATTTCTGGTCAAATTCTAATCTAACCCTTACCCTAAGACCAAATGATCTGAGCTACACAACTCACAATAATGTTTTAGGTCTGTACTTTTACTGTGTGTCTACAATTGTCTCATTTGTGTCTCCTGAGCTACAAAACCCGTGAGAAATAAGATTTGTAATTTAGACACAGTGATGCACTAATTCTTGTAAAAACATTTTTTTTTTTTTTGTAAAATAATACCTTCAAAAGATATCTCCTGGTGTAAGAATCAATTTCAGGTTTTTTTTTTTTCATAATGTTTACATTTATTTTTGTTTTGATTTTGGTGTGTGGTGGCAAATACTACATTTGGTTGGATCTACGGTACTTTCTCATCTAAGAAATTATCTACAAAAAAAACAAAAAAAAAACAATGCTATTTTGGTGGAAAAGGTTTTTTGTGGTCCATATTTGTGTGTATTTCTCACCTGAAACTCATCTTTAATCTGGCTGGAGTTGGTCTGAGGGTCCAGTCTGCTGATGTTGTAGTAGATAGCTCTGAATTCACACACTGGGATAGCCGTGTTCCCACACAAACACGCTTCCAGAATGGCATCATGCACAAACACATACTGCTCCTGCAGAGAGAGAGAGATCAACACTTACAAAAAAACAATGTGGTACAGTCTTGGAAAGATATTCTAAGATTATGCTTATGAAATTCAGTACCATGGTGTGTGTGTGTGTGTGTGTGTGTGTGTGTGTGTGATCTATATATGGATGCACTATGTTTTTTATGAATCATGTCTTGTGCTTGGTGTCCAACATTTTCTAATTCGCCTTGTCGCCTTGTTTATATTGTAAATATTACTCTTATACAGTATGTGTGTGCGCTAAAAATATATTTGAATATTATTTAATAAGTTTAAGATTTAAAAGTAATGCAATATCTCGATTGACATGTCAACCATATTGAAAGCACTTTTAATGATCTCATGATTGCAAATGACTACAGCTGCTGGTGGTTGGTAGGCCACACGAGAAAAGCTCCCATTGGCATTTTAGCACTAATTTTTTAATGATAAAAACAATAATCACAGCTCTACCGTAATTAAGGGTTCGATTTAAACTTCTACATCTTCAAACCAGCCAATGTATATAATTCATGAGCATCCAAACACGTACGTTTCAGAAGCTGATAGTAAACGCCGCACAGCATCATTGCAAATCATCAGGGAAATATGGAGTCGATACCACTCACAAACGTTCGTATGGACGTTGATGCATGAACCGCAGTTTGCTGAAGGGGAATGACTCCTGCCTCAGGGACGTTTTACATGGATTTAAGCGTTGCAACTTCTGATGCTAAAGTCCTGCGGCGACAGCAGCATCCCTCGAAACTGCTTTTACCGCTGCCTTAAAAATGAGATCAAGCAGGCTTTCAAACAGCATCCCCATCCTGCAGCTAATATTAAACTCCTTCCTAAACCCCAGCCCCACATATTGGCCGGAATTATCCATATTTTAGCTCAACAATGCCTCCGGCTTAAAGGTTTGAATGCTAATGTAGGCCTTTGATCCTCGCTAAGCTACAGTCAAGCTGAGCTGACCTCTCGTACCTATTACTCCATAACCTGGTGAGCACTTCTGCAGAGGTCTGAGGACAAAAGATGAGGAAAAAGCCTTTTAAAAGATTAATTGCTGTGTGTTGTGTCTGTGGAGGATTATCTTTGAATGGAACTGCAGGCTGACACAAAGTGCCTCCCAGAAGCCATTATCACGGCCGCTGTGTTTAGTGTTAGCCCTTTAAAAGCATGCTGTCCTCACTGCAAAAACCTGCAATATCTGAATAGATCGAATAAAACAGCACGTTGATTTGATGTAGTATGTGATTTATTGCTATTTATGCAATTTGTAAAAGAAATCAAATGCATCTAAATTGTTATATTATTATATATAGGCTAATAATAATTATAGTAGTAAGTGTACTAAGTAATAATTAGTACAACAATAAGAAGGTTTTTCATGTCAAATGCTAGAAAATCAAGGCTTAAAGAATTTATAAACACTGCTGTCAAAATATGAAATGTAAATTAATTAATAAATAAATGTATTAGTTTATACTTGGTGTAATTATTGCTTTGTTGCATTTATATATATATATATATATATATATATATATATATATATATATATATATATATATATAAACATACACCACTAGGGGGCATGAATTAAATTCAAATATTCAGTCAATTCTGCCTGTCATGGTCTAGGCAAGTTCATGTTCAGGCTGTTTTGATGTTATAGTGTGGGGATTAAAGTAGGGAAAATAAAGGTTAAGTTGAAAATAGATAGCTTCAATATCATCTTCACAGAGCTTAATAAAAGGCTATGTGAGTAAGCGAGTGAGGTTGCAACTGAGTGTTGAAAGTAACACATTAAGTTTCACCACAAGTAACACCACAAGTTTCTTTGTTTTCCCATTTATTGACTGGCAGCTGAGAGAAATGTTGAGAGAAATCAGGAGTAAGTGCAGAGGCGTTGTGTGAGCTGTGTGAACATGATGATTATTGTAGTTATGGACTAAATGTGAGCAGGCATTCACTCATCATCTCACTCAAACTTACTAAAAACAGTGAAACGCAAATTGAGAATATTACACAAACCTGCAGTAATTAACTTACAAAAATATACTTTATGCATTTAATCTCACTTCATTAACCAATATGTTTGCTGCTGACTCTAAGTAACATAATTAGTTACTTAATTTTGGAGGAACACAATATTGTAACGTATTATTCTGAATAGTGAATCAGTGAATCAGGATAGTAAATGACTGCATTAGCGAGACAGAGAAAAGTTTAGTGAGTGAATAATACCGAAAGTGAACGAATTGTTAATTTAGCAAATGATTAAATAATTAAATGAGCACAATCTGGTTGAGGATCATGTAAGATAGAGTTGTTCAGGGCTGTGGGGCTGCTCACCTCAGTCTGGACCATGTTGACTCTCTGTGAGCGCAGCTCTCTGATGCAGTTGAAGATGTCCACTACACCCTCACTCTCTGCCATGTCCAACATAATGTCCACTGCAATGAAACAGCCTGTTCTTCCAGCACCAGCACTGCGGAAATGACAGAAGTATGAGTAAGTATGACTGCATGATGTAAGACTACACTGCGATGGAGAGGACACAACGAAATTCTCGAAATTAAATGAAAAGGCAACTTAATAAATGTATGTTAAATGATATAAACTATATTATATTAAGACAATATTGACAAATAACTCATTCATTCATTTAATAATTCATTCATTGTTCTTATTACAGCTGAAAAGCAAAAAAAAAAAAAAAAATGCATTTGGTTTGATGGAGACTTTCCATTGAATACTATAGTTTTATTTTCTATCAATGAAAATTTCCACAAAAATATTAAGCAGCACTGCACTGTAAAAAATAATCCTGTAAAAAAAACGGTAAACTACTGGCAGCTGCATGTGGTTGCCAGCATCATACTGTAAAATTACGGTATGTTACTGTTTTTGAAACTAACAGCGAAATACTGTATTGTCAGCTACAGAATTAAACTTTACTTTAACAGATATATGTTCTAACACAAAAACAGTAACAGATCGTAAAGTTACGGTATATGATGCTGGGAACCACAGCTGCTAGTAGTTTCCTGTTTTTTTTACAGGATTATTTTTTACAGTAAACATTAATAATAATCAGAAATGTTTCTTGAGCACCATATTATCATATTAGAATGATTTCTGAAGGATCATGTGACACTGAAGACTGGAGTAATGATGCTGAAAATTCAGCTTTGCATCACAGGAATAAATGACATTTTAAAATATATTACAGCAGAAACCAGTTCATTTAAATTGTAAGTATTGCTATTTTTACTGTATTTTTGATCAAATAAATGCAGTCTTGGTGAGAGAGACTACTTTTAAAAACATTAAAACACTTCAATGTTTCCAAACTTTTAACCGGTAGCAGTGTTGTAGTCGAGACCACCTCACTCGAGTCCGAGTCGACACCGAGACCAGAGAGTCGAGTCCGAGTCAAGACCGAGACCATAGAGAGTCGAGTCCGAGTCGAGTCCGAGACCAGAGACGGTCGAGTCCGAGTCGAGACCGAGACCAGTCAGGGTTGATTACCTAATTTACTTTTATTTACTTAGAGAAATCCTTTTTTTTTTTTTTTACTGAATTTACTTAGAGTTTAAAAAATATGATCAGTTTAGGGTAAAAAGGCCACATAGTAGGTGGTGTTAAAAGTAATTTTATTACAATTTGTCATGCGCAGTTGCGCACTAGAAAATCACCAATCACTGGGTGTGTCAATCAATTTGAAGAAAAATTTTATTAACATACATTAATAATCATGAAAAATATTTTTAATTGAACTCGAGTGGACTCGGGAATAATTCCAAATCCTAAAAAAAAAAAATATGTTCGAGTACGAGCCAATTCCGAGTCCAAATGGACACGAGTCCATGACAAGACCAAGACCATTAAAATATGGTCTCGAGACCGAGTCCGAGACGAGTCCGAGTCTCGAGTACTACAACACTGACCGGTAGTGTATATACACACACAATTGTTCAAAAGTATGAAATATTTTTTAATATAAAATAATACTTTTATTGAGCAAGGGTGCATTAAATTGGTCAAAAGTGACATAGACATGACCTAACCTACAGAAAATGATTTGATTATTTATGAAGGCATTCTTCTCGCAGGAACTGCTGGTCTCCACAATCTACACAATTTAAGATTTGACTCTGCTTCTGGGGACATTTGGTCCTCAAGACATGAATAAAAGCTGACCCACACACACATAACACATTCATAAGGAGGAGATTTCTGCTAGGATCCAAATGTTAGGTGTTACGAAAACAAGGTTCTGGCAGACCAAGATGCTTGTGTGTGTGAGAGAGAGCATTTGGACAGAAGATTTGCTATCAGTCACTCCAAAACGACTCACACACACACAAACACAGAGCAGCTCCACCGAGCCACAGATTGGCCGTCACTCACAGTGATTAATGGTGCGAGTGGTAAACAACTGACAGAAAGAAAGCAAGGGATGGGGGAGGATGTCCTTTACACCTCACATCCTCAGTCACTCATTCACTATTATCATCCGCGAATTGCCATAAGATACCAAGTGTTCATTAGTTCAATGTGCACATTTCATCTTACATAAACTTACATAAACCACATAAACTTAATATCTATTTGCTTGTGTTCCCTTTAAAAGGAACTTAAAAAAGGACTTATTTTCTTCAGTGGAACACAAAAGGAGATGTTTAGTAGAATGTCTCGGCTGCTCTTTTGCATACAACTTAAGTAAATGACAGACATTATCAAGCAACAAAAATGACAATAGAGCTTCATTAAAGCACCATAACAGCAGTCCATATCACTCGAAAGTCTTTAGACGTCATATGATGTTTGTCCAAAATGTAACATTATTCACTACTAATATCTCCCCATTCTCTGTAAATCTTAAATGGAGTTAAATATGGCATATCAGATGGTTGGGTCAGGTTTAATACATTGACCAACATTATTGGTTCTCAAAATACCTCATTCTTGACATCAAACCTGTTGTGAGCCGCCAAGACATTCTGCTAAAACTCCTTTAGATTTCCTCAGAAGTAAAGACGGTTTGTAATGTTCTGAAAAACTATCTTGAATCAAAATCTTAATCTCCGCACCAGGAGCACTCGACACTTGGGCTAATCTGTTCTGGAAGTTTCTTCGTCACATCTGCTTCGTCTCCGGCAAAGCAAGGCTGACTGCAAATCTACGCTGCCACTTCACAGTGCCCTGCTGTCACCTTTCATTCCCAAACCTTCTTCCCACACGGCTCCCAATTACTCCCCACAATTGTGAGTGTGTTTCTATCTATGCATGCTTACATGTTGCGGACAGACTTATGGGTGAGTGTGTATCCATGTGCCGAAACATCCAAGATTTGTGAATGTGTCAGCTCATGAATATGTGTGAAAATCATCTTTTCTCTTGTAACTCCCTGGGTTCTTTTGCTGTTATATGTTCAAATTAGTTATAATAAATAATTTATTTTATTTATTGGCACCTTTCAAGACACTCTAGGACAACTTACAAATAATAAGATAAGAAAAAGAAATGAATACAAAAAAGCTGTATTAAAGCAGTTCATTTTTAAATAATTAATAACAAAATAATTAATAACATTAATTAAAATAATAAAGATTTGTTTATTATTATTTATAATATGTAATGAAATCCATAAAAAACTACAGTTTATAACATCACCTTGAAGATCAGCCTAAACAAAATAATTTTTTTTATTAATTATTAATACAATAATTTATTTTATTTATTGGCACCTTTCAAGACACTCTAGGACACCTTACAAATAATAAGATAAGAAAAAGAAATGAATACAAAAAAGCTGTATTAAAGCAATTCATTTTTAAATAATTAATAACAAAAAAATTAATACAATTAATTAAAATAATAAAGATTTGTTTTAATGAAATGCATAAAAAATGACAGTTTGACAAACTTAAAAAATGACAGCCTAAACAAACTTAACTCATCTAAAATTATAACAGGATATTTGTAGCAGCCACTGAAAGGCCTCAGAGAGAATGTCTAATTTAAATAATCAATGGATGCCTCATTTTACATTCATAATCACACTGCTAGCCCAATGTTACACCAGAACTTTGAACTTACAGTAAATGTATATAAGAAAAGTGAGAAAGGGACGAAAAAAGAGAAAGAAAATCAAGATAAGAACACACCTGCAGTGCACAACGATGGGCCCTGCGTCTGGAGGATTGAGAAACTTGACCTGGCGGATGAAGCCCAGCAGGCCTGTGGCGTAGCAGGGAACGCCGTGATCGGGCCAGCTGGTGAAATGGAACTGCCGGATTTCCCGGATCTCGTGGTGACCCTTCTGCAAACAAGAGCATGTGGTGAGCTTAATATCTACAGGTGTCATCATCTGAAAGTAACAGGTATGTGATTATGGTAGAAGATGGGTAGGATTACAACACCCGATAAGTGCATGTCAATAAAAGTCAACACCATGTGGTATATTTTGCAGTGTGTATAGTGTAAATACCAAGGTATAGTGCAAGGCTTAACAATTTAAAATAAAATAAAATAAAATAAAATAAAATAAAATAAAATAAAATTAAATTAAATTAAATTAAATTAAATTAAATTAAATTAAATTAAATTAAATTAAATTAAATTAAATTAAATAAACGTATTGTTGAGCCCTCTTATAATTAAGGTATCATAAAATGTATATTTTAACGTAACACTGTAACTAAGTTTAGAAAATACACTGAAAAGTCAGTGTTTGAACCACAGCATACATGTGGTTCGATCTGTGCGAGCGCTGAGGCTTGTCCACACACAGTGTTGTGTTACAGTAGAAACCTTTTCCCATTACTTCCTTACTAGCACTTAATGCTCTGATAAGCTTTTAATTATAATTTGGGTTCGAGAGCAGCGTAATCCATGCCTGGAGGTGCTGATATCACCAAGCAAGGACCCATGTAGCCGTTAAATGCAGCTTGTGTGCATTAGTGTGTGTGTCTGGAGAGTCGTAACTGAGCTGCTATAGATGACGAGAAGTACTGAAAGCTGGAAAAAGAAAAAAAAAAAGAAGACGCTCTAATGTCCAACACTTGGGGATGAAATGCATACCTAGACACACAAGGACACTCAAGAATGATCTTAAGAAACAGTTAATGTTATTTTTCCTCGCCCCAAATAAATAAATGAATACAAATAAATAATATTTCAGTTCAAGAAAATTATACACATGCACATTATAACACAATGCCAAAAAAAAAAAAAAAAAGTGTCTATCCATATAAAATATAAAATACACATAAATCCTTCATAAAATAACTTTTAAATGAATTATTATTATTTGGTATGCAATGCGACCCAGACATGTTTTTGTTGGATTTAAGGAGAAATTTCTCTGGAGAAACATCTGAGAATCAGCGATTTAAGCAAAAGTCCCCATTGGATATCCAGAAAACATCTCTTGTCATTTTCTGCTCGCACTCATTATGAAACACAACTATGCGCTGAGAGGAGGATGTACCCTAACAACTCTCTTTCAAAGTTGAGGAAGCGTTTGAGAGGCAGCATCCTCATGAGACAGATGGATTGAGTGATTTAGGAAAGTTGCTGATGACATGCTGTTCCATACTGCATTCTCCCCCTCAAAAACGACTCTCAAACACTAATTTCACCCACTGTCAAAGCTTCCCTACATCTGTTCTGTTTGGATTACAACATTCAACAACGAAACTCTACCGTTCCTAAGAGCTTTCTTTGCGATTTGCTTTCATATATTGTCTGTTGGCTTATGTTGAGATCTCGGAAAGTTTGTTTGTTAAAACATCGTGGTTAGGTTTTTGTTTTTAAATTTATGCAGATCTGACGCCAATCTGTTCCTGTATAATAAGAACAATAAAAGTGATTGAGTGCGAGATGCATTATGAGCTTAAACACAAGCTGATGGTTCATATGGTATGGATGAACATGCGCCTGGATGAAGAGATGCGTGCAGAGAAAAGTTTTTACTTCTGAATGTACTTGCGAAACCAGTTTTCATATTTTGAATTACGTTAATTTTTCCTATCGCAAAGGAAGTTTTATTTTTTTTAAAATGTCTATATATATATATGAAGAGTTCAGATGCAAAAGCCTCTAAGTGCCATTTGAAATTTTCTTCTAGAATGATCATTTTTATGAAGCTTGTATATTTAAGTTCAGTGATTTCACTTAAATTGCAATGATAATTACCTATTAATTGTTATTTAAGTGAAATTACTGAACTTAAATATACAAGCTTGATAAAAATCATCATTAAAGAAGAAAATTTCAAATGGCATTTAGAGGCTTTTGCATCTGAACTCTTCATATATATACACACACACAACTTGAGAGACATTTCATTTGAATGGAGTACAGATGGAGGATGAGGTTTTACCTTCTGAACAGTAAAAGTCCTGATCACATATTCTGCAAGAGGCTCCGTTTCGATCAGCGTCACTTTGATGTCTCCGTACACCTCGGTCTCGTCAGGCCAATACCGCACACATTTCACCTTTACGAACACATACACATTATAACACAACACCTGCATCTTAATTTGTTTCAGTATTACTCTATTTTACAGCAAGGTCTAAGTCAAATTGGCATTTGCAGAAACAAGTCCCCGATGACATTTGAAAACACAGAGAGGTGTAATTGGCCACCTGTCAGAGAGGATGTTATCTCGGAATGAACAACCCCTGTGGTCCGAGTTCACCGGAGCCAATCACTGAACACCGCTCAATTATACTCATTGTGACATCAAACAGCTCTCGTTGGGGATATAGTGAAGGACTTGTGCACCTAATTGTGCTCCATTTTAGGGTGTCCTCCAAAATGCTCACTCGTTTAAAGTTCCCCTTGTTTATACAGAAACATTTAAGTTGAAATGACTTAAACATCCAAGTTGATTGTACTTAAAAATTGAAGGCAGCAACCTTTTTGTTTGTTTGCCATTTATGCCACAAATCTAATCCCAATGCGTCATATACTGCGTCATATACATCCGACGCACATGGCACCCTTTAGCGTCAAATATGAGACACAGATATATATGTGCCAGAAGGCGCCTCCTAGTGGTCTAACCCCAGACCTAAACCTACCCATAACCGAAGCGTGTTATATTGACGCTAAAGGGTGCCATGTGCGTCGGATTTAGATGCAAATGTCAAAAGCGATGAGAATGCATTGCATATTTTGAGGGATGGAACCCACAACCATGAGGTTGATTGCTATTTGAGATACAGAAAAAAAAAAAAATTCTTGCTAGATGCTACTTCTAAAATACATTGCGCAAACATGCACCTACCTCACAGATTTATATATTTGCGCGTTGTATTTAATGTCGACACACTCAGTTTAAATGCTAGACTGTAGCAGTTAACTTTCTCAATCCTATGATGTTTATTAAGGAAAGATATAATTACAAGAACCCTACCCTGCCCACTTCCACCAGGTTGGTTACCATGACGATACTGGCAGAATTCTCTTGCCAAATCATCCTCCAGAAATCCCTCACGGTCTCCTGCATGGGGCCTACAAGAGAGGAGGAGGGACAAATTTAGAAGCAAACCACCACTAAGATCACGCAAGACTCACAACACAACTAGAAATAAGATGCAATGTTTCTTTATGGATTCACAGTCTCTGAGGGAAACAGTAGTCCATGCTGGTATATCCTGGGTTGATCTTTCTGGTGACCAATACAGGTGAATTTAATTGGTGGAATACAGCGAATTAATTTGAATAACTAATTTTTAAAAATCCTTTAGTTGCAGATGCACTAACTCCAGTAAAAATATACTTAAACTAGTAAGCTACACTAGAGCCAGACCGATATATCGGCCGGCCGATATTAGGCATTTTCCATAATATCGATATCGGCAGTTATAATGGCAGATAAATGAATATTTAAAAAATAAAATAAAAACGGACGAAACACGCTTCAATCATCTCTCCTTGGCCTGTTATATTGAAAATGTATGTTTTACAACTTGCAGTATCATCAGTGGAAGACCGCTAACGTTAACATTAATGAGCTTGGAAACCACAATGAACTTTTTCTGCCTAAATAAAGTAATGATTACTGTATTTATAGCTAGCATATCTCTAGTTACAGTCCCTGCATTGTAAAATGTAAGTTATACTTGCGAGGAGTGAACATTTAGACATAGAGAAAACGTATCAAACGTATCTTGTGCAGAAAAGTTAGCTTTTCTTTTACACGTGTGTGAAATCCAACAATATTTAATAAAAAAAAATATCGTCCGACATATCGGAATATCGGATTTTAAAACCCAAAAATATTTGTACCGGTATCGGCCTTCAAAATCCTTTATCGGTCGGGCTCTAAGCTACACAATGACAAAGACTACCTACTCTGATACTATTTAAGTGAGCAACATCTTATTAAATATGAAAAATTACTACTTTCCAGTAATGCTTTCCTGATATTTAACAGTGCGTACCATGCTTATAATCAAAAGGATCTCAATTAGGGTGACATTTTACTTAATTTACAAATGAAGAGTTCAGATGCAAAAGCCTCTAAATGCCATTTGAAATTTTCTTTTAAAATGATCATTTTTATCAAGCTTGTATATTTAAGTTCAGTAATTTCACTTAAATGGCAATGAAGATTACCTATTAATTGTCATCTAAGTGAAATTACTGAACTTAAATATACAAGCTTGATAAAAATTGTCATTTTAGAAGAAAATTTCAAATGGCATTTAGAGGCTTTTGCATCTGAACTCTTCAAATATTTTACACTTACACAACTAATAGAAGCAGAAAACAACCAAATGTATAAATAAGAAGCCTATATGAAGCACAAAATAAACTCACTAAACTGGATGTGAGCATTGTGTCGCATCACGTCAAAAGCAAATAGAAAACATTATAATCACTGGCGCTATCTACAATGGACACAGTATACAAATGTGCGTTCAGTTTCTAAAATACTCCATGCATTTAAGTCTGTCGACAGCAGGACAAATGGAAAAGTGAAAGAACGTTCAGTTTAAACACCTCGTTCACATCTCTGTACAGACAACAAGTGAGTGCTTTATTCTAGGATGTTTTAATGAATCATATTTTTATTTTGAATATATCAACATAGATGTGTAGATTGCGTCCATGTCAGAAGAGTTCTCTTGGTTTAGTTAATTACCTTGTGTGGCTATGTAGTGCCTTGGTCTGTGGTAGCCCTGGGAAACAGAATGAGAAAAGGAAGATGAAAATTATTCAGATGAAACTAATTTCTCTACCTGCTCAAACCACATGAAACAATGAACTTGCATAAAGACTGTTTGAATCCAAATCGGCACTCAATGAGACATTATAATTTCACCTTTCTGATGCATTGGGTTCATTAGCATTTTAACCACCGTGTAACAAACTGCCAACCGATGTAGCTTCGCTCCTGTCAAGCTTAAAAAGCACCGCTGCAGTTTACGACCGGGTCTGTGGTACGACGGGGAGCGTAATTGTTTTATTATCAGGAATAAGATTGGGTGGCCTGATTATAGCTGCTGCGGGGCGAGAAGCCTCGCGCTGAAGCATATCTGCACATGTTTACTCTCCATTTTGTAATGATCACAATCATATCGACTGTGTCTTTATGGTGTTTAGATCAAGTTAGTGGATTTAGAGGAGCCAGGGAAGCACTTTCATTCGAGCTGTCGCTAGCTGTGGACATGGAGCGTAGAGTCATTTCAGCAACCCAGAAGAGCGTTTAAGCGCAGAAATATACCATAAATGATGCATTAATCTATTAAGCCCTTCTTTGACAGCAAAGACTGAAGTTGTGAAGTTGTGTCAAGACGCATTTTAAAGGTCATCAATACTATATTCAATCTTTATCAGCATGCTTGTTTGATGTTTAAGTCGACTTATACACATACGAGAAACTGTACCAGAAATCTGGATATATGAATATAAAGCACCGTTCAAAAGTTTGGGGTTGGTAAGATTTTGTTATATTTTTGAAAGCAAGTCTCTAATGCTTGCATAATAGAAAAACACTAATAACACAGTAAATAGCAGTAATATTGTGAAATATATATATATTTTTTTTAATCTAAAACAACTTTTCTATTTGAATTTGAATTTAAAATGTAATTTATTCCTGTGATGCAAAGCTGAATTTTCTGCATCAGTACTCTAGTCTTCAGTGTCACATGATCCTTCAGAAAGCATTCTAATATGCTGATTTGCTGCTCAGGAAACATTTTTGATTATTATCAATGTTGAAAACTGTTGTGCTGCTTAATATTTTTGTGGAGTCCATCGCCAAGTATTCTTTGATAAATAGAAAGGAACAGGATCATTTTTTATCAAATTATTTGAAACTCAGAAAATGAACATTTATGCCTGGGTGAACAAGATTTCACCAAGTACAACATGTTCCTTGATCAACAACCAATCAGATTTGAGGGACAAGTTTACAGTTTATGTCAGGTTTAGGTTTGCAACTATAGATCACATATCATTTCCCTCTGATTTTAGGTTTAGGGCTACATTTTCAGAAAAAAAATCTTGACAACAACAAAAATTTGTCAATCCAGGAACAAATCATGGTGACCGTCATGTATGCTGAATGCAAATGTGTCATACTCACGTCTATATAGTTGGCGTTTATGTAGTCAGAGTGGGGGTCTCCCTCCAGCAGTTGCAGTCTGACACGAGTGTGATCGTCTGTGGGGTCAAATATTCACAGAAGAGCCGGTCTAAAGTTACACATACACTTTAAAGGGGAGCTACACATACATGAGCAGTCCAAGAACCACAACTCTGGTATTCACAATGTCCTCTACCCAAGGCAGATGTTTTGTGTGTGAAAAATGACAAACTCTACAAACGAATTAGCAGATTTTTTGTTTTTTTTGCTCAACATCTGTCTCGCATGCACACTCACCAGATTACCGGATATTTTAACTAATTTGCGCTAAAACTAATCGATCACGAGTGGCTCAACAGGTAGATCTACAGATAAATTCATCTTTCTGGCATTTGACCGACTGTGTTGACACTTCAGCGTGAGAAATCGGGGGTATGGTGTGAGAGCGTGAGAATTGGCTCAATTGCGTGAGTCTCACGCTGAATGCGTGAGAGATGGCAGCCCCTGACATTTAGTGTGATTTACCAATGGGGGCTTTTTTTTTTTAAAAGACCTGCAAACCTCAGCATCTTCTTTTTATAGATATATATATATATATATAATGATGAGGAACCTTTTTCTTTAAAGCACTAGTTTCTAAGCAACTCAAGTCTGGGTGCCCCAAGTTCAGCATTGCACTCTGAATTGAAAATGAAGATCAGACCATTTTCCCCATCCAAAGAAGTGGATGTACTTTGTTACAAAAAAAAAAAAGTCAATGATGTAATTGATTTAATTACTCCAGCACCGCCAATCTTCATCTGGTCTTCGCTATCAACACTTGACCTGCTCGTGTTTAGCACGGGTCCCATGCCTTTCCACCCTTGAAAGGTGAAGCTGCATGTCTTGGCAAATTTCGACGACACTTCTTGAAAAGTGGAAGAGGGTGGAAGCGGAAAGAGAGGAGGGGTAAAGGAAAGGTCTGACACTAGCTCCGCAAACCCGTGTGGCGTTCTGCTTTGATCACATGGAGAATGCAAATGCGCCGTTGAGGCATGTCGGCTCCAAGCCAACGGATGTTTTCTGATAGCAGGCAGCTCCACAGAATCCCCCCAGATTTCTCTCCGTCTTTCAGTTTATTTCATCCCAGGGAGAAGTAGGCCCGTGTCTAGAGCTGTAAGCGGGTCGTGAAGGTTGTTTACTTCCAAACAGCCCCTCCTTCCTGTCCAAAGTTGCTGCGTTTCTTATTCTATCTGCTCAAAATTCACCAGCTTATATATATATTTTTTAACTTCACACTTTCTTTATTAGCTCCTCCTCTCTCTCTCTGTCTCTCACTGGCGCTTTGGTCTGCCTGCTGACCTCTCTGCTCCCCGAAAGGGAACGTGCGTGAAGGAAGCAGAAAAGAAGGAAATGGAGGGATGCGGAAAGAGAGCGAGATGGGGCTAATTAGACGCCACCGAGTCAGTTGTCATAACAGCGAGCGCTCGGCAGGGTTTTTCTCCGCAGTGAGGGGCCAGACACAAAGCTCTAATTGGGAGAGAATGTCCAGACTACAGACGAGTGCTGTGATGCATGGGTACAGTAGTTCTGAGTCAGCCCTGCAAAACTATCCAGATGTCTGGATGATCACCTTGACACTACAGTGACGTATCATGATGAGTAGGGTTGCGTCAAAGTTTAAACTTTGTGATTTTTGTACAAGCCGGTACTTTTGTTCATTTCAAAGTACCACCCCAGAAAATGTCAGCAGTCTCATAATCAGCGCGTCCTCTCTGCTGCTCTTATATATAACTTCAGTGTGAGTGCATTATACACCTAAACAGCCTATTAAATCCCTGCTTGGCAGAAAAGAGTGTCAAATGGGCCAAGTGCTGTCGCACACACCTCGTGGCGTGAGAGCTAGGCACTCTAATCCAGTTTAATCCATTTCCATCCCCTCTGGGATAAGACGCTCTTGCTCATGAAGTCTACCTGAGAGGGTTTAAGAAAGTAGCAGAAGTGTTTATGCCAACGCTTGAGCTTTGAGAGCTTGGTGTTAGGACAAGTGTCATCCTAATCTGAAAGAGATTCATTTCGGATGGTTCATTTGCACCACTGGCAAAAAAAAAAAAATATATATATATATATATATATATATATATATTTCTCCACATACACAGGAAAAAGAAATCAATTTCCATCTTTGTAATGAAGTGATCCTATAGCTAACAAATGAGACGCGTTTAAAAATTCAATTTGTTTCTAGATATTAATGATATTAAATGGCAGCTCGTTCTCATCCCAAGACGTCATCTAACTGACGCTTTTGACCATACGTCAACATCCGACGTTTTAGGGTACGTCAGTTAGATGACGCTATCTAACTTTAACCCTACCCTAGACCTAAACCTACCCGCGTCATAGATGACGCTAAAGGTAAAGCGCCCTAGGATAGCGTCATCTAACTGACGTTAAAGGGTGCCCTAAAACATTGGATGTTGATCAGTTAGATGACGTCTTGGGATGAGAATGTGTTGTAAATGGAGCTCAAATAGAGAATCTTGCTGAGCTTTTTCACTTTTGTAATGTTTTACTGAGAAAAAGACCTGGTCTTTTTGGTCTCTTCTAGAGATATCTTTAATATCTCGAATGCTTCTCAGTTTTTTCTCTTAGGGAAAAGGCAATTTGTTGCAAGGCAGAGATTTGTTGATAGGCAGAAAAGTTGATCCTTGAATAAAGCATTAGAGAGTTTTCTGAGCTACGAAAGAGCAACCTCTAAATATCAATGATGCCTAAATCGACTTATCCTTTTGATTTACAGTAAATAAGGTATGAATCTGACTTGGTGTTTATTCTTGGTTAAGAGCATTAATCGATAACGATAAACAAACAAACAAAACCAAGGGCATAATACACCACACTAGTACACAGCCCATGCGAATGCTAATACTCTTGCTTTGGTCACTACATCAGAGGAGTTTTTTTTGTTTTGTTTTTTTACCCCACCAGAAAGACTTCAAGGGAACATGATGATTCTGGCAGGACTACGTGAAGGGAATACATGTCAGAATTTTAGGGAGCTCAGAGAGAAGAAATGAGAAGGTGTCTTCAACCAGACACATGGATCCACACATGCAGAGCACTTAAAAGAGCAAGACACGCTCTCTTCTGTGTTTGGACTAATGAAGACGAACAACCTGGACATTTATTATTCAGATGGTGCCTTACCTTGCATATTTTAACCTCAAATCCACAAAGGGAATGATACTAACTGGTTAAAATGAGTGACAGTTTGGATAATGAGCCAATGTGTGCTGGTTATCCGTTGGGGTTTCATCCCTCTTCATTGGATGATAGTGTGATGTTAGTGTTAGCTACATGAATTGCATCATGTGAGAGTTTTATTCTGTAAAAGAACCGAAATTAGCTCATACTATGACATAAAGGACCATTTCCTCTGCACTACAAGTACAGCTAACAAATCAGCTAACTGATGTCATCATGTGCTCACCCCTCATGTTGTTCCAAACCTATAAGACTTCTGCAGGACACAACTAGGTCTTCCAAGCAACATTGGACCAGTCAACTTTCACTGTAATAACACATTTTATCATAAAAAAAATATTTTTGATGTTAGACATGAAGGTAAGTAAATGATGACAGAACATTCATTTTTGGGTGCACTATCCCTTTAACTATCCCCCTTCATTCTGGCAAATATCTAAGCCATGCATGTTTTTTTTTGATAAGCCATCGTGACAAATTTTTTTTTCATCGTTTTTATGTGTGCTATAGTATACTTTTTCAAAACAAAAATAAGAAAGTAAACTTTCAGTCTGCTTTTTAATCTACTTATCAGAAATATACTTAAAAGTATACTTGAATATACGGGCAGAAAAGTATATTTAGCCTATACTTTACTGAATCTTTTGATTAAAAGTATAATTAAGCGTTCTAAGTATACTTGGCTTAGTTGTGTTTACTCTATTGATTGAATAGCCTAAATAATGCACTCTTAGAAAAAAGGGTTCATAGGGTTCTTTACTCAACTCCAAAGAACCTTTTATGCTAAAAAAAGGTTCTATAATGACAAGAAAGAACCCTTTTGGCACAAAGGTTCTTTATAGGCTATTATTCATTCATATATTACATTTTTCTGCAACATTTTGTAGTTGTTATAAAATTATTGTTTATTAAACTGTTAATATTACATAAAACTGAAATGGCACTCTTCGTGTGATATTGATTAACTACATGAAATTATATAAATATATACATTTTCTAACCCCAATATCTTGAATTTTATGATCATTCACATGCATTCACAAATACATTTTAGGGTCATGTTTGTCAATAATATGAAATATTTAATCCAGAAAGGACAAAACAAATGATAATGAATGAACCCAAAGGGTTCGATATAGAACCTTTTTCCTGGAACAAAGAACCCTAAAGGGTTCTTATTATTGAACCCTTAAAAAGGGTTCTGTATAGAACCTTTTAGGGGTTCCAAATACGTAGCGCTGATAGAACCTTTTAATAAAGGTTCTATATAGAACCTTTTCTTCTAAGAGTACTTTTTCAACATAAGAATGCAGTCTTATAGTTGCGGTGACAATCATGTTTTGGCATCCAATACGATAGATTTTTTAAGAAATATACTAAAAAGTGGGCGAATTTAGTCCCAAATAGTAAACTTACAAGTATACTTCTTGTATATTGAGATTAGTATACTTACTCCACAAAGTATGCTTAAATATACTTGAACTTGAAGTATACTTATTTTTTGTAAGGAAACTTATCACAGCAGCAAATGTGCCTATATTTCTACAGATAAAGTATTGATTGAAAATCGCTCCATGTAATGTTTGAATGTATTTCGCTCATGAGAATATTTAAGAAGTTAGCTTAGCAACAGGTTTAGGGCCAGGCTCTATTTGTGTTCCTTTTCAAAAATAATGTTGTCTAGGCAACTAACTGAAATAACTGAAATGACTAGAACTGAAACAAAGTAATATAACTAATAAAAATGACAAAAGCTCATAACAGAATGACTCAAACTTATGAAAACTAAAACTATAAAAAGTCTAAATATTAATACATTCTATAACACTTTAATACTCAATACTAAAATAACTCTTATTGGAGATTTTGCTTCAGGTTCCTTTCTGTGATACCAATGCCTATTTTCTTCTGCTGTAAGATCAGGTTTATCTCCCAGCAAATGTTTATATAAAAATAAATGAAATTCCTGTATAACACTTCAATTTCAACTCAGTACAGGGCGGTTAGGTGCCGCTTTAACATTCCATTACCAAGCTCTCTCTGTTTCACTTTCTGTTGTGCACCATGATGTCATTGTCCTCAGCTTTAGGATCAGACCCTTGGCCATGCTGTGACTCATCCGTTCATTTCCAAACCTGCTGCCAAAGCATTTACTGCAATCTCAGTCCAAACAGAGCTTGCGAAGATGCTCAACAGCATGCATCTGTCAAATGCACAGTGCCAAATTATAGTATGCTCACTGTCTGTACCTCCCTCACTCCCATAATTGATGAAATATAATAATGAGGAATCATTTGGAAAAGATACAAAAATCTCAGTGTACACAGGGAAGGAGAAATTGGTTTTGAAGGTGAGCAGGAGTAAATACGAGCTGTCGTCCCAACACCCCCTTCTCATTCTTTGATATGTAAATGTTTGCCAATAACAGTTTATTTTGGGTGTAGAGTCTCGTGAATTATAGATGACCATATGGGCTTGAATGGCTGACACTGCCTGCAGAAACACTGAAGGGATGAGCGAGACTGGACAGATGTCTCTAATTGAAACGGCTTTCCTAATCTCCCATAAATTGTCAAAGTTAATCAAGCAATGCACGGCCAATTTTGTTTGTGGGTTAATTTTTTTCTTGGCTCAGTTTGTAAGACATCGCTCCAATCTGGGGTGGTTAAACATGAATTCACATAATGAAATGCTTCACAAAACATCTTCCTCCTTTGGCTGGTTGACTTCAGACTTTTAAGTTACTTAAAAACCCATTTTCCAAGTCCACACGCAATACAGTTTGATATTAAATGTAGTCACAAGTTATTATCATATATAGTAGGACTGGAACAATCTGCTTCAGAATATATATAATCATAATTACTATATAGTTTTCATTTTTTGTGTGCTACTCTTTTAGTCAGTATGAGACATACTTATTTAACTGTTAATGGGATGTTTTGTTAAATGCAATATATTATTTATGGCTAAAGTCACAGTTACAAGCAAACCAACGCCCTAGGCACCTAATGTTAAATAAAGCCATCAACATTTTCACTATTTTTCCACAAAAATGATCCTTTGTACTGATGAACAGCCTGATGGACAGTTTTCATTAGCAACTCGCATAATTAAGCGGGTTTAACTAATAGCAAATTCATCATAATACCCGCTGGCCATCAGCGACTGACAGGTTATTTCATTTAGCCCACTGTTTCATCTCGTGTTAAGAGCGCTGTGGCAGTGACAACTAAATGATGTAGAAGAAATATGTCAACAACTAGATATTACTGAATGCTGCAACATTAACAAAAGAATAAACAAAGTGTACCATTGCAAATACCTTTACGAGGTCTCGTTCTTGTCATGGCCTTGACGGTCTTTGGTCTTGGTCTTGTCTAGGTCTCGCTGTCTCAGACCAACATAGTGGTCAGGGGATTTAGCAATTCAATACAATATCCACGACGATATCCGCAACAGATTGAAGCACGCGTCCGAGTGAAGACGGTGCGGTGTGCGTGAGCCACACGAGAAAACGTTTGCTTTTTCCCGTCTCGACTTGGTCTCGGTCTTGGTCTCGACTTGGTTTCGGTCTTGGTCTCGACTTGGTCTCGGTCTTGGTCTTGGTCTTGTCTTGGTCTCGATCTTGGTCTCGATCTTGGTCTGGTCTCGGTCTTGGTCTCGACTTGGTCTCGGTATTGATTTTGGTCTCAGTCTTGGTTTCGACGGTCTTGGTCTCGGTCTTGGTCTCAACTTGGTCTCAACTTGGTCTCGGTCTTGATCTTGGTCTCAGTCTTGGTCTCGACTTGGTCTCGGTCTTGGTCTCGGTCTTGGTCTCAACTTGGTCTCAACTTGGTCTCGGTCTTGATCTTGGTCTCAGTCTTGGTCTCGACTTGCTCTCGGTCTTGTTCCTCGACTTGGTCTCGGTATTGATCTTGGTCTCAGTCTTGGTATCGACTTGGTCTCGGTCTTGGTCTCGACTTGGTTTCGGTCTTGGTCTCGACTTGGTCTCGGTCTTGGTCTCGGTCTTGGTCTTGTCTTGGTCTCGATCTTGGTCTGGTCTCGGTCTTGGTCTCGTCCTTGGTCTCGGTCTCGACTTGGTCTCGGTATTGATCTTGGTCTCAGTCTTGGTCTCGACTTGGTCTCGGTCTTGGTCTCGACTTGGTCTCGGTCTTGATCTTGGTCTCAGTCTTGGTCTCAACTTGGTCTCGGTCTTGGTCTCAACTTGGTCTCGGTCTTGATCTTGGTCTCAGTCTTGGTCTCGACTTGCTCTCGGTCTTGTTCTCGACTTGGTCTCGATACCCTCTGGTCTTGGTAGTGTCTTGATTTCGGTTTAGGCAGTCTTGACTACAAGTCTAGCAAATACCATGTTTTGACATTTGAACAAATTTTTGAAATACTTTGAAATACCTTTTTGTAAGAAGTGTTACAATATTGTACAATAATGTGTTTTTTGGACATGGTACTATGGTACCTTAAAGTGCTCTAAATGTTGTAAACGAAAACGCTAACAATTCAGTATAACACTATTTATCAAAAGTGCCATGATATTACTTTCTGACATCGTCACTGTAGCAGTGTACTTTCATAGTACTTTTTTTATTAGAAATATGATATATTAAAAACAGGGCTTCCACAGAGTATAGAAATATATAGTCATTTGTGTGTTCGGGGTGATTAGGTGAAAGAACCCCAAAATTTGACCTTTTAGAACTTCAGAACCCTATTTAGAACCCTTGTTGTTTCAGTACTCACAAGCGATGATATTGCCGTAGCGATTCTTGTTGCGGTTCTCGTCCTTCTTGGCAGTTTCCCATGGGGCTGTTTGTCCCTCAGCCAGACCCTGGAATCAAATCAAAAATACTTTCAATTCCAAATGTTCATCCATTACAGAGACTGCGTATACGTATACAGATAAAGCTAAAAGACATATAGACTCATTATTTTGCCATGGGGCAAAGACAAGACTCTGAAATTTCTGACAAGAGTGCTAAATGGTGGCCACTTAAAGTTGTGGTCCAATCTTCATCCTGTCCACCCCACACACAAGACAAGCCATTTACTGTGACAGATCAAGAGAAACAACAGGGGTCTGTGTCTGCATTATAGAAAGACTTCATGGACAAAGTGGTTCAAAACAAGCACATTTTACAGATGAATTTGAGGGTTGATGCCGCAGTTAACTGAAGGCATGTGAAATAACAGAAACAGAGATTCGGACGAAGATAAGAGTTTGTTCACAGAGCTCATGATGTGTCTCTTTTCTTTGCTTCTGTTTTTCACATTTAGCCTAATTCATGGCAAAACAATATACAAATTATGTAAATTCACTGGAAGGTTTCCATAATTGATAATGTTATTGACATGATCTCATATACTGTCAGTGAAAGAACTCATTATTACCAGTTTGTATAATTAAGCGAGTTTAACTAATAGAAAAATTCATAATAATTTAATATATATAACATACAGGATATTTTATTTGGCCCACTGTTTCATCTCATTTTAATATTGACCACTGCTGTATATCTTTTAGGAAAATTACAATTGAATTGTGCAGCTGCATTAATAAAAAAGTAATACTAAATTAATACATAAGACAAAATGAAAGTATTAAAATAAGAAATATATATAACAGTCACACAAAAAAAATATATTTTTGTATATAACATTCTTATATAAAATGTTATCATTTTTTTTTGTATAACATATATAAAAATATCTATTTTTTCATATAGATTGTTTTGGTTGGGTGAACCAATCTGCATCAGATGGGGTCATGTATGTAGAAGAAATGTTTCTCTCTCCCAAGGCTGTACTATGTATCCCATCTGGAACGAGTGAAGCGTCAAAGCCTGAACATACAGACCGTATCATCTCTCCTGTACTGTTCCTTCACGTGCATTAAACATGATCTGGCACCTGTGAAAGTCCAAACCTTACAAAACCTCATTTTTGTTGAACCTCTGTTCCATGTGTGAAATAAATATGATCTGGCAACCCTTCCAATAAATCAGTCACATTCCACTGCAGGGATACTGGGATCTGGCAACCCCGTCCATGGTGACATTATAAATCACGGTACATTAAGGATAACTGAGTCAGTTATAACCAAACTCTCGGTCTGCCTGTCAGAATGTCATGCTAAAACTGTTTGAAGGCTTCTTAATGATACATTTTGAGACATCTGGAGAGAATAGCTACACAAAAGGCCTTAAACCTTTGTCTTTTGGTAGTGAGCCAAACTTATTCATCTGTTCAGTACTGGATTTCTCATGCAACCGCCAAAAATGTTCTCACTGGAGCCTCTCGTCTTGCGATCTCAATGCTGAATTTGTACGAGTGATTAAAAAGTGGCTAATTCCTACTAATTCATATGACCTCAGTCGTACGATTTGTCTAAACCCACGTGATGGGTATGTTTAGGGGCGGGGTCAGGGGTAGGTCATTCGTACGAATTCATACAAATTAGTCAATTCGTAAAATATGTAAAATTTAGCAAAAACCTTACTAATACCTACCAGTGAGTTCATACAAATTGTTACAAATTAGCCAAAAATTCATACGAATTGCCGCGAGATCGGGTTGGATCTTCTGTTTTTGTTACTATTAAAGGGGTCATGAACTGGCTTTAAAAAAAAATATATATATATTGTTGTCTGAGGTTAGCTTATGACGTTACCTTGATTTTTACATTTAAAAACATCAAAATTAATAAGTACGTTGTAATATATTTGTTACTATGACTGTCATGCTTGTGCTATTGAGTTGATCATGATAACTTTGTGTTTTTGGGATGGGTGTTGAGCGTCGTCTTCCACGTGAAACGGAGCTGAACCATTGACGAGTTAAAAAGCATATTACTACCAAAACACATTCGACATGGATTAGTAACACATTGTTTTCACTTATTGATGACATACCCTCAGCCAGCAGGTACAGCAGATTCCATCATAGTCGTTGCTGGGTTAACTACTTAAAGCCATTGCACACTGAGTCCGAAATTTTCAAATGCATTTTTTTTTTGTATTCGTGATTCGGTGACTCTGAATTGTCAAAACACCATTCAAACTGCTTGCTACGGATGCAAAAAACGCAGAAAATCGAACCCAATTCGTTTTTTTTTTTGTCACGGACGAAAGTTTTGGAGGCAGTGTACAAGCGTGATTGTCATAACGCGAGGTCGTATTTATTTTTTAGTTCGCGAAAAAAGGTACGAAAGCCGTCACTGGGGCGGTACCTTTTCAAAAGGTACACTTTTGTACCTAAAGGGTGCATATTGGTACCTTCATGGTACACTTTTGGACCTAAAGGGTGCATATTGGTACCTTGATGGTACATATTTGTACCTTTAGGTACAAAAGTGTACCTTTTTGAAAAGGTACCGCCCCAGTGACAGCTTTCGTACCTTTTTTTCCTGACAGTGTATCGAATTAAGGATGAGATCCTTTTGGCGTAGTAGGGGCATGCCTGTTTTGGTGATGATTTCAAATATCAACATTGGCCAAAAAAGTTTTTCAAAAACTACTGATCCCACCTTCAAATACTACAAAAAAGTGACGAAAAGACAGGGAACAAACAAACAAACAAACAAACAAACCGCTGTTACACTATGTGTGTGGGTACAAAGACAGCAAACAAACTGTCAGACCTCTTCTAACAACACATGATAAACATCATCTACATCTCCAATACGAAAAATTTTATAATCCTTCCACACTTTGCATTCATCACTTTATGTTTTTATCAATTCATTGTCTTAAATATCCACATACTTTATGGGACCACTGTAACCTTCTCCATATTTCACGTACCACCATTAACTACTCGCTTTTTCTTCTCTTTCTAATATGAGCACAGATGCAGGATCACACATCTGTCAGGCTGAGATTAATGATGCGATTGTGCTGACATACACACAGGTGGCCATCATCAGCTTTTACCAACATCATCAGATCCGCATCATTCACTCCCTGTCCATCATATCTCATCCGTACCCTCTCCATCCCTTCAACTCTCCCTCTCTCTCTCTCTCTCTCTCTTTATATATATATATATATATATACACAACCACATTAAACTTTAATTTAGAACTAAATATTCTTTTAAATGACTGATATACCCACTTGATATATTCATAACTGGGAAAATGATTTTTAACAACATCCAACAATTTTAACTAATAATGTTAAATATTCAATTAAAAATATGAACTTAAATTAAATTAACTTAAATTTAAATATAAAATTAAATTAAATGAGTCAGATTATCTACTGATGAATCATAACGTGCAGATTCAAAGCATTTTATAACACCTATTTGTCATTGTGAGTTGATTTTAATTCATTAGCTAATTAGCTCATCGCTCTATTTTAGAGTGTTAAAAGGCAAAGTTAAATTATTGAGTAGCAGTAACATTAAAATCTCATTTGCAGTAAAAAAAAACAGCTCTAAATTCACAGTAAAACATGCAATATGGGAAATGCAGTATTTGCCCCTAATGTGCTCTCTCGCTCATATCAGCCAGTCACAAGCCAGTAAGCAAACACTCCATTCAACTCAGTGTAAATGTATTGAGCCTCTCCTCTTTCACTGCATATTAGGAAAAATGACTTATTTCTGAGTCAAGGATAGAGAATGGCTGATGCAAAAAGCTGCCAACTTCATTTGCAGGAGGCTGAGAGGAACTTGTGAGGCAAATCAGGTTAGAAGAGAGAGGCGATAACAAAAAGGCGTTATAAAAACGTCTGCCTTGATGAATGACCCTTTAAACAAGGAGGCACGAGCTCCGGTGCTTTCCGACTGCCTATGACAGGCATGAGCCGCCAGCAATACATCTATCTCATGTTTACCTCTACACTTTGGACGGCCCAAAGCAGCCTATATAGGCTAGTCCCATCCCAACTGTGAAATTAGGCTAGACCTATCCCAGTTCTTAATAATCAAGTGATCCTGAGAAAGAGAAGAGGTTAGGGTTGACCTCTTTCTAGATCTCCTTTATGTGAAGCGCATTATTTATTTCTTTATTTGTGAAAACCTAAATTGGACTATACAGTAGATCATGTTCCGCAATTTTGATATGCATTCTGTTGTCTCTGAATAGTAAATCAGATGTATGACAGACATTTCTTCTTTAAAAATCCAATATCTTTGACCTTTTAAAGATGCTCTCAATCCAGGTGATTGAAAATTTGGATGCAGAGAGCATTCCTCCCACTATAATTCAAAGATATCTCTTGTAGCCAGAGCTATCCATCAAGACTGGTGGTCTGAATACACAATGATAAGCAAACTATTATTTAAACTCTTCCTCAAATAAATGTCTCTGCTGAATCATGTTCATACACTCCTTTAGCCTACCTAAGACTATACCTGCTCAGAATAACTGATTTCAGACAAGAATCCATATTACAATTCTGAATAAGATGTTTACAAGCCAAAATGTTCAGAACATGCCAACACTGATAATCTAATAAGCATGATCATACTAGAGTAGTTTATTCATGAAAACCGTTTCTCTCATCTTGGAAGGCAAAAGGATAAAATATTTTAAAATTACTTACTAAAATTAAAGGAACATATGGCCTCAAAAATTCTGAATTGTGCATCAACTTTTACTCACCCTCGCATCTTTATGGTCTGTTTGTCAAAAAAACTACTTCATAGCTTTAGAAGATTTAGCTCAAAATTGAATTCATTAAAGTGCTTTATTTGATGCTTTAATTTTAATTGCATGGACAAGAGCGAACAGATATCTCAAGCTTGTGTTTCACAGAAGAAAGAAAGCATTTAGAATGACACAAGGGTGAGTAAATGATTACAGAATTGTCATTTTTTAATGAAAACAAATCACAAAGTGAAACTGGAACTCACACAAAGCAGCTACTTCAAAGCCACAAATGGTAGGAAATACATTTAGAGGAAAAATAAATGACCTTATCAAAAGTCAATTTTAGATCTCTTGTTAGCGGTATTCTTCCTCTAGCCTAGCGCACTTCAACTTCTAAACAAAATAACAGAGCCACAACAATGTCAATGCACACTCTTCCAATCATAAAACTGTTTACCTTATTAAAACATCCGCAACTTAAAAATGGAAAAAAAAAATCCACACACAAAAAAACACAAATTTTTCTTTTCAAATGACAAGGAGACAATCTAACAGACGCAGTTTTTATGTTGGTGACCTTCGTGAATAAGCAAAGGAATTCTGTATTTGTATTATTAAAGTGAGCAGATCAGTTGTAGAGACTGCAGACATAAGTTATCCTTCAAACTCCAGGTTGGCGTGCTTTTTTTACTAGAAAACTAGAATACGACATGCTATTGATTGACACAAAGCTCATATTCATACCCATACAGGTTTAGACAGTGAAAGATAATTGGTTTTATTGTCACGGGGGTTGATGTTTCGTGAACCACTGTGTGGGGAGATTTTTCCTATATGAGCTTCGTATCATACTTGGTTACAAACGTAACACCCGAGAATACGCAGTGGTTCTCCTTCCCTCAGATTTATTGAAGCTTACATGTAAAACCAATTGCAACTGCACAGCGAGCACAGTGAGTGACCGGCTCTCTCATTGGCTGTGCTGCAGCAACTGCACATCCAATGGCGAAGGCACCAATGGTCTTCCAATGGTGAAGACCGCCGAATTGGGCGTGGCTACACCAAAAAAAGGAGCCCGAATTCGCCATTATAGCAGGTTTAAATCAACTGTAGTAACTGAGTACGTTCCCTTTTTCGAGAATGGTCACTGTATATTGCGTAGCTATACACAGTGGGGACGCAATGCAAACTGGGTAAATACACTGAAAAGGCCGAACACCGTCGGGTCTGAATCATATATATTAGGGCTGGCTATTGACACAAATTTCACAATTCGATTCAATTTCGATTCACGAGCTTGCAATTCGATTTCGATTCCGATTCGATTCGATTCAATATTGATTATTTTGGATATCAGTTCCAATAAATGGCAAATTTTCTCAAGGAAATCAAATCTCTTAACTAATGCTGTAAACTATGGGAGTCTAGGTGTAGCCTAGGCTTCATTAGCCTAATATGAAGGTAATAATGAACTGTTTTGTAGCTATACAAACACTTAAATTACACTTTTATTTGTTTTTATAATAAGAAGATTGTGTGAAATATAAACATTTAAATGGTGGCTGTCATAAAAACTTGCCAGATTTATTCAAATATGCATTAAAGATTGAAAAACATTAAGATTATAATGTAATATGGTGTATATATTTAGCAAAATGCTCCTCTCTAGAGATATTTTTTCTTGCTGACTAACGAGTTTAGGTGGGTTTTCTGAGGTAAATATGACGATACATGACATTGATTACAAGCTGTTTAACTGACATCTTTCCACGGTTGAAATGCTGATTGAGCGAATCAATGTGACGCGATACGGATTTCGATAAGTTGTACTCTATCTTTTAAGACACTTTCAGATGCTCATTCATGTTTATTTCGCGCTGTGACTGGTATTATTAAGCCGGAAGAGAGATCATGTGCTGCTGCTTCTCTTGAGCTGCGTCAGAGCGATCTCACGCCACAGCGCCAAAACGTTATTTATGTTTTTGAATTTCTAAAGAAAATGGACGTAATTTGAAAATTGATACTTTCATATCAATAATAACAAAGGACAAAGATTATTGCGATTTTTTGGATGCGCGCAGCCGCGATACAATGATCCATTCATTCAAATGAAACAGGATGACTAATCGATTCTTGAGATTTAAGAGTCGATATCGGTTTGTAAAAATGAGAATCGATTAATATCGAGAAATCGATATTTATTACCCAGCCCTAATATATATAGTGATGTCACTAAGCTCATACCACAAAATAATATACAAATAGACCAGACACCGTCGGGACTAATAAAAATATAGGGACCAAAACAGCCAGAAGCTGGTTCATAGTTAGGGATAGTGTGCTTATGTCGAGTCTAATCATAAAGAAAGGACCTTCGCCTGCAGGCGAGAAGGGATTATTAAAAAGTTTCATTTTCGTTGATGTCAATCACTCAAGCTCAGCACACAGATTTCGTTCTTACCTCGTACTCCTCTTTAAAGCCATAACCCTGTCCACATTTCATCTGGGTAATGTGTTGGAGTAAGTCTGCCACTCTGATGGCCGGTTGGAACTGGCCGGCCTGGTAGGACATCTCCACTGACTCACAGCCTCCATAAGGGTATGTCTGGATGGTCATCGAGGGCTGGGACATCTCACTGTGGCTGCCATCTGTGGAGGAACAATTCAAAATCCATGAGTACCCATCACCAATGTCCGATTGCCAAATGGAAGTTTGCTGGTTTGATCCCCAAACCATGAGCAAGGCACTGATCACTGGGTTATTTCTTTCCTTTATTTATGGCATAAAGCTCTATGTGAAAAGTTACCTTAGAGCAGTGTGTTTCGTTTACAAATTATCTTGAAAAGGCATAATTCATTTTTACAACCTGTTGGATCTCCCATGTATGTTACAATCTATAAATGTAAAAGCCTTAGGCAAACGAACTAGAAAATTTGCAGGTTGAACTGGATATCTATTTTAGACCATCTGAAGATCAAATTGGATTATTTTAATTGTTCCTACTGCTACTAATATCATAAAAAATTAAATATTATAAATAAATACATAAATATAGTGTTAAATGTAATGACTCTCCTCCAATATTTATAAATGAATATATATTTATATATATGAAATATATATATTTCATATATATATGTATGAAATAAAGGTGACTTGACTTAATTTAAAAAAATGTTGTCCTCATTGTGACATCCCTAGTTTATACTTAATTTCATATATAACTTTTAGGAGTATGCTAGCTCATAGAAGAGCACAAAGCAAACAGACATGGGCTAAAATACACAAAATATAATTAACCTAGCCAATGACAGCATACAGATACCACAAATTCTGTAGAACTGCAAAATAAATAAATAAATGACAAAGAAAAAACAAATATTTGCAGTCTAGGATCTCATGTTGCTCTCAAAAAAGCACAGCTTTGTTTACTGTGCACTAATACCTCTCAATCAAGACCAAACCCATGAAATCTCAGCTAAGACCTAGACTACTGTGAGCAACTCGGCTTCACTCAATCACAGACTTCAGAGGACACTTATGGATGACAATATACTGAGTCCGTCATTGCAAACTCTTCTATTAGGATAAGACTGGGAAATAGTTTATTGATGTTAATGAGTTCATTAGCAAGTGGAATGGGGGGAGAATTTTTTTCATTTGGCCTCCTTTAACCAGATAAAGCATAATTCAGATGTAAAGAGGGATGGGATATTACTCAACAAATTATTAATGCGTCTATTTGCATCTTAATCGCCTTGAAAATTCATTATACACTTAAAGTAAATCTGGGGCTGAAAAATTTATAATCCACACCAAACGTCTACGCTTTCGACATGGCAAAATATGTGTAATTTTGCATGACGCGTTTGTGCCATTGCATTTCTAGCGCCAGAAGCAAAAAGTTGAAAGTATTAGCGAAAGACGATGTATTATGAAGAAAACGATTATGCCAGCATCATAGCTTCAGGAGGGTCTTTTTAAAGCGCACAAAAAAATAACCAGCAAAGAGATGCTGAGACTGTTCAATGATACTGAACAAGTTCACAACCAGCACACACACTGACTGATCAGTGCACTTTGCAATTTGTTTAGCCTTCAAAACTTACAGTACATAGGCGGCTACTGCAATGACGCAAAGAGAACCGGTTCCTGTTGACTTGCATGGACAAAAAAATGCAATGGAAGTCAATTGGAACTCTAATCAATTGGAAGTCTATCCCATTAACTTATGTAATTTACAGAGACCAATATTTTCTTTCTCAGATATTCACACTTTTCCAACAATAAATGATCCAATGGATCTCTAAAGAACAATGCAATTACACCAACAAAAACTAAACCCAACCACCTCAAGTGAGAAAAGCTTAAAAGTAAGACCCTGACAGCAGCAAAAACACTATTGAGCACAAAACCATGATACTTAAATATTCCAAGTCATGATATTTATTTTGGTCTAGGTAAATTCAAATTGGAAAAGAAGATGGCAACATACAAACAGTAAAAGAGAAAGAAAAGTGTGCGATAGAGAAGTATACACTGGAGACTAAGGTCTCTCAATTTACTGCCCCTCCTTCTGCCTTTCTCCTATCAATTTTTTCTTAATTAATTATTCATGTGTTTTTGTCTCAGCAGCATGAAGCAAATCCCAAAGTGGCGGCCCAGTGGGTGTATTATGTTGTTAAAATGCGCGTCTGCCACATATCCAACCCAGGGAAATATCGAAGAACTCCTGCTCTAGAAACAAAAGGTCAGCTGCACATTGTAGGGGATCTTATATATCAGACGAGTTAACAGTTTATGGGAAAACTGTTAGGTTTTGTAGTTTTCAATCTATAGAATGAAGAGTTCTGACAGTTGATACAGTACGCTTCATAAAATAAATTAAACTAAACCATTAGCAGATTCTACTGTGAGGTCATACACTCTTAGAAGAAAAGGTTCTATCAGCGCTATGTATTTGGAACCCCTAAAAGGTTTTATACACTCTTAAAAAAAGGGTTCCTCTGGGATCTATATAGAACCCTGGGGTTCCATACTTGTCCAATAGAACCTTTTACCAAAAAAAAAAATGGTTCTATATAGAACCATTTTGGAGTTCCATATATGAAGCGGGCGATGGAACCATTTCTGGTTCTAAATCAGGGGTGCCCAATCCTGCTCCTGGCGATCGACTGTCCTGCAAAGTTCATCTCCAACCATAATCAAACACACCTGAATGTGATCCTAAAGACCTTAATTGGCTACTTCAGGTGTGTTTGATTAGGGTTTGAGATGAACTGTGCAGGACAGTCGATCGCCAGGAGCAGGATTGGGCACCCCTGTTCTAAATAGAACCATTTCTTCTAAGAGTGTATGGGATTTTGTTTAGTCCTACAAACACGTTAAGATGATGGCAACATAAAACCATGTAAAAAAAAAAAAAAACCAAATGGAAAAAAAATATTAAACAGCATTCTCATATAGGTAGTAATGTGCATAGTTTTTGCACCAAGCAGTAAAATAAATCAATTTTTACATTTCTGTAAAATGTTTATTCATTAATAATGACTAAAAAACTTTATTTGTGTGAAAATTGTGATAAATGACAAACAGCAGAATGTGATTTATCTGCATGGGTAACCACTATCCATGTGCATGATAGTACACAAAAGAATTTTCTTTCTATTACAATCCTTTTTCTGATTCATACAGGCCAAAATTGCATTTTGATATCTTATATTTACTCTACTTCTCTAAAAGAGCAAAATCTTGTTCTAATTTATTGCACATCTGCACATATGTCTCTTCTCTTTGTTCTCTCTGCATTCCTCACAGTTGCAAAACATAGGTTTGAAATGATAAAACAATATAAATACTGTTAAAAAAAAAGGTAGTGCAGTTTTGAAACTACTCGTGCATTTATCCACATGCTACAATGCAACTCAATTTTACAATGCGTGTATTGGACTATGTTATTAAGCATACAGTTCATGTTATATATCAAGTAAAACAACTATTGTCCTTACAGAGGTAATTTTCTCATTTCGGTCCTGTTCCATCCCATAATGGCTTCTTTCATTTGAGCATGAACTCTTTGTGGCCACTGCATAATGTGCATTCAGATGTAAACAGATAAAATCACATTAAAGCTCAATTATCGGCATGCACAATTACATTATGATAAACTACTATGGTGTTTGTCATTAACAATAATTACCTGACAAGTCACATTAAAGCACAGGTGACTAAATAACGACATTGCAAATTACTTGCAAATGTCATATGTGAATGGGAACATTGGAAGAAAATATGAGTATATGTGCACAGCGCTGTCAGGTAAAAATAAATGAAACATAAAATATGCAATATGAAGCTTTGCTATTTCGAACTTTTTGTCCTTGGCTACAAATACTGCATGTCAACAATGCTTGTCTCATTTGTGTCTTTTTATTTTAAGACACTCCATTAAGTCTTGCGAGCTCTGAAAGAGCAACCTCTGAGCAATGTTATCACGCTGAATGTCATTACGCTGGGTTAAAAGCTGGAGTTGTCAGGCGCCTTTCAGCAGAATCAAGCCCGTCCCATAGCGGGTTATCCATTTCCCGGCTCTAAAACTATTGTTTCTCCATGAAATAGAACCCTGTCGTCTCTCTCTCTCTCTGTTCCCATTTCTGTTCCTTTTTTTTTAGTTTCCATCGATCAGATACACTACACTACAACATCTAAATCCTTCACTCTTTATCTTGCTCTAATACACTGCACATGCCCTTTTTCTCTACCATTATCCTCTCTCTAACACAATGTCCTCTCTCTCAAGCGCAAAAAAAAGTTCACCATTGGACTACTCATCAGATGCATTGATGATCATTATCTCTGCGTGGTTTGCTGGAAAAATGATTTTAAGAAACAGTCGGCTCGAGTCCTCCCAGACAGTTCCTGTATGCGATTATCGGGGCTTTCATCCCGCAACATGATCGATAGCCTGTAAATGAACTGGAAGCCTTACATAATAGGCAGGTTTATAAATGATTAGGGACCGCCACTCTTTCTCGACCTCGTAATCTCAGCGACATCGTTTCGGCAGGGAGCATCTCCAGAACAGAAATATGAGCGTCTCCACTCGGAGCGAGTGATGGTGTCTGTAAAACACAATGAAAAAGCCTTCTTCCTCATTCAATGCCCCATTCTTTTATCTGCACTAGTGGCTGTGTTTCCTGCTATCTTCTCTCCATCTCACTATCTTTACCCTCCACTCGATTTCACCTTTTCAATTCTTCTTTACACAATCCCTTCTTATTACAGTGATTGTTAGACACTAATCCATTCAACAGTTGTTGTGTACTTTCAATCTCACTTGTGCTATCTGTGTATTCCTTTTTTTAAATAAAAGCTATTCAACAATAAAGTCAACATGCATTTGAAACCCATTTAACTGCCGTGCCATAATTACCCAATAAAATCACCTGACATAGAAAGTCATTTCATATGCAAAGGCAGTAAAAAACACTTTATTTTATGGATTGCAGGTGCACAATACAACTAGGAGTGTGTTTTAAGAAAGCAAAATTAAAATTTGAATTTGATTTAAACTGTATCTTACTGGCAATGATTACATCATTCTAATTTGTACCTTCTGATTTGTGATTGCTCATTTCTACATTTCTATTAATCACATGTAGCAAAGACTTCAGATAAACACAGAATAAATCCCGCCCTCTAAATAAAAGAGCCAATCGCTGATTTGTAAAGTCATTGAGTCACTGCAGGCTCATCCAGCATGTCATGATTTGAGCGTTAAGAAACAAAATTTATGAGACAGTTCTTGTCAGATTAATCATAAGCTTTGGAGAATTTGATGTTTCCCATTTCAAAGAAACAGAAGCTGTACTGTACTTGCATGACTGAAATACCTGCCCGAGAGGAGTTTCAAAGATGGCCGCTGTGTGAAACTACTTGCCTTAAAGGGACTTTTTTGTATTACAAGACAGTTTTGTATTGTGTTGATTCCGTTGCACAGCAATACACGAGCAAAACAAAGTGAAAACACGATATATAGTACCGTTCAAAAGTTCAGGGTCAGTAAGATTTGTTTTAAAAGAAGTAAACTTTTATTTAAGACTTTTACTTTGTTACAAAAAAAGCTATTTTAAATAGATTATGTTCTTTTGAACTTTCCTGAAGTTCCTTAACTTTCACAGAATCCTGAAGAAATGTATCATGGTTTCCACAAAAATATGAAGCAGCACAACGGTTTTCAACATTGATAATAATAAGAAATGTTTCTTGAGCTGGAGATCATCATATTAGAATGATTTCTGAAGGATCATGTGACACTGAAGACTGGAGTAACAGTGATGTTGAAAATTCAGCTTTGCCACTAAAATTGAAAACAGTTTTTCCAAACATATTTCACAATATTACTGTTTTTTTTGACCAAATAAATGCAGCCGTTGAGACTTTTTAGAAAAACATTTCAAATAATCTTACAGACAACAAACATTTGAACGGTAGTGCATATATAATAGACAATATATCATATTTATACAGAATCTAAGAATAAAATCTAAATATACTAAAACTACTTTGGCTCGCGATATTTTCTTTAGTATATCTTCTGACGTCACAGAGTTCCACTCGAACTTGCGAGTTCTTTTCCCCTGATCCATTCCTTTCTTCCTCAAATAACTCCCTCTCATTGCAGTTCATCTCTCATCCTCCATCACTACTTGTATGTTATTTGTCTGATCATGCCTCTGCATCACTGGGTCAGGCTGGGATGAATCTCAAAAAACAAGATCTATGAATGTAAAAGCATGATTGTTGCATATTCTTAATGGTTTTTCATCTCTTCCTTTAAAACATCACCTGTGTGATCATCTTGCATCAAGCAAGCCGTCTTCATAACCTCTGTAAATACGTTTCCTCTCAGAGTTTTATTGGCGTTGAGTGCGTATGTGTATTGGGGAGTCACAGTCTCCATTGCTGTGTATCTTAAAACGAGAGTTTTCAAACTCCTGCTAGAAGCAGTCTGGATCAGAGGTGCGTTTAGAGACCCCTGCATCTGAGCCTTTTTAGAGTGAACCTTTGAAATGAGCTTTCGGACTGACTTTAAGCCCCGAGCCCACAAAGATATCTATCAGAAATCCCTTTTGAAAAGCTGCCTGTAAACGCTTTCAATGTCTCCTGAAGAATGAGTAAAGGATGAAGCTTTCCGTGACCAGGAAAAACTTGAAAATGTCAGCAGGTCGAGCTGAAATACTGTAGTTTACTGTAGCAACTAAAGTGAGTCCCTGGTATGTTTTCATTCATCAGACGTTAGTCAGTGAAGGCCAAGTAAATGGCGGGTTATTGCTATAAATTTGACACATTGTTGAAATCCAATTGTTTGATTTTACAAATCAGACCACTTTGCAAATGTTTCTCAAAGCTTTCAATGAATCACATGATACTGAGATTACTGATGAATCACATGATACTGAGATACTGAGAGCAAGAAGGCAAGCAAGGAAGCTAGAAAGCAAGAAACAAAAATGAATGTCCAAATTAAAAAAAAAGAAAGATAGAATGAAAGGATGGATGATAGAAAGAGGGAAATTAGGAAGAACAATTGAATTGAAAAAAAGAATGTCAGAAAGGAAGGAAGGAAGGAAGGCCAAACAAATACATTAACAAATGAATAAAGAAAAAATAAAGAATAGAAGAAAGGAAGGAAGGGACCAATGAACAAAAAATAAATAATAGAAGAAAGAAAGAAAGAAAAAAAGCATTAATGAACAAATAAAAGAAGGAAGAAAGTATGGACAAATGGAAGGAAGGAAGTATGTACAAATGAAAGAAGGAAGGAAAGAAGGAATAAAGGAAGTAAGGACAAATGAAAGAAGGAAGGAAGGAAGTATGGACAAATGAAAGAAGGAAGGAATGAAGGAAGGAAGCATGGAAGGAAGGAAGTATGGACAAATGAAAGAAGGAAGGAAGGAAGGAAGTATGGACAAATGAAAGAAGGAAGGAAGGAAGGAAGTATGGACAAATGAAAGAAGGAAGGAAGAAATGAAGGAAGTATGGACAAATGAAAGAAGGAAGGAAGTATGGACAAATGAAAGAAGGAAGGAAGGAAGGAAGGAAGGAAGTATGGACAAATGATGAAGGAAAGAAAGAAGGAAGGAAGGAAGGAAGGAAGTATGGACAAATGATGAAGGAAAGAAAGAAGGAAGGAAGCAAGTATGGACAAATGAAAGAAAGAAGGAAGGAAGTATGGACAAATTGAAGAAGGAAGGAATGAAGGAAGTATGGACAAATGAAAGAAGGAAGGAAGGAAGGAAGTATGGACAAATAAAAGAAGGAAGGAAGGATGTATGGACAAAAGAAAGAAAGAAAGAAAGAAAGAAAGAAAGAAAGAAAGAAAGAAAGAAAGAAAGAAAGAAAGAAAGAAAGAAAGAAAACCCACATAAACCAGTCAATGAAAGAACAAACAAAAGGAGGAAAGAAGAGAAGAAATGAAGGATGGATGAATATGTTTTTATTATAAGCTATTGTCACTATCTGTGAAATGGTCAAACGGTCTTTGAACACGTTTGTGTGTGTGCATGTGTGCTTGTTTCTGTGTGTTTGTGTGAGCGCGCAAAACTCTGTCACACACCAATCTGCCAAATCTGAAAATTAGCATTCCGACAGCTAACGATCTGATTCAAATCGCTTTCCACACATTGGGATATAAACATAGACTTTGTTTGAACTGACAGAGGGCTTTCATTCCTGTAATCTTGCTCAGCGTGTGACGGCGTGAGGAGGACGCCGCTGACTCTACTTAAACCACATTAGCTGCTGCAAAATTACCAGCTGCAATTAGTTTGATGGGATGGGAGCAAAAGTCTCCAGCGCCTGCCTTTGACTTCAAAGGTCAATGTTATGATCTTTCATCATCTAAACCCATACTTTATGACTCAGAGATTTTTCACAGATACACACACAGGTTTGGAATAGAACTGCTAGTGATTCACCTCTGAATATTCACATTATCTAAGATCGGCTTCCCACATTCAGATCAAACGATACAGAAGTAAGGGTTTATCGTAATCCACATCTATAGAACTGATTTATAATCAGTAGAGGAGGGAAAGTATCTTACCTATAGATGCTGTGGCAGGGACTGGCTCCTTAGAAACTGTAATTAAGAACAAAATCAAACTGAAACCCATTTTTTGCTTTGACACAAAAGCTGTTTTGCTGTATTGTCCTGAGATATTGAGACAGATTTACTAAACAGGCCAAATTAGTGCGAGAGGACAAAGCACGGATGGAAGTGGATTAAATTAAAGAACACAACCACAGCCGGATATCACAACAGTCCAGGTATTTAACTACTCATAAACGCAGTCAACACAGAATGCTACATACCTGAGTAGTAAGAGTTGAGGAGGGTTTTGCTCTGGAGGCCTTTACCCTGGATGGAGAAGGAGCATGGAGAAGAGGAGGCTGGGAAAGAGAGAGGAGAGTACTTAGAAAAGACAATTGCTTTCCATCCACCACATCATGTCTAGATTCATAGCAGTGCTGCGTTGTGACAGTATCAGTAATACCAGAATACTAGATTTTGAGGTCACTTTCTGCAAAGGAGACGTCTCACTAATAAACTGCATCATGCTGTAGTCAGCAAGACCTTTAAATGCCATGGACTATTTTGAACATATCCTAGATCTGTATATAGTTTTATAAAGGAAGTCTGATTTTTGAAGACTCACACACAGAAGGACTCCAAAAAAAAGTCAGAGCATCACACACTCCTGTAAACTTTCTTTACTCTTGTCGGCTGGAGCTCATATCCTTTTCACTTTCCAGTTGAATCACCTATCACTCCAGATCTCCATTTACACAAATCCCACGTCTCACATGTGTCGGCGCATACGCATTCACTGACTCACATATGGATCTCTACAGAAAATGCTTTCACAGCAAAAGCTCATGAGGTGAGATCGAGATGGAAGGTTAGAGGCAGGTGTCTCGGTGTTCATTTAAATGGTAATACAGCTAAAATGCTGAGTGTGTAGGCTGGGATCGCTATGATCTCTATCTCACACATCTTACGCTGAATCATCTTTAAAAAGCACTGATAGAAAAATAAATAAATAATGTGTGATTGTAACTGTGAAGCCAGTGAGAGGACGGTCTGGATATAAATGAGAAAAAAAATGTGATTTACAATATGAGATACTGTATAAAGGTCCACAAGAATGTGGTGCCCTAAGGCGTCATATACTGACGCTTTTGGCATTTCGTCTACATCCAACGCACATGGCACCCTTTAAAGGAGTAGTTCCTTTTTTTTAAAAAAAAAAACTTTTGCTGATACTTTACTCTCCCCCATGTCATCCAAGATGTCCATGTCTTTCTTTCTTCAGTCGAAAAGAAATTAAGGTTTTTGATGAAAAAGTTCCAGGATTTTTCTCCATATAATGAACTTCAATGGGAACCAAACAGTTCAAGGTCCAAATGAGAGTTTCAGTGCAGTTCAAAAGGCTTTAAACGACATCACATGATGAATAAGGGTCTTATCTAGCGAAAAAATCAGTCATTTAAAAAATAAAAAATAAATATATATATATATATGCTCGCCTTGCTCTGTTCTGTGATGAGCATTCGTGACTCTCCTGTTCAAACTCGTTCATCAAAATTAATTTTTTTTTTTTCGAGTCAAAACTCGAAGGGTCCTTGATAAGAACATTATTCATCGTGTGATGTCGTTTAAAGCCCTTTGAAGCTGCACTGACACTCTCATTTGAACCTTGAACCGTTTGGTTCCCAGTGAAGTCCATTATATGGAGAAAATCCTGGAATGTTTTCATCAAAAACCTTAATTTCTTTTCAACTGAAGAAAGAAAGATGTGGACATCTTGGATGACATGGGGGTGAGTAAATTATCAGCAAAAGTTTTTTTTTAAAGTGAACTACTCCTTCAACGGCAATATGAGACGCAGATATATATGGGCAAGAAAGCGCCTCCTAGTGGTCTAACCCTAACACTACCCCAGACCTAAACCTACCCATAACCGAGCAAAGCTCTGTGCGTGTTATATTGACACTTAAGGGTGCCATGCGTGTTAGATTTAGACGAAATTTCAAAAGCGTCACTATATGATGTCGTAGGATGAGAATGCGGTGGTTAGAACACAAGGTCTGACATCTGGAGCGACCAATAAAACTAAAATAATTTTTTTTTTCCACTAAAAGAGGTACGTTGTCTATATAATGTTAGGATTTGCACTGCAAAAATAAAGCAAAAAATGAAATCTAAGAAAATTAAGCAATTAAAAAAATTCCAATCAGGACAACTCTGAAAAGTTTTAGCATGGCAATGGATTTGACAATTTTAATATATTTGGTCTTGGCGGGATAGATCTACACTGCTGCGGAATTGCTGTTGATTATTGCTGCTGCAGAGCAAAAACAGGAACTTGCTACTGCAATACATACTGACAAATAGCAGATACCAATTACCCATAGCAGATCTATACAGGTGGAGCTGGGGAAGGTGGAGGGTTTTCGACAAACTCTGAAAGTGTGCTGAAAACTGATATAGTGAATAGTAACCACCATTTAAATGCTGAGCCACAAGCTCATTGGCTGCAGATGCGACATGAACCAATAAATGAGTAAATTATCTTATTGAAAGAATGTTTCGATTTTTTTTTTCTGGACAACAGGACAAAATATTGATTAAGAAAATTATTTTCACAGATAGAAATCAATTGCAATTTGCAGCTCCAACACAAAAACTACCAGATGCAGCTTTAACGTTTTAGATGAAAGTGTCTGATAGTGTATCACAAGGCCTTTGACACTTAAAGAACTGCTTACAAACAGCAGTTATGAGCTGGGCTGACTTCTAGATTGTTTTTGCTTCAACACCACAGCTGAGATTCATGTCTATAATGAAGAGTCTGTACTTGTGCTATAACAGTGACTCTGAGACCATTAGATAAACAACAGATAAAATAACAGTCTCCAACTACTCCGTGCCTGTAATGATCCGAAATAAACATACCAAATGAACTGCATTTGCACATCAACTGACCAATGACATTCAAAAGAACTGAGAAACCCTACACACAGAACACATTGCCAATCAATGTTGATTTTAAAGGAAGTAAATGTGATCATTATGCATAATGACATTCTCTCTCTCCATGCATCTCTATTGCCTCCTCTTCGTCCAGCTCCATTCAAATTATTCTGTACACAAAGGCCACAGTGACATTTTGTGCAGAAAGCGACTCAGAAAGACCCGTCCTAATTACAGCCCCTTCACAGCATGCCAGAGCCCACTTAAAACTGAGAATGAAAGCACGAGAATGAAAAAAGGCCTAGTGCAAATGCCACTTGCTATTCTTCTCTAGCGCCTTAAAGCGGCACGTCAATAGCGGAGCCTCTTGATATGTAGAACGCTTCGGTCCATGGTGTTTAGTGACAAAATAGCTCTCTGCGATTAGCGATCTCAGATCTGTGAGTGGCAGGTGCGAGACGGTGGCGTCCCATCATTTGGTTTCCTGACGGACGCTTAGTACAGACAATCAAGGAGAAGGTTGAGTTGAGTTAAAATGACAGATTGTTGACCCCCTTTGACACCTTTTAGGGCTTCCCGAGCTCATCACTGGGATGGTGGGAAGTGCAGGAGGGTCATGTGATTGCAGTAATGAGACTGGAGCGCGCACACACTCACGTGCTTCAAACGATCGAGGTATTTGGCGAACGTGGCTATTTTATGACCTTTGGACTTTGACTTTTGAGATTAGTGGAAAAGAGCAGGAAGTTCTCTGTTGAGAAGCAGTGTAAAGTGTCTGAAACTATTGCTGTATCTTTGAACATACCTTCTGATGTTCACTTGTGTTTCATTTGTGCTATGACTAGTGAAGAGGAAGAGATGATCGGTTCACACTGTTTGAACTGACGTGGCTATTAAAATTACATTTAGTGTTTGGATTTCATAACAAAATTGACAGTTTGAAAGCTGAGACTCTTTCATATCAAGAATAATTGCGGATGTGCTACAAATAATGTTTAGTGAAGTTTTCACTCAATAGACAACAGCATAGACGAAAAGATGGATCTTGGGATTTAAGAATAGATTATGGTTCACCAAAATAAAATCGCTTAAAATGAACAGTATTTATATCGTTTTTATCTCTTGTTACCACCCGCGCCCTCAGATCACTTGGACGTGGCTGTGGTTAAAAGCGGTAAAAACGATATAAATACTGTTTGTTTTCTCACACAAACCGCTAGTTTCGTGTCTTAGGCCATCAATGTGTACTTGCATTTACCATTTACGAGTCATTAAATCATGTTTAATTTGGACTTCTCTGTGCATGCTCTTTGAGGTGGTGACCATAGACCTCCATTATATGACTGACAGACAAGAACGGTTTGACCTAAAAATCAAAAATTTAAACTACTGCGGAAACAAAGACACCTACATCTTGGATGCCCTTGAGGTAAGCTAAAACATATCAAAAATTAATTTCAAAGTGAACTATCCCTTTAATTAAACATCACTGTTTCGGTCAATGATTTACAGGTTGTCAGAATACCGGTGAATTATGTAATAGTTTCCCAACTTTGAATTATAACACTTGAGTATTTGTTAAATTATTAATTAATTGATTCATGTATGCATCCATTCATCCATGTGTTCATTTATTTAATTAATTTGTTCATTCAATAATTTTCTTACATTTTCAGTATTTCATTCATGCTTTCAGTTCACTATTTTTTTATTTTCTTCATTTATTATTTCCTTCATTCGTGCATTCATTCATTAATTTGCTACTTCAGTTCATTCATAGTTCATATTCATTCATTGCTTAATTTGTCCATTAGTGCATTTGTTTATTCTTTAAAGGGTTAGTTCACCCAAAAAATGAAAATTCTGTCAGTATTTACTCACCCTCATCTTGTTCCAAACCTCTATGTGTTTATTTGTTTTGTTGAACACAAAGAAGGATATTTGGAAGAATGTTTTAATCAAACAGATCTCATTCCCCATTGACTTCCATAGTAGGAAAAATACATACTATGGTAGTCAATGGGGAATGAGATCTGTTTGATTAAAACATTCTTCCAAATATCTTCCTTTCTGTTCAGCAGAACAAATAAACACATGGAGGGTTGGAACAACATGAGGGTGAGTAAATACCGACAGAATTTTCATTTTTGGGTGAACTAACCCTTTAATTTGTTTATTTGTGCATACATTTATTCTCTAATTCATAAATCCATTCATTTGATAATGCTAACTTCAACTCATATTGTTATCAGAGCACAGGAACATTTGAAATAAACAGGTAATATGAAAAAACAAGGGCAGCACAAAATTTGCTGAACTCACAGAATCCATTGAGGTCCTGGTTGCTGGTGGAGAACGGATCGTCCTTGTGCAACGTGCTGACTTTTCCTGTGCTTTTATCCGCTGTGCCTACGGGTCCCATCTCTCTCTGTGTACTGCTGCTGGCTGTCTCCTTCTGTTTTTTAGCTAGTTTCCTTCAAATTCAGCCACAACAGGACAAGTTTATACACATGCTCAAAAAGGGAAACTTCATTGTGTTGTTGCAATGCTTCTGGCTAGTGCAAACCGTTTCACTGTTTTCCAATGCGTACTGTAAATGTATGAAAAGTAAAAGTAATGACAGTTTTTAAAATCAGTAACAAACTTAGTTACTGCAAAAATGGCCAGTTTTAGGTTTGATATACAGTATGTGCAACAGCAAGAGAGCACTAAACCAAAGCACCGCCAAAACACTGCTGATAAATTGACATTCAAGATATATACAAGACAAGCTCGCACAGACAGACACTGGGCACATACAGTAGAGGAAAAGAAGTGGGAATGGCGTTTGACTATTCAAATGGCATCAACTGAATAAAACAAATTCTGCAGTGATATTTGCCAGTAAACCTCAAATCCAGATTTAGAAAACTCAAAACCTTGCCATGCAGAACAAAGACACTATAAGTCTATTGATCAGGAAAAACTTGCACATAAACATAGTCCCTCGTACTGCAAACTGATACATTAGTATACTTTAAAACAGGTTGATTTATTGTTATAGAACTGTTGCAATGGGTAGAACATCAATTAGAGAACATATATATTGACACTGGATAATAGATGCAATACCTACAGATTGTACTACTCCTTGAAAGTATTTTTTTCCTGATTAAACTGTGGCACATAGGTATGACCTAGCTTTTAGTATTCTGACACATTAAGCTTTTTTGCTCAAACCTGGTTTGCAACATTTCCTGATCTCATCCCACCTATTAATAACCATAAAAATGGGCCCAAAAATAAATAATCTATGGCAGTCTTTATAAAGGCACTTCTTCTGGTCTTTGATTTGTTGATTTGTCTGGCGGTTCATAAGCTGGAGTTTTCCCACACGTTAGCACACAAAACTTCAAGGAAGATATTAGTGTCAGCAATGGATAGGAGTCATCCAATAATATGACTCTCTGATTCTCTAGGTCCCGCAGAACACCATTTGACCTCAATATGAGCTCCCTTCTCTTATGGGGCTGTGCTGATAATAACTCTTGGTTTTGTTATTTTCTCTGCTGGGAATTTATTAAAAAAAAAAAAAAAACATATAAAGTTTCAGCTTTCACAGAAACCAGGCCAACCTTTAAAATTGGGGCCATTTTACCTAGGTTGGAAAATAAATTCAGTAACGTTGGTTTTTAGTGAGTGAGGATCAAAAATAGGACCAAAAACTGTTCAGAAGCGGGTCTCAACATCAAGCAGCAATACGAGAAGGGTCACAACTTTCAAATTAAGCAGTCAAGCATCAATGTGATTGCTATTGAGTGCTGAGATTTCGCTGTAGAAACTGCAAAACATCTACACCAAAACCTAAATAGACAAAAGCATCAACTTGTCCCACGACGTATGCTGAAGGTCACAGTATTTTATAATACAACAGCCATTAAATAATAAAACTAATGGAATACTGCAGTAATGGGTCTCGTTTCAAGTGCCGCAGAATCTAGACAGATTGTAAGTGGAATAAACTATAGATAATCCTTATTTAATTAATGTCAGAGCAGCACCTCATTAAAAGTGAAGGCTATAGTAGTTAGGACACCATAAACGTCTTTATAGCACCAACTTTGTTAATGGCAAATTGTAAAAGAGAGAGCTAGAGAGAGAACCGGGTAACAAGAGAGACATAGCTCACGTTGGTCAAATAGAGATAAAATGGTGTAAAAAATGCATAATGACCAAAATAATCATGGTTATGGTAAAATTTGCTGGAAATGTAGTTCTCCTAATTTTATATGTTGTTTGTTGGTTTTCGATATAAACTTGGTAATATGATAAGTGCATATTTTAGAATAGCTTATTTTTCATCAACTGGTTAAAATTTACAACAGCGCATAAAAAACTCTGAATGACATTGTAAATCCACTCTCTGACAGTAGGTGGCGCTTATGGAAAAGCAGAAATAGAGCTGTTTGCTTGTACACAGCTAATAAACACTACTTTATTAGGCATAAGAAAATGCCATTGAAACTTTTCTGAAGACAGTAGTTTCATTGAAAAATACATTAATATACTTTATTCATTCATAAATTTATATAATTTCCCTCAGCACTCAGTTTTAAAGGTTGCAGCATTGGTAAAACCTCACTGCACGTCATGTTTTTACACAAAACAAAACCTATGGACAGTATTTACCATGACTCTTTCAAATTGAAGGTAATACGACATGAAGGTTTATCATCAAACCGGTAACCGTTTTATCTCTACTGTAATTTTTTTTTTTTTTCAGGGTAATTTTTTTCTCTTCATTTAAGCATGAAATTCACCAAATGTTCATTGATGAAGATATCACATTTGGTTGATCTAAAACTTCAGTGGTGACATGAGAACATGCAAAGACACAGAAGCCAGCCAGGAAGTGCATGTCAAAGCAGTATTAATAAGCATGCAGAACATCTCAAAATAAAATGCACACTATCCCCTATTTTTCAGTTGCATGCACGTGCAAGGTTGCAGTAGGTTAACTTGTAGGGCAAAGCATTAGTGTGAATAAGGTCAGGGGTTTGATTCCCAGGGACCAGAGTGTTAAAATTGTATTGATTTCTTCGAATGTCACTTTGGATAAAAGCATCTGCCAAAATGTGTAAATGCATGCACACACAAACTTAAACATGCTGATAAATCTGGAATAAACATTAACATCATGATATATTATGATTGCTATTTATACAATCCTAAAATCAAAGTGCATACTAAAAAACATGCCGACAGTGAAATCGGTTGTATTACAGTACATGTAACTAAAATCTAAGTACACTTAAAAGTATATATGCAAAAGTTTCAGATTACATATTGGAATTTTTTATCAAAGCTTTTCCAACATGCGAGATCTCTTTGCTAATGGTAAACTACAAGTATGTGAATGGGTAAGGACAAAAGCTCAATCATCGGCTGCAATACTAAATCCCCATGTGCCGACCTAAACATGTGTACTGAAACCTGGGACATAACCCTCTATAACAAAGGACTCGCTCTCCGAATTATATTGGCGTCACGGCAAACTTTAGCCTGTAGCTGTCTGTCTATGCCCTCTCAGATGATATTCTTTTGAAAGAGCTCCTCCTGGCTGTAGTTACTTTCATCTATATTTCAGGAGAGGAGTGAGAATGCACATACTGTAGTAGTCCGACTGTGAATGTGAGCTTTTAAATCCTTTAACGTGTGAGGTAAACATCCTGCAGCTATAGGCTCTGTTGCACACAGAGCAAATTAAACAATCCCGAGTAGTAAAATGCTGAGGAAGGCATAACAGTCGAGGTAATAGTAAATAGTTTAAGCGTAACGGAAAAGTAATAAAAAGTAGAGGTGGAGTCCGCAGACCAAAGGGAATAACAGAACGGTGGAGGAGCCGCATCAATTTCCGTGCACATGAGGGCAATTTATAACTGTAGGCCAGCTAATGTTTCAAATGGGAAAACTGTTAGATCGAACATTTACTGTGTTTGACGGAACATAAAACATTGGTGCAAAATGTGATTTAGTTTACACCAAATTAAAGTTCTCTTAGTTTCGAAAAGCTTTGTTCGCCATGGCAAAGTTAAGAGATATTGGGTCCTAAGATAATTGTCACTTATCTTTCACCTTATTCTTTTAATGAACTAAGGAAGTTTTCAAATACTTCTCAGAAACTTGGTAAAAGTACTTTGTAGTAATGGATAATAGAAATGCATAAATTTAAGACAGGGATTGTTGATTAGATGTTTTGTATTTAATGCTACTTACAGGTAATACGAGTAGGAATACGCATTTCTTCTGGAGCAGCAAGATGAGGACAAAAAAAATAAATAAATATGTGTAAAATAAATTAAATATGATAAAATTAAAAATAAGAAATTGTCAAATAAAGTGTAATAAAATAAAATTATGAAAGTTTTAGTGAAAATAAAAATTATCAATATATGTAAAATAAATTAAATATAAAATTTAAAATTAAAATATGAAAGTATTAATGAAAATATCACAAAATAATCAAATCGAATAATACCAAAACAAAGGACAAAAAAAAGACAAACACATTGATTAGTATCAGTACTGTAAATAAAGAGATATTTAATGATAAAACTAGTAAAAACGTGCCACTGTTTCATGTGCTAATGACCACATAATGTTTTGATCAAATAAAAGACTTCAATGTAGATAAGCAACAGATTTCTGCAACCTGAAGCTGTGTGGCTCTAGTTACATTTAGGTTTGTAAATATCCTCGGCATCAGTAATAGTCAGTAATAGTAAAATGACCATTGTATGAAACTGCACATCTGGCTCCCCTTCAAGTGGGAAAAAAAGAGAAAGAGAACAAAGAGAAGGAAGAGTGTGTGTGTGTGTGTGTGTGTACTGTATACATGTAGGGTACAACAGAGCTAAAGGCACAACCTCAAGAAAAATGTGCATTTCACTGCTCTTATAGTGAATGATTGCAGACAGAATAGACGTTTGTGTAGAACAATGATGGATCAAGGCATTTTGTGTGAATATAAATCATAGACAAGTGGTTTGTTTTGTTTAAAAATCTCAGAAATGAGGTAGTCTACACACGGGGTAAAAAGGGACAAAAGACACCAAGTATTTATACAAATTACCTAAAGCAATATGTTTTGATTAATATCCAAGTAAAGTTAATTTTTGTTCAAAACAATCACTTCAGCAGAGTTACTTTATTTTGCTTATTTTGATCAAATAAATAAATATATTGTCATTAAAATAATATATTTTAATAAAAACATATATTTTAAAAAGTCAACATTTTATAGCTTTGCAATAGTAAGAATAAATGCGATTTTTATAATATGATATAATTAATATAATTTTTTTTTTAAATGATGGTTTCCTTATATATATATATTCCTTATATATATAAACATACAGTATGATATTTAAACCCGAACTAACGGCAATTCGTACGAATTTTACGAGGTGGCTAATTCGTAACAATTTGTACGACCTCACTCGCAGTAATTAGTACGATTTTTGCTAAATTGTACATATTTTACGAATTGACCAATATAAATTCGTACGAATGACCTACCCCTGATCCCGCCCCTAAACCAACCCATCAAGTGGGTTTAAACAAATCGTACGAATTCGTACGAGTGAGGTCGTAAGAATTAGTACGAATTAGCCACTTTCTGAATTCGTACGAATTGGTCGTGAGATTGGTCGTTAGATTTAAATCTAACCATGTCATGTCAACAAATGGAAAAGTCAGCCCGCTGTTTATTATCATGTTATTTAATTAACAGCAAGAGTGCCTTTTACCCCAAATTAGTAAATTATCAGCAAAAGTTTTTTTTTTTTAAAGTGAACTACTCCTTTAACAAGACCTTTGCCTCAAAATATAGTCAATAATTTGATCGATTCTCATTTGCTACAGAAATCTAAAATTAAATTGAAATTTTAGATAAAATTAGCACAGAATAAACTGTGTTGCTTTCCACAATCACGTCAAGGATCAGCCAAATTTCCACGTGCAGAGTCAAAAGTGGTAGTCAGGAAGAGTGCTGAGCAAAATTGTATTCTTCCATCTAAAGGAGAATAAAGTCAATGCACCTTTAGCCCTGTTGGTGGGAGTGTGCTTGGACAGCTAAAGGGATGGACAGGAATGGTGGGTGTTTCACAGACATTTTGTAGCTCTGTTCTCTGTTATGAGCTTGACAGAGACAGAAAGAGAAAGGAGGAGGACAAGAGACGGCAAAAGCAGTTGGCAAACACATCACGCTTTTGCTACTCCAAAATGAGGCCTTGTCATCGACGTGTCTCAGTGTTGACGTCTCTGTGGACTGGTTCTTCCAGGTAAAGACAAGAGGAGATACACTAGGACAGCAATAGTCTGATATGATAATAAAGACCAGATGGCGTCTGTTAATGGCGATTCGATTAACTGTAATATTGGTGATGACATGCAAGTGAAGTTGTCAATTAGCAACTTGGTGGCCGTCTGGCACTCTCACTGATTTTTATCATTCTCACATCTTACAGATTTTTTGTTTTGTATTACAATATACACATAACCTTCACATTTGCCACTTTATGCAAATCTTTACGCTAAAACGAACCCACAAAAGGAATGCTTTTCATGCTAACAATTGACAAACCTTTTTATTTTGCAACTTTAATCAAATTATTTTAATCATAGGAATTAAGTCACTCCAATGATATAAAAATACTAATTTCATGCAAACAATATACAAATATCTTTCATGGTGGGGACTTTTGTACAAACCTTAATGATAACTTGCTTAATAAATCATATTCTAACCTGAGTTAGTAACATATTTCACACTAACGATTTGTAAATAATGTTCAAAACCTGCCACTTACTGTATCACAAACCTTTACAATAATACAAACCCGAATAATCATGCATCAGCCTGTCGGCACACAGAGCTGCATTAAGTCACACACACACACACACACACACTAAATTCCCGCCTGTACGCTGCCTGTATCATAAAAGCAAGCTATAGCACCCAAACTGCTCGCTTTATCGCTAAAGCAGCACCAAAGTAAATATATTTAATGACCCCGTGACTTCTCTGTAGGCAATAAAAACACAGTTTGGATATGGGCCGTTATGGCAAATGTGTTTTGCGGCGAGCTGACGGTGCTAAAACAGATGCAAACAGTCGATGCGTTTGGCGGCATGCATATGCAGCGGGGGCATCCATCTTTGGCCATTTCATCTCAATGGCCCTTTAAAATGGCCTGCTGACATTGTTCTGATGATATTAATAAAAGAGAGCGAAGTGAAGAGCACCACGGCAGGCGAAGGTGGTCATAAATATTAATAGAGTAGAACTGCGAGGAGCTCACAGCATAAGTGGCCACTTTATTATTTTTTGGGCTCTCATCATTTCTGGTGTGAAGAGAAAGTGTGATACTCGCAGTGATGTTATTGTGACTTGCTGTACATGGGAGAGATTGAGGGTGAGGGAAGACGAGAAATGGTTTGTTAACTTGACAAAGGTTGGTTTGCCGAAGACTTTGTAAAACTTTATTTCAGCTAATGACTAAATAAGATGCTCTGGTTTATTAGATCATAAAATTGTTCATTCATCCATTCAGGCTTGAAAGCACACACACAATCGGCTGACAGGCACGTAGACGTGTGCCAAATGGACAGACTCACACACCTACTCTACTGAATTCATAGAACACTATCTTTCTGTCCGTCCGTCTGTTTTACCCATCCATCCATCTAACCGTCTATCTATCTATCTATCTATCTATCTATCTATCTATCTATCTATCTATCTATCTATCTATCTATCTATCTATCTATCTATCTATCTATCTATCTATCTATCTATCTATCTATCTATCCATCCATCTATCTATCTATCTATCTATCTACCTATCTATCTATCTATCTATCCATCTATGTCTGTCTGTCTGTCTCTCTGTCCGTCCATCCATCCATCTATCCATCCATCTATCCATCCATCCATCCATCCATCCATCCATCCATCTATCCATCCATCCATCCATCCATCCAGCCAGCCAGCCAGCCATCCAGCCATCCAGCCATCCATCTCTGTCTGTCCATCCATCCATCCATCCACCCATCCATCCATCCATCCATCCATCTATCCATCTCTGTCTGTCCATCCATCCATCCATCTATTCACCCATCCATTAATCCATCCATCCATCCATCCATCTATCCATCTCTGTCTGTCCATCCATCCATCCATCCATCCATCCATCCATCCATCCATCCATCCATCCATCCACCCATCCATCCATCCATCCATCCATCCATCCATCTATCCATCTATGTCTGTCCGTCCATCCATCCATCCATCCATCCATCATCCATCCATCCATCCATCCATCCATCTCTGTCTGTCCGTCCATCCAACCATCCATCCATCCATCAATCCATCCACCCATCCATCAATCCACCCATCCATCCATACATCCATCCATCCACCCATCCACTTCACTATATACCACAGTACTGAATGATTATCATGTTCACATATTATGGAATTTATATGACACTAAATAGAATAAGCCATTTACCACAAACTACCATGGTACATGACCCAAAACATGGTTTTATTGGTAAATGTCCAAAAACAAAGGATTACCATGCAATTACCATGCACAATTGTGTTGGTATTTGCATAGCACCCCAAGGTACTTCAGATAACACCACAGTACCACTATGTGCCTATGTGCCACTATGCCTGTGTACTATGTTACTTTCATACGCAACATATTACGAAAACTCATATTACTAAAACCCTTTTTGGTTCTGGCCATCACGCATACAAATTTGAGTTTCCGTGTTTAGCATTTACCACCTACTGCACGACACCTGCACTACAGCTGATGTAAAATAAAGGATTGCGAAAAAAAAAAATGCTAAATCGGTCCCAAGACCAATCCTTGAGATCGGCTCGGGACGTCCCTAAATATATAGTGTTTTATGCTATCACATTGCCCTCCTGTAGCAATCATCTATTATTTATGTCAATATGCTTTATGTCTAGGTCTGTCATTGATCGAAAGCACAGATGTGCAAGAGCATCACTCCTGTGTGTTGAGTGCAGGGTCTCACTGAAATATGTGTGTGCGTGTTTAATGGTCTGGGACTGAGTAGTGTCCGAACGAACACTGTCCGAGATCGACTCCCTCATTGCTCCATCAGAATGCTGACCAGATAGAAATAGATCAACACTTTGTGAAATAGCAGTGCTGCCTATGCATATAATTACACACTGAATCATCACATCCGTCTATTTCCAGCAGGGTCAGTCATAAGCCACTATATTTCACAAATAATATATATGCACCTCATGAGAGCTCTTAGCAATAAAGGACTGATCTGGAATCAGATAAAGCCACTTCTTGCTTCATGACAAAACGGATCCTAAACAAGGATATCTGATGTCGGGCCATGTCGTAAAAAGTCCAATCTTCCTCATTCTTTTGAAATAATTGGGTTCTGGTTCTACGCAAATGAAGGATCCCAAAGTTCGGAAAGTTTATTTTTATTAACAAGGTATTTTAAGCATTCAGGCAGAACAAGAGCAGATCATTTCAGCGAGGATAGTATGAATCTGTCACAAAGTGTCTGCAAAAAGATGATAAGATGGGGCAGAACCAATTATTTTACCCGACAGTAAGCACTGATATTTATTTCACCTGTAAAGAGGTTAGCCAATAATAACAGAGAGTGTTCACACATACACCACAGTCTTTGCTGATTCTTTGTACCGTGAATACATTTATTGTGGAAAATGATCTTTTACTTTAATTTGCAAGAAAGCATGACTGTACAGAGCCTGTGAAGTGAAAAGCCCTGAAAATGTACGTGTGCAAGATGACTTTTCTTAAAGTCTAGGTATTCATAATGTACGTTATACAGTAATGCATTATATCTTTTAATAAATAATTGGAACCAAAGTTTAATTGCATTATAATATCACCAGATTCCTTGTTACATCTGAAATAGGTTGTTCATCATGTGTTTTAGTGCATTACAAAGGCATAACATAGAGTAAGTATTATAATGCATTTAAATTGTGGTTACAATTATTTATGAGACCATAAAATGCATTATATGGTGCAATAATAGAAATACTTTTATAATGCATTTTAGTGTAATCAGTTTTTTTTTAAGTGACTGAGAAATGTTTCTGTGCATATTTTGGTATCCATATCCAATATTTTGGTTTTGTTTAGTTTGTCAGAAAAATAGCAATTCAGTGCCTTGATTTACAAGACATAAATTGTTATTAAAAGGGGCTGATGCATGCCAGCTTTTGGAATATTGCTATAAATGTTTAAGAATTTCAAAGAGACCTTATTTTTAATATTGATTTATGGCGCTACAACATTCTATTCAAGCGGCTGTAAAGAAAGCCCACAACACATCGCTTTCTGGATCCGTATTGCAAAAAGCCACTTTATAGCCTATGCGATTCCAAAAAAGAAATGTAGCATAAACCATAAATCGTTTACCTGTTACAGTTGCCCTCTGTAATCCAAGCCAAACGACCTTAAGCACTGACATTATAATGTCTTCTCAGTAATGTTGCAGTTGTGTGGATTTTACAAGATTACAGAAAAGACCTGGCAACCTCTGAGCTTTAAGCTAAATCCGCTATACAGTTGGCTGTGTAGGTGGCTTGGCGTAGGAGTAATCATCCTTTGCCTTCATGAACATAACATATTAGCTTAATGGCGTGGTGCAGCACACGAGGCAGGGTTGTGACAGTATTAAAGAGGAATAATTACCAGCTAGCCCCGATTGTGGTATAAAGTGTCGTTTGAAGCCACTCTCTAAACGAACAAGAGCAAATGAAGTGCCCTTTTCACTGTAATTGTTGCACCATGGGACACATGCTAATGCTATTTATGAGAAGAAGGTGATCTAACAGGCAACAGGATTCGCTATAGAAATTAAACTTATTTTAATATGCTAATGTAGTGACATTTGAACCGCCCTTAAATTGTACGGGCACAAATCACTGCAGATTTCTCCAACATTTAACAGCGACAACAACAAGCAATTAAAACAAGAGTGAGGATGCAGAGAAAAAACAACAACAACACATTAAACACAGGCCACATTGATAGCGAGCAAAAGCGTAATACTTTCACAATTAACACCACCAACCACTATTGCTCTGCCCCAAAACCTAGTGAACTGCCTACGGAGTAAGCATTTTAAGGCATCGTAGATGCTCAAAAGATGCTGCCTTATGAGACTCCTTGTTCATTGATGTAACTTTCACCTCTAGGTATATATTCAATGCAAACCCAAAATGCATCATGAGCTCGTTAAAAAAATAAATCTAAAATAGAGACGACGCAAGAACAATTTATCTAAGCTATTTTAGGCAATTTAGTGTTTTGCATGGTAAATTCTATTGAAATAAACATTACGTATGACGCATGGATTTTTTGCATACGTACAGCGTGCTCCAAATCAGTTGAATTAGCCGGCAGGTGGCTAAGTAGGCAGTAGGCAGTTCACTAGGTTTAAGAACAGAGCTTATATTTAATCACTAATACAAACAAATCAAGATGATAGATTCCGTGCATGTGCCAAAATGCGAATGGCAAATCCAAGCTGAAAAAAGTCAAATAAATGAAGATACGTGTATAACACGACACAAATGGGATCAAATAAAACATGGTGTGCGAATGGGCTCGGGATGCGTACTGTGGCTAGAATTAAACATACAATACCCCACACTTAGAGTTCTCCAGGTGTGGATTTCTCTAGCAGACGTAGCCCAGAGGAGAAGAAATAAAAGACAGGGTATGATTTAAGAAGTTAAGTAACATACGCTCACACACGCACACAGACTAACATCACCTCTTCATACTTCACACAGCAAATAATACAACATATCTGAAGGCTTCCTGTGTGGTAGGCCAAACAGTGAGTGTGTTTATGTTGCGCCGCATGCAACTCATTGAGGTTTGACTCTAGCTGAAATGGAGAAGCTTGAGTGCTGAGATGGAAATGTTACGTTGTCCCATGCCTCACATATAAATGTTTTTTTTGTTGTTGTAAATCAATCTACAAAAGCTCTACAGCCAGAATATATTTAAAAATGCAAAATGGCCAGTACACATCTGACATTACCATGTGAGGTTAGTTTTAAAGTGTCAAGAACATGTCTGGGTCACAAAGGTATGAATCATGACAATGGTGATAATGAATTCTGAAGTATTTACAAATGAATAAAAATCTAATGACAATCACCATCATGAGAAATGAGAATTCGAGGGAAAAATCATCAAATTTGTCACAGTGCAAAAATAGCCCATAACAGGCTTTCTTTTATGACCTAGAACTGTTCTTGACAGCTTTTGTGAGACAAGGAAAAAGATGGCATATTGCACAGGCAGAAATGCGAAACAGCACATTAGACTTTATGGAGTACCATCCCCAATGCATGTTCTTTCAGGTTGAGTATGTTTAGGTCTCCAAACTGAGCGGCACCAGAGCCAAATCTCCTGTGACTCGATGCAAGAAGAGAGACACAATTCCAACTTGGAAAAGATATGCGAGCCATCCATTATTAACTACAATCTATCCTAGGCTTGGTCAAAGATGCCTGCGGGGACATTTTATTACCAAGAAGTAAAACATCAATTTGCCATTAGACTCAGCCTGTCCACTCCATTCATCCTTGTATTATTAGTTAAAAATGAAGTCCATCTCTCCTGCCTTTAAAAAAAACATGCTTTACACAAGCTCTGAGAGATAAAAAAGCATAGCTTATGAGCATTTTTGACGCCACAGAAATAATTCATGGTGACTGAAAGACATGTAAAATGCTGCAATTCATGAGACATCATCGCCTGACTTAAGTGCTGGTGTCAGTGTCTGAAATATGAATGATCAAAAGAAGTTGAGGGATAAGCAATTTAGTCTTTTCTCCAGAATACTAAATGCATTAGTGAGCAACTAAAGAGCAGACATCTACAATCATTGCAAATTGAATTCTTGAGTTCTCGGATGCTAAATTCTCGTGCCTAGAATTGGTTCCACGTCCTCGTGAGCTGCTTCACTAATTCCCTAAATTCACCTCAACGTATTTGAAAACAAAAACTGTGTTGTCTATTAAAGGAGTAGTTCACTTTTAAAAAAAACTTTTCCTGATAATTTACTCACCCTCATGTCATCAAAGATGTCCATGTCTTTCTTTCTTCAGTTGAAAAGAAATTAAGGTTTTTGATGAAAACATTCCAGGATTTTTCTCCATATAATGGACTTCGGTGGGAACCAAACGGTTCAAGGTCCAAAAGATAGTTTCAGTGCAAACTGCAAACTGTTCAAAGGGCTTTAAATGATTCCAGACAGTGAATAAGGGTCTTATCAAGCGAAACGATCGCTCATTTAATAAATAAATAACATAGTTTAAGTTTTTAAGCTCAAATGCTTGCCTTGCTCTATACTGCGATGCATGTTCAAATCAAAATGAACAAATCTTTTTCCGAGTCATTTGGTTCATTCAACGAACGGAACGAACGGGCTTTAAATGGGCTTTAAATGATTCTTTAAATGATTCTTTAAAAGGGCTTTAAATGATTCCAGACAGTGAATAAGGGTCTTATCAAGCGAAACGATCGCTCATTTAATAAATAAATAACAAAAGTTTAAGTTTTATAAGCTCAAATGCTCGCCTTGCTCTATACTGCGATGCATGTTCAAATCAAAATGAACGAATCTTTTTCCGAGTCATTTGGTTCATTCAACGAACGGAACGAACGAATTGACTCGGAAAAAGATTAGTTAATTTTGATGAACAAGTTCGCAAAGGCAAACGTGCGTCACAAAACAGAGCGAGGCGAGCATTTGAGCTTATAAAACTTAAACTTTGTTATTTATTGATTAAATGAGCAATCATTTTGCTTGATACGACCCTTATTCATCGTCTGGAATCGTTTAAAGCCCTTTGAACAGTTTATAGTTTGCACTGAAAGTGTCTTTTGGACCTTGAACCGTTTGGTTCCCATTAAAGTCCATTATATGGAGAAAAATCCTGGAATGTTTTCATAAAAAACCTTAATTTCTTTTCACCCGAAGAAAGAATGACATGGACATCTTGGATGACATGGGGGTGAGTAAATGATCAGCAAAAGTTTTTTTTTTTTTTTTTAAAGTGAACTACTCCTTTAACATGGCTGATCTTTTAAACAGCAAAATGAACATAGATGACATAGTTTGCTTGATAATCAGAAAACTATCTGACATTATCACTGCTGATTTAAGAATGCCTTTAAAATTCCAACTGAATTTGAGGTGGAAAACGAGATGCAGAATTGCAACACTACCTGATATAGTCTTTCACTAGTACAGAAGGGTACTTAAAATGGTGCTTAAAAACGACCTATAAAAGTTACTAAAATGTTTAATCCAACATGTGCATGTGCTATATTTTGCTAGCTCAGCAACACAGCAACACAGACTGCCTTTATGGTAGTTGCCTATAGATAGCTGCTACAATGTATTGGTGTCTCAATGTATGCATGAAAGCTGTAAAGTTTTCAAACCAAAAACACAGTCTGAGCTATTTATGTGAATCCAGACTTGTAGAACTTTTGTATTTGCATATTACTTCTGCTACTATGACTCCCACACATCAGAAACCTGACAAAAACACAAGCTATTATTGTAATATTCAAGATTCTACCTTATGAATAGCAGAAGTGCCCTTCCTTCATCGACTGTGGAAGATGAACACCTACTAAGGCCATTCATGGTTAACCTTTTGATTCCTGCTCTTTTAATAGGGAGATCTATCATTAAGTTTCAATTCGCACGGCTCCAGACAGTGATGTATTAACAATAGTGCTGTCAAGCACTCCTTTACAATTCATGGTAATTAGAGCTTAATGATTTAGCTGGTGGTTTTAACCACTATTATATTTCCGACTGTGACTCGTATTGGCAATGTGTCGTGCACTCTAACTAAGCCCACCGTGATCGCCTTGTCCTTGTGAACAATCAAACAGGTAAAAAAAAAAAAAAAATAACATAAAAAGTCCTAGGTTTAGGCTAATATGCATAGAGACAAGGTTAACTTAATCAGCTATTTGAGTATAGCAGCGTAAGTGCAGACCCTGACTATACCGTGAAGAACAGGAATGGTCACAGTGTGATCTATATTCACTACTGCCCTCATAGTATTGGACAATGTGCAAATTATAGAATGACGTTCATGGATGTCAATGTTTTTAAGGAATTTCCATTGGCTCTTAAATGTGTAATCCACATTTTTTAAAATATCTTCTCCAATTATCAGTAAGAGTAAAAAGTAAGGACTCGAGACTTAAATGGGCTATTTGAAATGCTGAGTTTGCTGAATCTGAATAATGCTCTTCTCCATCATTTGATGAAGTACTTCTGTTATGTCTTCAAGAAAATGTACACACAAATTCCTTTACAATAAAATTCTATTTACCACCAGTATTCAGTGGTCAATAATAGGACATTGTTTATTGTATCAGGCAGTGAAACAGTGAAACAAGCCTCTTTGTTTGCCTAGAACAAAAAAATGAACCTAAATGGTGGTGAACTTACAGTACTTTCTCCAACTATTTGAATAGCGTACTATGTTAAGTATGCTGTGATATATAGTAGCTGGTGGTCAATGGCCTATATAATGCCCATACATTATAAATAATTCAATTAAATAATGCAAAAAGAAACATGCATAAACCTATTTCTTATACAGACATATCTGTTTAGTAATAGACTTTCAGTTTTTTATTGTGAATCTTCATTAAATATTTTTAAGTCAGTTTAATTTATCCGTCATTTTGCAATATTAACATTAAATTGTTATTATCTATAAGGTGAATACAGTGCCAGCTCACTATTATTAAAGGGGTGGTTCATTATGATTTAACTTTTTTAACTTTAGTTAGTGTGTAATGTTAGCCTGGCTAACGTTTTGGGACGTATTTTGACCATACGTCAATATCCGCCTTTTTAGGGCCCCCTTAAACGTCGGTATATGGCGATCCCGGGCCGTCATACAACTGACGCTTTACCTTTAACGTCAGTTAGGTGACGGGTTAGGTTTAGGGTTAAGTTTAGGTATGGGGTAGAGTTAGGATCCCATAACCTCATCTACCGACGTTTAAGGGGGCCCTAAAAAGGCGAATATTGACGTATGGTCAAAAGACGTCCCAAAACGTCAGTTATATGACGATTTGGGATGAGACCGGGTTGTAGGGAGATATTTTTAAAGAAATCACTTTTTAAGGACTAGCCTACAACAAATGACATCATTAACCCTAAAATTTACATACACCGCAGGGTTTATGTAAATTTTAGGGTTCCCCAGAACACGTATTACACAAATGTAAATTCCCCGGAACACGATTCCTAAATTTTCAAGACAGAAGAAGCTAGAAGATAACTACACATAAGATAACTAACCATTCAGAAACGTCCGATTGCATTATACTTGCATTATACATTATATGTTGTCACTTCTTCATGAGTCGCTCCATCATTGTCTGAATCCGGTTTGAACATAAAAGGCTAAACGTTTTTGAAATTTCCAGTGTATCGTGAGCTCAGAATTATAAGGTTCTATCTCCACTTTTGGTCGAAATTGAGTTTGACATAATCTGATCCATTAGGTGTTTATTAATGCCTGTGTGGTGTTATTTTTGTAAAAAAAAAAAAAAAAAGACTAATAGATAAAGCAACAATAGAAGATTATATTACATAACAGTTTTGCCAGCTGGGATGTAAAAACTTTAAAGCTCAATATCTCAGAACTACCCTAAACGGAGATAGAACCTTATAATTCTAAGCTCACGGTATTGAGAATGAGGAGTTGACGTCATTTTACAGTGCCCCTCCCCTTTCCGCCATGTTGGTAGGATTCCCACGACAAAACAGTATTGATTACGTGTGTTTTTAGCTCGATAGTAGAGGAGTTTCTCGCAATACCGCACTGTTTTACCATGCCTGGAAGTAACTGCTGCGTTAAAAACCGATAAAAACCCTGGTAACCGATAGAGTCACCTATACCATCATGGCCGAATGGCTCAGACCCCGCCCAAATAGCCACGTGACTCCTCATTCTCAATATCTGTGTGAGTACAAGCTGTTGAAGCTCCGCCCTCTGTGCTCAGAGGAGGAGCTCATTTGCATTTAAAGGAACATACACAAAACGGTGCGCTTTTGCTCACCCTCAAAAATGTATATATTGAAATGCTATAAAACATATCTGTGTTGTATTTTGAGCTGAAACTTCACATACACACTCTGGGGACATCAAAGACTTATTTGACATCTTGTGAAAACCGTATTATACCACTCCTTTAATACAAAATGTTCAAAAACACATATATATATCTAATGCCTAGTGTTGTCTAAAATATTGTTTTTTCGATACATTTCGATAGTGAAATATAAAAAACTGTTCTGATACTAATTTCCCGCAGGCCGCAGTATCAATACACTTCATTCCTGCTGCGCTTTCTCACTCTGTATTCTCTCTGACAGCGAGTTGACACACACCCGCCTTCTTTCACTCACTCATCTATCGTGTTGGTGTTACAGTGCCTGAATTTTAGCATAATTCTTCTAGTTCTCGCAGGTTTCGCATGCACACATAAAGTCGCCTCTCAAACAGCTCACAAGTCGTAAACACAGTCGGTTATATGCTGTGTGTTAGCTATTACAACAAAATAACCTCATTGTAAAAACACAAATACATTGAGTGACCAAACATTTAGGTGAGATAACTGTCGGTCACGTTCTCCTCCGGGGGACGAGGATTACATACTGTATGTAACCGAGACATTGTAACTTCAATTAAAATCTGTTCATCCGCCTAATTCATATGGATTAGCTGTACTTTTTGGAGCTTGAAAATATTGACTGACTAGATTTTCAATGGATAGACAATAAATGGGATAGTATAAAACTTATCCATATGGCAAAAGCAGTATTTTTCAAGGTATCGTATCAAAGTTAGAAATTCCAGTATTGTGGAAAAAAATACAATCTAGTATAAAGATTTATGACATAATATTAATATTTATAAATATAGGTAATGCAAAATGAGGCACGCATAAAATTTCTAAAAGATTTAATATTAAATGAAAATTCACTAAAATATTTTAAAACAGAGTTTAATGATAAATAACGATGCATTTACAATGTAGAAAGAATGCAGATAGCTTTTTGAAACTACCACTTCTATTAATCTCAAAATGGCCAAATATCGGCTTATAATATATATAAGATTTTTTTAATCGCATCCCATCTATCTCAAACTTTAGTTTTGACTTCAATTTAAAGGGCTCAAACCTTAAATAGCAGGTCAGACAAACACCCCCGTAATTCCTGTCCAGACTAAATAAACCTTTCCAGACGGACACTAGAGGAAAGACCTACAGGAGTGTAGAGCTGAGAGCGAGGTGTGTTGGTGTGCGGCAGGGACAGCGGAGGCACTATGGTGGGCTCTTGTAAGGCACATGGACATGAGGGGGTGTGCTGGGGGGGTAAAGATGGTGAGAGGAAGTGATGTAATGAAAGAAAGCCAGTGTGCATGTTTCACCAGGAGACACAAAAGCTGATTATGTCAAAAGCAATGCTAACTAACACCCTCAAATTCCCTTGAAAAAGAAATGTGCCTCAGCTATAGTACATTCACTTTAAAAATGCTGGCTTGTTTTAACTCAACTTTGGGTTAAATATGGACAAACCCAAACGTTGGGTTAAAATGGCTGGGTTTGTCCATATTTGACCCAAAGTTGGGTTAAAGCAATTATATATACAGTACATACATTCTATTATCCATCATAATGTGGATAATAAAAGTGTGTGCAAGCAGTACCTGCGTTTGAAGGTGAGAAGAACGCCCAGGAGAATGATGACAAACATGAGGATTCCCGCAATGACGCCTGCCATCTTTACCGTGCTGTCCACCTGTTTTTCAGGCTCTATGTCATTGGAATTCTGGGTAGATGCACCTTTAAAGCAACAAGTACATCACAAAGAAGAGAAAGGGTCTTTAACTAAGACAAGAGCTGTTGAGAAATGTACTATGGTGACACATACAAGAATCAAATGAAAACACGTAAAAATGATGCCCGATCAAGCACGTCCCACATTCACACACTTTCATTTGCACAATCAGTCCTGATGAAACACATTCAAAATTAAATTAATTCAATGCATTTCAAATTTAGACAAAACAAATGCACTAGTGACAGTGATCATTACTGTGTGGCGGGTCTATGGCAAAGGGGAATCGTTTGTTCAATGGCGTTAATTCACAGGCAACAGACAAAAAAAAAAGACCTTAAGGAGCTTTTCAAATACTGGATCACTGTGGTGAAATGAAACACTTTAGGGCCTTTGGATTTCGGGTTAGAGAATGCAAATAAACTGAAAGACAATTCAATGCAATAAATGCAGGCATGAAATATGGATACAAGAATGATTAGAAATGATTCATGCAGATGTACAGTGTGTGTCTGTCGCATACTCGCATGCACCACATCTTGCAGGACGTTTTGTTGACGATATATTGTTATTTTGATATCTGTATAAAATCTTTACAACCATGCATGACTTTTAGAAAATACGGTTCAGATTAGCGTGGCTCCACACCAACGGCTCATTTTTCCTTCATCGGGCATGCAATTCTACTGTGAAATTGCCATTATTTCTTTAAAAGAATTTCAGATGTTTCCGTAATTCACTTTTGTAAAGATCATAATCATCTTGATATTTTTGCATTTTATTTTTCAAAACATGAACTAAATGAAACATTCCACCATTTAATAATCCACCTTAATCTTAATGATGCAAAGAAGAAAGGATGTATATGCATACTTTTTTTAAAATATAAATAAATGGTTGCATAAAATATCTAAACCTGAGAAAAGCATGTAATCCCTGCATTCAATGATTAAACAATTATGTTGTATTTTTACCTTCACTTTGCATTTAAGAGAATTTTTCTGAACCTGCCAGTGCGACATCTTTAACAATCTGCTGCATATTAACACATTGATCTCTCTATGTGGGTGGTTTTCTTTCATGTAAGCGCAATCATTTTGATTGATTTATTTCCCTCAAACCGTACAGTTCTTTAAAGCATGAGAAGATTAAACATTTAAAAAAAAATCTGGAACTGTATGCTGAAGAGCTAAACCTACACAAAAAGTCCTTTTATTAATCAGTAGGTTTGGCTTGTTTTTCAGTTCTAATATATAAATATAACTATTTTCCACAGTTTTGCTTTTCACAAAAGAAAACATGACATGTACTGTGCATATGTGAGGAAAGCGATTTGCAGTGACATAACAATCAGAAATCATTCATTTCCAGTGAGTTTGCGATCTAATGGGCCATTGACACAGAATGATTTTGCAGTTAAAACGCGGGTCAGTTGGGGGGAAACATAGGGTCTAGAGACGTGTTTTTTAAAAAATGTATTTGTTTTAATCCTCTGGGGTTGACAAACGTGCTGGCACTTTTTGGTGGATTTTTTATGGATTACACATTTTATTTTTGTTGGTCATTTATGCTTAAACATAAGCAATACATTATTAGAAATAACTTTTATATGTGTCCACTTACAATGAAAACAAACCATTTTGCTTTTGTAAAATAAAGGGAAAAATAAAATAAAGGTGCGCTTTCTGCCATCTCGTGTTTGTGAACTTTTCTGTGGAAAACGTCACAAAAATGAAACAAAACTCAGAGAATACCTGCCACACACATTTACCGTCTATAATTCAGCGCATATGTCTGTTCACTTTTCAGAGCGCAGTCAGTCAAATCCATTCCACTTGAGGAATGCCCTAAAAAAAAAATCATTCCGCGTTTTAGCTACAGCCTTGACTTCAAATCCATTCCACTTGGCTCATTCGGAGTCCAGGTAGTTCAAAGTCAGTTTAATCACTGTTCTATATCAATGCGTTGTTTTCATTGAAGCGCACACATAGAAACATTCAAGAGCAAAGAAAGTTGTTACCAACGCTGCTCCACAACTTAAAGTAATAAATTAGCTTCGCTACTGAAACGCTACATTATATTTTTCAGTTTTATAAGCTCAAATGCTCGCCTTGCTCTGTTCTGTGATTCGCGTTCGTGACTCTCCTGTTCGAACTCGTTCAAACGAATCTTTTTCCGAGTCAATTCGTTTAGTTTGTTCATTGAATGAACCAAATGACACGTTCATTTTGATAAACGAGTTCGAATTGGAGAGTCACGAACGTGCATCACAGAACAGAGCAAGACCAGCATTTGAGCTTATAAAACTTAATCTTTGTTATTTATTTATTAAATGAGCGATTGTTTCGCTTGATAAGACCCTTATTCATCGTCTGGAATCATTTGAAGCCCTTTGAACAGTTTGCAGTTTGCACTGAAACTGTCTTTTGGACCTTGAACAGTTTGGTTCCCATTGAAGTCCATTATATGGAGAAAAATCCTGGAATGTTTTCATGAAAAAACTTAATTTCTTTTCGACTGAAGAAAGAAAGACATGGACATCTTGGATGACATTGGGTGAGTAAATTATCAGAAAAAGTTTTTTTTATTAAAGTGAACTACTGAAAAGACAAAGGTATGAATCTCTCTCGCTCTCACTCTCCATAATTAATTCATATTCATGAATTCAATTCTAAATGCTTTAGTTTGTTCATTCAAATAAATGTGACCTTATTCACTTTATCTTATTCATATTGTTTAAAATGCTAGATCAATCGAGCGTAACTGATGAAAATAAATAATTAAAATTAAACTATTTTAATGCACTTCGCGCCGGGTGGTTGTCGGCCTCTACGTGCTGCAGCACCCCCAGTTTTTTAGCATTTAATAATTTATTTGTACAGTAAACACTTTAAGTGGGCTATTTAAAAGTGTTATTTCATACATTATGTTTTTTAAAACATACACGTAGAGTGTTACGTCATATTGTGTGTAGAGAGAATTCGTAGGAAAAAAAAAAAGAAAAAAACTCCTGAGCTACAGTACTCTTGAGCTCAAGTCCGCCGTCAGTGTTGTGTAAGGTATAGCAGTCGGCAGGTTTTTTTGTGTTCATTTCTATTTCCTGTCGCAGTGCAGGCTCTTTTATTGTATATGACACTGTAAACAGCCCAATAACCCTTTTCTTTAAAGGCTTAATTTATGTTCCGTTGACCGGTCCATTGCATTACAATTAAAAGCAATATCAATAAAGTCAAAAATGTGATGTACAGCCAGGTTGAGGTGTACGAGTGTTCTCACTGATACGCTTCTTTTTTCACTCTGTTGTGGTAGTCCCTCGAGGACACATCATTAAGGCAGGACTATTGTTACCATATCTTCACGAACCTTTCCTCCTTTTGGTTTGCCATGTTTGAAAGATCTGTATGGAAGAGCTTCTGTGCTCCTATTGGTCAATATCACAGATGTGACGGAACCCAAGGTGGAAGGCCGGAAATAAAAGAAAATGAAACATGACATAATAATCAAATAATAGATTCTTGCGTCCTGATGCCCATTGTCGTTTACGAATCACCACGACACCCTACGCCCAGTGAGTCGTGCCTAAATTGGGCTGATATTGTGTAGTCTGAATGCGGCAAGCAAGACATATATTTTAAACTGGAATTCGAAAACGATCAGAAGTTTAGTTTGTTCTGACCTTTGAAAGAACACTAAGCCAATCTCTTCTAACCTCGCTAGTCTTTGGAGTGTTTTAGCCAAACACTTTTTAGCTCCATCCAGAGCTGTCAGAAGGTGAAGGCAGCGCTATGGATGGTTTACGTGGATGGACTATGTGTTCGCCTGACTCTATCAATGTGGTGACTGAACTCCATGTCCTCCAGTCTGCTCTGATCTGATTGAGTTCAACAGTTCATGATCCACACACACATCCTAATAGACTCTTTCGCCATGATGTGGTTCTTTTCTGATACCATCCTCCCAACCAGCACTCTCTTCACAACAACAATATTAATCTTGACCTACCCATTTTGACTCATTTTACCAACCCTGTAGCCCTCAATCGGGTCATGGGGTCTATTCGACCCCAATCGACTTTTACTTAATAAAAAAAAAAGGTTCCCTTCATCTCAGTGGAATAAGATTTTGTGACTTTTCATACATTATCTATCTATACACACACACACACACAAAAAAAAAACTCGGTTGTTCTGAAGATATGTACTGTAAAAAAAAAATAAAAAAAATACACTTCTGGTCTTCAGGGTCAATATAATATGACCCCACATTGAAATGAATGGGAAATGTAAAAAAAAAAAAAAAAAAAAAAACTAAATATATTTTCTTCATGTGTCAGATAAATAAATAAAAAATAAATAAAATAAAAAAACCGGCATAAATCTGAAAGTTTTTACACAGAAATGAAGGCCTAGTAGTAGAGCAAAAATGCAATGTATCATAAAAAAAAAAAAAAAAAATTTCAAATGCAAGCTAATGGTGTATTTGAGGAATTGTGTGGTATATGGTTGCAAAAGTACTTTATATCTCCAAAAACACAGCATTAATGAATAGATGAGAAGTAAACAAAAATATATACATATATATTTTTGTATGAATAAAAATGTATATTTTTTTGTACAATTACTCAATCAATTGTTGGGGTCGTACAGACCCCGAAGCCCAGAAGTGTAAACAGGAAACGAAAACCATTTTTAAGACATCAAGGTTAAGACATCACAAAATAGAAGTGATTTTGTGATGTCTTCAAGGGTTGGTAAAATGAGTAGAACTCTATATGTCAAAAAACAGATGAATTTTTAGCACCAATACTGATCAATTAAAACACAAGCTGCCCTTAATTATAAACGCTCGCCATGCATTTCCCTTCAACCACTTGCTCTCCAATAAAAATATGTGAGTATGCAAATCCTTTTATTTTGATGGGGTAAAATTAAGTATCAAAGAGGAATTATTATCAAAGCCCATCATATTAAAACTTAATCCCTACCATATACAGAGGGCGTTGGAGTGGGTGCATTTTAATATCCGACATTCAGCAATACTCCGTGGTTCTGTTAGCATGTGAAAAAGGTACGTTTGTATAACTTTATTTAAAGCAGGTCTGTAAGCCGAGGGATTACATAAGGGTTTATGGGGGTGCATATCACCGTTGAAATCTCCGCGGCCATTGTTCGCCAGTCGACGGGATTACGGATGCATCGTTGGATGCATCTAACAGGATTACTAATCTCAAATGGACTAAGATTAGGCAGTCATGTAAACAACCCATGATGCTAATGGCTCAAAAAAGTGTCCCCCTTTACCAAATACAAAGAGGTTAAAGGGTGGATTTTAAATACAGATGACTTAAAATCCCATTTGTGTCCTGAGTGTATTTGGGTTGAAGCATTGCTGGTGTTTTTTGTTAAATTGAGTTAAATTCCAGATGGGAGCACTGAGAAACAAAGGGCATTTGTGTAAACTGTCAATTGATTTCAAGCTCAAAGTGTCCATGCATAATTCATGATGTGTTGTGTTTGTTTCTTTTGCTTGTTTTTGGGACTGTTGGAACAATGCGGAAAACACAACTATGTTTGCTTTCTAATGCTTAGTGAATATTACTGGCCCCAAAAAGTGTTTAATCTAAAAATGCATGAATTTTATCGCCTATGAAACATATCAAACCGAGTGACATCTGCAAATAAATATTATTCATTGATGCAAGTTTTAAAGTTAAATACTGTATAAATGTTCATTTAAAACCCAATAATCTTCTTTTAGTCAAAATGTGCTTGAAGAGTGTGCTTGTACATTCTTTCTTTACAATAAAAGCAGCTTGCTTTGATTTTTTGATTCAAGTTTCAATTAAGTGAGCAATTACTTTTTGGGGCCAGTGTGCACTCAAATTCAACTCTCAAAATATAATTATGATCCTTATAACTGTGTGTCAAAATATATATTTAAAATGTAAAATGACGACAGCTTTAATCTGCATAATTCAGACGATTAAGCATTGTAACGGTTCACTGGCTGGCTAAAAGTCGACTATCTCCTGTGCAACGCAGATATCCAGCAGGACCCTTCAGAAATGTGAGACATTTTAGTGCAAGCAATTTGTAATTACAGTCAGGGCAATTGAGCATATTGTATGTGACTGTAGAGTGAAATGGAGAAGCAATGAGACGTGGACCATATTGCACTGGAACTAAAGAGCTGACACCTGTGCATCTGTGTGTGTGTGTGTGTGCGCAAGGGCTTCACATCTGATCTGAACAACAAAATCCACTCTTCAATATATAATAGAAGAATTATGTGAACATACAAAAAGCAAATATAACAAACACACTCAATACTTCCACACACACACATTATATGCTGTATGTGCACATGAATATATATCTGGAATAGAAACACACAAAAATACAAGCGTACTAATGCACACAAAAAACATGCTGGCAAACACACAAACATGCACACACGCACGCTCACTCACTCACTCACTCACTCACTCACTCACTCACTCACTCACTCACTCACTCACTCACTCACTCACTCACTCACTCACACACACACAGGTTATGCTGGCAGGGTCAGAGTGTATGACTGGGGTTATGTTGGGTGAAGCGGTCACATGTAAGGGGTGGAGTTTTGAGGTAAGGCAACGTATATCAATTCACGCTCACATTTTGCTCAAAAACTTATTAAGCTCTACTGTAAAATATCTTTAGGTATATCCACATTTAAATAATGGTCTGAATTAATAATAAAAAAATGGATATAAAGCCACCCATAAAAGTATATATTTTATATACACGCACATATAAAGCCAGCCATAATAAATATATTGACCCCCAGTAAGCAACAGATCATTCAAAAGCAAGATTATGTAGAAGGCAATATTTGAATAAAAAATCATAATTTAATATTTTTTTTCAGAGCATAACAAGGTCATGAGCAAAACTATTGTAGAAGGGGTATTTGTTGTTTTACAACATGAAATATTAATATTTTATATGATCGTTTAAAACATGTGGGCGGCACTATACGTACATTATCGGGGTATCAAATTACATTAGTGTCAATGAAGTCAATGAGAATCAGCTAGACTTTTTAGTGGACCAGACATGCAAAAAAGGCATTAAGATGTCGATGGAGAGAAGCAGAATAAAGGAACAAGGTCTGGAAAAAAAAGAGAGAAGGAAACAACAGCAGAAGAAATGTAGATGAAAAGAACAAAGAAGAAAGAAAAGTTTGACTATGGTATAATATTCACCTTCACTGGGAATGACAAGTATGTAGGGCGTGGTATTTTGTCCCCTACCTATTACCACTAAGACAAGGTTTTACGTTCCAGGCCGGCATGCATGAGAGAAAAGAAGGAAAGAAAAAATAGTCTAAAGAATTATGCTTTCAACTTGATCATCTGAGCTTCCTTCCAGTGAGTAATATTTGGCTGGAAAGGAAACTGAAAAATGTATATGATACAACAGGTATAGGCTAATGCGCAAGGGAAAATTAAAATTACTCCAAAATCATCTAATGGAACTGACAGAGTAGGCATAAGAGTTAGAGAAAATCTTATTATTAAAAAAAAAAAATGCAATTTATTTTTCCAAGTTGACGTCTTATGTGGCTTTTGTTTCCAATTCAATGAAAACTGAAAAGAATAATAAAACTGCAATAAAAAATGTTTTAGGATACATACATTTAGGGGGAATACACTAAGACTGAATTGCGTCTAATGTCATTTTTTGCCTTTTGCATTGTTTAAGCACTCAATTCAATAAAATGAATTATGCAAATGAGGTGACTGTGCTAATGAGACTACAAAATGTGTGCTGAATTTAAAATTGAGTGTTACGATTCCCCATCTTGCATGCCAGTTCAGAGGATGCAGCAGATTTCTGCATTTTGACATACTTAACGGCGAGCCACACCGGAGGTGGTTCCTTAAAATACAAAAAATGCACTCTGTGATCTCTAGACAATGAAGACAAACATATCTTACTGATATATCGTTTACCGCCTACTTTACGTGGGAGGTAATATTTCCACATTAATCGTACCAGACACAAAACACTGGGTTTCATGAATAAGGTGCAATCTAATGCACACAGAAAATAAATGTGTTTCAATTGAAATGAATGGAAATTACTTCATTTAAATTCAGTGCAGTGCTATTTCATTCTCGTTAAACTTGATTGTATGCGGTGAGTAAATAAGACGAAGGTTTTTACGTGCAAAAGTCACGCAACCGTTTTAGTGAATTCACCCCGTAATCTAAACCTATTAAAAACTCCAACATTAAAACAACAATGAAAGGTAGAGAAAACTTAAATGTCTGTATTCAAGGCATCACAGTTTTTAAACCATGTCTTTCTAAACAAAAGTAATTGTTTTTTTTACAATCATAAGAACCCAACTCAGGACGGATCTATCTGGGATATGAAAGGAAAACAGGCCATGGGAAGAAAGAAAAAAAGCCTGACATGGAGCAAAATAAAACGAGTTCAGCAAAACAAACAAGCAAGCTTATTGAATAAGATGGAGAAAAAAGCCAAAAGGTATGAAAGAAAACTGGAAAAGAAAGAAAAATGCGATGAGTCTGTAGCGCTGCACGGCTATAGTGTCTCTTTATCCGTGATGTCCATTAAGTAATAGAAAGTCTCTTGTGATTGCTCTTTTCCTGGAAGTGATTATGTAAAAGGGTCTTTTTTTTACGGAGAGAGGGGGAAATGAAATGGAGCAAAAGAAACTGAAAATTGTTGGCCAGAGGCAGATAATCATGCAGGTAAAATAAAATGGGATTTCAGTTTTTTCAATGAAACCAGGAGCGCTAATCTCAGTCTGATGCCAGAGGTTTTTCAGACTGTGCAATGAAAAGACTTCGTCCTTTTTTAAAAGTTATATATATACACCTCATCATGTTTAGTAATGGGTTCCACTATGAAATCAAATGTCTATTAAGAATACAGAGGAAATGACATTTATAATATTAGATCTGCTTAATTTCAACCAAAACATGACTTGAGTTTCATTGAGTGTGTTTTAAACAGAACTATCCAAATATCAACCCAGCCAAAGAACATTTCCAAAGCATGTTTCATCTGAATATACAAAGAAACAAGCAAAATAAGTGAATAAATCAATAATAATAATAAAATGTGGCATTCATACAAACTAGTACAATAAGTGAAACAATTCTCATACCTTTGGTAGCTAGTCGCACACAGTTGATTTTGGTTTCCTGGAAGAGGAGAGGAAAGTTTGTGTTTTAATTAAATGTCAAAATGATACTGTATTGAGGAACATTGTTTTTGTCAAGCTACAGTGATCTTAGTAATTGCAACACAATGAAGTGCGGGTTATTTTCCATCATGAGGTGCATGACATTAAGAAACAGTTAATTATATAACAACATTTCTAATGATAGTGAAGGATTCACAAATGCAGTGCCAAGGCCGAAACAGAGAGAAGCCAACATTATTGTTACCCTTTCCCGGAAACACTTTACTTGAAGGGGTGTGCATAAGACTAACATGACACCTTCATAACCATGACATGACATATGTTATGAATTTGAAGGAAGTTTTATGCATGTTTGTGACAACTGTCATTAAGTGTCATTCGCTCAGTTATGACATTGTTTGAGATGACACCTTGACATAAACAATACATCATAACCTGTCAGTGGTTGTCATGACAACTTGACATTACTAAGACAACACAACCTGTCATAAACATGACATAGCAGATTAATGATCAAACTTAAGAAACCACCTAGCTTTATTGGTTAACATTACATTAAACTGTCAGCTGGTTGGTTTTGACATTGGCCATCATGAAGCCATTATAACTTTTTAATGACAAATTCAATTAGTACCACTGTAGTTGAGGTCACGAAAAATATTCATGACACAGTTATAATGGCCTCAAGACAGCCAATGTCAAAGCCAACCACATGACAGTTTAACTTAATCTAACGTCAAGATGTCATAACAAAGACATCTCAAACAATGTCATATTTGCATTCAAAATGTCATTATTGAGCGAAAGACACTTAATGACAGTTGTCATAAACATGCATAAACCCTACTTCATATTCAAGACATATGTCATGTCATGGTTATGAAGGTGTCATGTCAGTCTTATGCACTCGCCTTCAAGTAAAGTCTTACCCATTTCCCCATGCACGTAAAGTCACAACAGCTAAGTTAAGTAATGGCATTTAATTAAGGTGACACAACTTGTACATATCATACCACATCATACTGTACTTGTTTTGATCCTAATCATATTTAAACAATAACATAAATACAGCTGTTCATTTAGATGACAAAAAAACAAACATTTCTATTCTATTCAATAGCATTCATGGCTGCCTTAAATGCCAGTTATGACGATAAAAATCTCACTTGCATCCTTGGAATGCCATGTGTGGCGGTGACAGGTGTTAATTAGTCGGCAGATTTGGGCGTGAAGTCTGCATGGAAGTTTAGAGCTCTGAGACAGGAAGCCAGATGCTACCATGTGTTTCTGTGAGCGTTTACAACAGCCACTTGTTTTGAATAGATCTCCTGTCCTTGTGCACCTCATCTCAGTAGACACGCAAACAATAATGCCTTCACATCACAGGGCCTTGGAAGGTTTTGCTAATGGCAAGTTATATTGTATGTTGCACATCTGAAAAGTGTGTCAATCTCAGCGTTGGCACAGCGAGCTCTTTAGCATTAATCGTTTTCTTCTATGCTCATCTTTCTCTTTTATTTAAACTACTGTCTAGGTGGAGCAACAGTTTGATGAGAATATTGCTAGTTACCCAACAGAAACTCTGGTTTAATAGCACAGACATTTGAAGGTAACTCTATCGTTTATTTTCAACACAGCAATGCAAGAATGACCATTAAATTGCATTCGCAATGCACATGCCCAGAGTGTGCTCGTACCCTGATTAATGCACTACAAGTTGCATTTGATAAAAGCAGCTAAAGGTCAGCCTAGTAATAAATAAATCTCACAAAAACACAGCAGAATTCAATCCTAATTTTTCTCTCTCTTTTTTTTTTTTTTGCTTTATTTAGCACCACTCAATATCACTTAGCTGTATTCTGCATAAATCATTCAAGTGAATACATTGGTGTTTTTTACTCTTTTAATTCCTTTTATAACTGTATCATTTTTACATCTTTTTAAATTCCTTTTATAACTGTTTTAATTTCCCTTGCTTTTATTTTGTAATTATTTTAATTCCTTTCTAGCACTTTGAATTACCATAGTGTATGAAATGTGATATATAAATAAACTCGCCTTGCCTTGCCTTGACAAGTGCATACCAATAGCTGAAGATCTAAAATAAGTTAAAATGGTTGGTTCAAACTCATTTAATTGTCTTATTTATATATATAAATGATCTTAAATGTTAAATTAACAGCACTAAGATTTGTTTTGATCTCACATGGCCTGCACTGTGTTGGATCTACTTAAAATATACTGTATATGCACCATTTTTGCATCATACTTTTTAAGTAATCGGAATAATTTTACATAAAATTAACAGGAAAACCTCTTTTATGTGTACTTAAATATTTGAGTTCACGTAACATTCTTTACTTGATATATGTAACGTGATGCATTTATTTTTAAGTAAAGAATGTTGTGTGAACTTAAGTAAATATTTAAGTAGACAGGTATAAAAAAGTTTTTTTTTTTAATTTTAAGTAAAATTTTTCTAAGGCGGGATTACTTAAAAAGTATGATGCAAAAATGGTGCATATATATTTTAAATATAAACACATTATAAATCCAACACATCATTTAGTGTATGTTGACAAAAACAGACTAAAAAGTAGCATGGTAAATGCTTTTTTATTTATTTATTTATTTTTTGCTATAAAATTAACATGGAATAAAACGTAATGCTATAGTGTGTGGTTGCTAAAATGCTGCTAAATGTTGTTAGGGTATTCTGGGTGGTTGCTAGATGGTTACTTACTGTCTCAAGTCAAAAAAGTCAATCCTAGAGTCTATGACATTCAGACCCCTACAGTATATGGCCCCAGTCCATGTAAATCCATGGGCTTTATCATCTGCCAGCTCAAAATCTTAAGTTGGATTGCTTAGAAAAGTAAAATCACAAATGTCCTCAACAGGACTCATGAGTTCATTTGCATGTTGATTAAATGACTAACCCTAACATAGTAGTAATGAAGCTCACCTTACAAAACACCACTAATAAATCAATCAGAAAAGCATGTTGAAGAGGCAATACAGGCAGTCTCTCACCAAGCATTTATTTTATAACTTCACTATGCCATTATCAGTGCCACTCTTCAGAAACACACTTCATTGCACATATCAATTTGGCTCATGAGAATCAAACCCAATATGAGTTTCTCAAATACATCCAATGCTGATGAATGCAAACACACCACAGACCTCAACTCACACGGTTGACACTGAAAAATTACCCGTCAATGCAGAGGAAAAGGGCAAATACTAACACGTGACCTTGCTGTCAGTGGCGGTTTGTCCCATCTGATTGTGGCATTGAAGCAGTGGGTGGATTGACACAGTGAAGCAGAGAAGGGTCCATATGTGAGCAGACCATCTGTCTGTCACAGAGTGCTATCGGACATGCGGGGTCAAACACACTAGCCAATGTAAAATGGGTGAAAGTAATACTGTTCGAGTTTTAAGAGGATTTCCCATGCAGATATGGATATATATGGACAATGTTTTTTATAAAGATTTTTTTTTTTCCAAATAAATGCTGTTTTTTTTCTGTTTTCAACATAATAATAATGAAATGTTTCTTGAGCAGCAAATCATCATATTAGAATGATTTCTGAAGGATCATGTGTAATGATGCTGAAAATTCAGCTTTGCATCACAGGAAGAAAATACTGTATGTTTTAAAATAAATTCAAATAGAAAACTTATTTTAAATTGTAACAATATTTCACAATATTACTACTGCTTTTACTTTATTTCATATCTAATAACTGCAGTGACTTCTTTCAAAAACATTTGACATTTTTTTTTACTGACCCTAAACGTTTTAACAGTAGTGAATGGCTCTCTGAAATATATCAAGGTTCTGAAATTCATGTGTTTACATGTTATTATTTGGTACTTCCAAAAATACTATGATTGAACTTCAGACAGTACCATACTGTAGTATATGATCAATCAAAGCTCTAATACCATTATATGGAAATTATCCTGATTTTAACGGTACAAGACTATTAATTTGTTAACAGAAAGTTTCCTCACTATATGCGGTAAATAACTGTGATAGATCTAATGGTACATTGAATGTAATGTTACTGTAAAATACCAGTTTTGGAAGTGAAAAAGAACAACTCATTGTATAATACTTGATGTATTTTTGTTGAAAACTGTTTAACATGTTTTTTTTCTAATCAGTTATGTACATTAGGGTTTTATGTTACATGCAATGTTGTTAAATTAGTGTTTATTGCATTTTTAAAATTTCAAGAGTGTTACCATGATGGTGTTTAATGTTTGTGCGAATTACATTATGCAGCTTTTATATAATGGTATTAACTCTCATGTGGAAGAGGTGCTTGTGATGAGCTTTGATTGATCATGTGACTCTCATCAATGCTGTGATTGGTGGTTCTCGGTGTATTGCAATGGTACAAATTTCAATATGTCAGTAACATAACATTATATCAGATATCGAAATACGGTTTATTACCGTAAATTTTAAGTCTGTAAAACCAACAACGTTGCTACCATATGTTTGACGGTAAAGTTCTGGCAACCACAGCTGCCAGTACGGTAGCTATTTTATTTATATTTACAGTGTACATATCAAAACTCTGATGCCATCACTGATTTATGGTACCACTCCAGAACTTTTTGTAAGAGAAAAGGGTGAGAAGAAGGAGGTGAGGGCCGCATGTTAACGGTGCTTCGTTTCTGAGAGCAGCCGGAGCGCTGGGACTTGGGGAATGGAATAATAGGAGGGGGTCTCGGCTGATGGGAAACATCCCTACAGGAAGTGACAGCTGAGCTATACTGTCTGCCCCTCCAGTCAAATAATTCACTGACAGACTGTCAAAGGCTTTTTACGATGACTGTGTAATGACGGGGAGAAAAACGCAGAGAAAGATGGAGAAAGAGGTATGAAAAAGAACTAATCTTTGCGGCACAGGGCAAACTGTGAGGTGAGAAAAGAGACTTCAAGTATACATTTAACTCAATTATTACTGATAGACTACGCTATTACTGTTGGCAGATTGGATATAAATACTGAATTTTTACATTTTCTAAAGGAAATGTACAGTAAGTGATGCAGTCTGTGCAATGATGCTAAAGTGTTGTGGCTCATTGTCAGGGTGTTGCTAAGGTATGCCAAAATGCAGTTTACCAAGCTTGAATGACACGTTTGCATTGATGTGTTTAAAAAGAACATTGGACTCTTATGACAAATGCTTAATGGTTAGCTTGAGAAGTTGAAGAATATGGATTTCATGTCACTGTCCAGCATTTTGCCATGCCTACTAGAGCTAATCCACATGACAGCAGATTTACAGTCAATAAGTTGTTTTAGTTGGTCAATTCTGGAGCATGTTATGGATTAGTAAGTCATTACAGCAGTTTTTTTTTTTGCCACGCTGGCTACAATTCTCTTCTGAGGACAACAGCTACTGCTGGAACCCAGGAACACATATCTATTAACAAGGTAAAAAAGTGCAAATACATTGTTTTCTGTACATATGTGGAATTATGGGCTAAGTGTAGTAGTATGTGTCTTTGTATTTTTTCTTTTATTTATTTTTTGTGTGTGTGTATGATGTATGTCGTATGTATGTTGAAATGCCTACTTGATTGCTATGCAAACAAATTTCCTCACGAGGACAAATAAATGTTACTTACTTACTTTTGTTAATATTACTTACTTACTTACTTACTAATTTTGGGCCAATAAATTGCAAACTGTATAACACTATACTACACTATAACTATTAATTTCCCCCAAAACCACAAAGCAACCACCCAGAACTCACATAGCAATGATACAGCCATTCACACCATTAGCAACTATATCTTGGGACCAGAATGTCAGCGAGACTTAAACTCTTTTGACTTGGACCAGTCAGCAACTAAATCTAATAACCACCCAGAACACTCTAGCAACCACATAGCAACCTCCTGGTAACCACCCACAAGACCATGGGACGCGAGTTCAGCACGGGCAATCACTATTTGTTTTTGTTTAAATAAAAGTACATATCTAGTTGCTTTCTCTTTTTTAAATCAAATTATTTGTCATAATCAACTGTTGTGTGTTGCACAATCAGGCTTATCAAAAATAAAACAAAAGAGGGGTAACAAAATCACAAATTAAAGTGCATCGCAGAGTTCTGCAGTATTTTGAACAGATTTTGAAATGGGATGCTTATAATTATGAATTATGAACACGGGTATGAATGATTACAACAACCTCCTGAGGCAATCATCTACACATTAGGGGCTCGGGAGGAAAAACGCTCCAGTGAGAATGAATAAAAGAAACATGCAGTACAAAATGACAAAAGAAAAGTGGCATCAGCCAGTCGTCTGCATGGAGGTATTTGAGACAGCAGAGCTACAATTTCAGGAGCTGTTGCTTTCGAGAGTAACACCTCCAGTCTGGTGAAAAGTATTACCAAGAGGATTAGGCAAAAGAAACTAAAAAACAAAACAAAAAAACAATGACACGAGTTGCTTTTGCTGTCTATAGTCTTTCCATTCATACAGAGCACTCTGTTTTTCATAAAGAACAAAGGAAAGCATGACAGCTGAGTGCAGTGTTAGGTGTAAATGAAGATAGAAACAGCAAGAGTTTCTTTCAAAAAAACGTGTGAAACAAGCGCGAGACGCTTCAAAAACACTCCCAACCACCGCAAGAGAGAAATGTTTTGTCTCCATCCAAATACTATCAGCCGCTGATGAACTGTACAGAACAACAGGAAGAGGGAGATATGCTAATTAACCCTTGATTAAGGCTATTCCTATTTAATTTTTTTCAATTAAAAAGCAATGTTCATGAATAAATGAATACAGCTAAGGATTTCACTGCACTGCTCAATCCGCTTCAAGCTGGATTCGAACCGGCATGGGAGATGGGCGCGCTAACACACTCATGCGCCTCTTGAGACCGGGGGAGTGAGGTTTTACTAGCTTGCCTCCGTTACACTAACCACCATAAACCTCACTCCCATCAGGGTCACGGCACCAATCTAACCGGTCTTGACCCGTTCCAAGCTCGAACCCCCGTCTCCGGCAACAAAGATACTAAAAAACGCAATTTCCATTTCACATTGAGAAAATGAAAACTCTAAATGCAAACCTATTGGATAGTAGGCGACAAAGGTACACAATTTGGACATTTCATAAGGTTTTTCGAATAAATAAAATAAATCAATAAATATAAAAAAAAAATAAAAACCAACCAATAAACCAGAAAACGAACATTTTATTATTCCTATTATAATTATTATAATCATTTTAATTGTAAAGAGCATCTTGTACTTCAATTTAAAAAAAGGAAAATCTGGCGTTTTCTTACAATTTGATTTAGTGCCGCTAAATAAATATTTCTTGTGACCATTTAACACTTGACCATTAACACTGATGAAAACATTTTGCATGCACTTTTTATTTGTGGCCTCTGGACAATCAAATCCCGTGGGCTTTTTGGCCTATATTCATGCGTGGATCTCTTTTTTCTTATTTTTACACTTGACCATTAAACACTCTATTTTTATATATATATATATATATATATATATGTAAGGGTTAATGCCCGACGAGGTGTCCATTGTCAGGTTTTAATGGACGACGGCGAGGCGTGAACCGCATTAAAACCTGACAATGGACACCTCGAAGGGCATTAACCCGCTTATACCATGGTCACAAATAAAACATTTTTAAAACATTAGCTGCTAGTTTATATTTTAATTAGGCTAAATCAAGTTTTTACAAATAATAACTCGCCTGGTTTATTTAGCAACCAGAGATATTTATAGTCCGCTCAGCTTGTAGAACCCTTCAGGTTCAAAAATGCATTTTTTTTTTTTCATGAAACACAAAGGTAAGCATAGTTATTTTTTTTTTAACTACACATAAAACAATTAATCAAACAGGCTTCTTAGGCTTGAAACGCTGTACTCTCCTCCTGACTTGGTTGTCTGGACAGCTGCGTAAAACTCCCGCAGGGTCTCATTCAGAGCAGCAGCGGTGTCATTTTCTTTGCCACGTTTCTCCGTTTTATTTACATTTTTTCTTTCTTCAGCAGCATCCCAGTCGTCAAAGTTGTCATATTCTCCATAAATGTTAAAAGAAATAACAAAGTTGCTCATTGTTGTATTAGTAGGCTATGGAATATCTAACTAACGTTAGATGTTTGTTTTGATAGAGCAAATTGTTAACGGATACTATGACTGCCTGTTGCTATGGTTACTCACAGCTGTTGTGGGCAGCGCATTTATTTAATCATTTTGAATGGTAAACAGGCAGTTTCACCAGAACTTTACTTTACTTTACTCCTCTATCACTTTTTAACGGACACCCTGCAGCCAATCAGAATCGAGTATTCACCCAGACCATGTTATAAATATATATATAATAGCTGCCACACTCCAACAAACAGTGATCTCCCCTTAACAGGTCGTGGCTTTTAAACGCAAGCTGTTTTCCTCTAGAGTGTTTATTCCTATCAGAGCGACACGTCAGTGGAAACAAAGTGCCACAAACTTGTCCTTTCACTCGCCACACACCGAAGACAGGACGTTCTTTGCGGATTCCATTTTGTTAAAAGCTGCATGTGTCTGTTTCAATCTCTGTCTAGTGTGAGTTCAGCCACTTAAACGAGTGAGTGCCTCTTCACAACTCCGTATCCCTCCTTCAGAACAAAAGACGCCTGCAGCGGCAATTACTTGCTCTTTTAGCCCGAGTGTCTCCGGCCCTGTTCACAAACACACCGGAGGGACAAAAGCAAGTGGAGGAATCCTAATTTAGCTTAGAACAGTTTGAGACCACCATACTGTCCCTCCGCTTCTCGCCATCTCTGGCAAGACTGATGTGATAAAGTGTATCAAAATTGACCAGGTGCTATTAGCAGTGCCAGGAGAAGCTCTGTGGGCAGCGGCGCTCTGAGATGGCCGCGTTCATGAACTGCTGCTACACTGAGATCCAGAAACCGCAGTATTTTCGTCTTTAAAGGTCGAACTTAAGATGAGGAGGAAGCAACCTATGATTGGCTTAAGCAGAGATAAGAAAAAGTATTTTTCACCCCCCCAAATTACACACTTCATCTTTAAGCAAATGAAAAGGCCTTTAAAAGTCATGCTGGCATTTCGCCTCTGTGGAAAGTATTAATGATGACTAGCAAATTTAATGGGCACTACAGTTCCCTGCTCATGCTGACATTATAGAGCAAAGATCGTTCATTAGAGAGCATTGCATTGTATTGCTCATTGGAAATGATGTTCTGGTTTTGTGAAGTAACTTTTACAGTGGCCCCTACATGTATGTGGACACTTAAACATCTCTGAATGTTTATATATATATATATATATATATATATATACTAAAATAGTGTTTTCTTTCAAAACTTACTCCGATAATCTTTGGATATTTACAGCTTTATTTTTTACAGTTTAATAGAAGACTTGAAACATGCACTTGGTGGGATATTTTGTTATCCAGTGTAATCACATTATCATGTGATGCTTTATTGTCCCAAAACATTTAGAAAAAGCAGAGATATTGTTTTCTATTTTTATGCGTAAATATCATTTATGCACCAAATGCATCAAGTCAATAAATGAATCTACTAATGACAACTGCTAGATCAAGCCGGTTTGAATAGCTAGCAATATGACAGGTAATCTAACCACTGAATTGTATTGTCAATTTATTTGTAACTTTGCGCCGTGGAATAGAGAAAAAATAAAAAATAAAAACAATGGCAATAGGGTGACCAGTCCCAAAATCTAAGCCGTTGTCCTGATATCCCGAATCTTGCCCTAATTGTCCTGAAATTTACACACCAAAGCAAAATCTTGAGTATAAAACATTAATAACTGTCCGTGGAGCTTGAGTCGTCCGCCGGCTGCTCATTGGCTGCCGTTTCTTTTTTTTTTTGCAGTTCTACAAAGATACCGTAGGTGCGAATTTAGATAGCTATGCATTCATTTTAATTCATACGTTTTGTTGACATGGCTGGTGTGAACCCTAACACGCCGCTAAAAAGCAAAAACATCTCTGCAGGTACCAGGAGGAGTGGGTGGGGAAGTATATATTTAAAATATATAAAAATTATTTTCAAATTTTATCTTTTATTATAGGCTATGTAGTCTAATATCAGATATCAATATCTAAGATCATAGTAGGCCTACATACAATCCCCCCTCCCCCTCATCCTGAATTTCAGCCAATCTCATCTGGTCACCCTAAACGACACACATTTACACCGAGCGTTTCTCGAACACACTTGGAACAAGGTAAGTTGAAAACAAATCTGAACTACCAACCTAAATCCATATTTTATGCATGAATCTCCAATCAAATTATCTGGGTCACGGTCTGAGGTTGTTTTTGAGTGCTTTTCTCCAGCCGCCTGAGACTGAGAGATCGAATTGAATCAAACCCAATCAAATCGGGAACCACATACTTCAAAACGCAGTGCCACTCAGCAGGCCCAAGCAGAGCCTTTACAGAGCGCATTATGCCTGCTAAATGCTAATGTGTGAAATATATGTATAAATATTATTCAAATATCTCCCGTTTCTATGATAGTCTTGCAATTTTGGAGGATATACAGCAGAAGTCATGTTCAACTAGACTTTTTAACATGATGAGAACTGGTGGGAAATATACTCGATTGCCATGAGGATAATGACATTGCAAAGAAGTTTCATTTTTAAAATATAATTCATCATTTCATTCTGGGGTGAAATATGACCCAGCCAGGATTCATGAAATTTCCAAATCAATACTCAAGCGTCAACATTTATCAAGAACAATGAACTGGTAAATGAATTAAGCAGTAAATGAAACACTCACCCCATTGGCTTTGCTCAGGGCCTGAAAGTAAATGCTGTAGCTTTTGGCTGGTGACAGCGGTGCGTTCCAGTAGCCATTATAAGTCTTGTTGTCTCCTATAGTAAAGGGCTGTACCACAGCGAGGCTAACTGGGGGAAGTTCAGCAGCGAAATAGTGAGGTGAATCCAAGATGGAGGCATTTCTGAAACTAACAGGAATGGAGAAACACTCCAACACATCAGCGGCTCGGCGAACTTTCTTCTTCCGTTCCTCTTGAACCACCACTTGATAAGCACTAGAGAAAAAAAATAAGTTGCATTAATGAACTAAATATCAAAACAAGGACCTAATATGTCATCATTGTAGTTTCTCAAGAATATTTAAGGAGTAGTTCACTTTAAAAAAAAAAAAAAAAAAAAAAAAAAAAAAAAAAAAAAACTTTTGCTGAAAATTTACTCACCCCCATGTCATCCAAGATGTCAACGTCTTTCTTTCTTCAGTCGAAAAGAAAAGAAATTACGTTTTTTTGATGAAAACATTCCAGGATTTTCTCCATATAATGGACTTCAATGGGAACCAAACGGTTCAAGGTCCAAATGAGAGTTTTAGTGCAGCTTTAAATGACACCAGACAATGAATAAGGGTATTATCTAGCGAAAAGATTGGTCATTTCAAAAATAAATAAAAAAAAAGTTAAAGTTTTATAAGCTCAAATGCTCGCCTTGCTCTGTTCTGTGATGCGCGTTTGTGACTCTCCTGTTCAAACTCGTTCATCAAAAAGAACAAATCTTTTTGAGTCATTTGGTTAATTCAACGAACGAAATGACTCGAAAAAAGATTTGTTCATTTTGATGAACGATGTCGAACACGGACGCACATCGCAGAACAGAGCAAGGCGAGCATTTGAGCTTATAAAACTTAAACTTTATTTATTTTTGAAATGACCAATCTTTTTCGCTAGATAAGACCCTTATTCATCGTCTGGTGTCATTTAAAGCTGCACTAAAACTCTCATTTGGACCTTGAACCGTTTGGTTCCCATTGAAGTCCATTATATGGAGAAAAATCCTGGAATGTTTTCATCAAAAACCGTAATTTCTTTACGACTGAAGAAAGAGTCTTTTTTTTCAGAGTCTGAAGAGAGTTTTTTTTTTTTTAAGTGAACTACTCCTTTAATGAAGAGGCTCAATATATATATATATATTTTTTTTTTAGGTAAAACGTTAAACCTGTTCACAAGCCATTTAATGAGAAACAAGATATTCAATGAGAAAACAGTAGGACATGACTTGATTCAATGCATTGAGAATTATAAAAACTACCGTTTGTCTTAAGAATAAGAGTAAGAATAAGACCAGCAGCATTGCATTAGGAAAAGTTAAAAGTGTACATTTTGATTTCATATTTCTTTAGGCATATGCTTGCAGCCTCTTGATTTGGGAGATATCTTCAGCTAGTAGTGGCGGCTGGTGATATTTATTTTTGGGGGGGCGCATTTTTTATTTGTATTTTTTTATTGAGGAGGGCAAATAAATACAAAGCAGTACCAAAAACCATGTTGACTACTACTTAAATATAAATGTATGATCTTTATTTACATTTAATACCAATAAAGAAGTAACAAAAAGCATGTTTCCGACTTGAACTTAAATGTTGCTCTCTTTTATTTCGTACTAGTAAAGAAGTACCAGAAAGCATGTTTCCTACTTGAACATATTGCTCTCTTTTATATACATTTCATACTAATAAAGAAGTACGTTTGCATTTTTCAGAGAGATGTTTGAGGTCTCTTACCCCCGTTGTTGTCCACAAAACTTCAGTGCCGACACTTTGAAATAAAAGGCAGGGAAAACAAAACAGAGAATTGCTAATATCACATCCAGCCAGCCACCTCCGTTTCTCATAACACGCGCGGGTGAAGCTTCGTGTGTAGCACTGGCCTGCTGCTGAATTTGTAAATCGGGTTGGTCCGGTCCGAGATCCTTTATCTTTTTTTTTCTTCCAGCGAAAGCCTTGTGAAACGGTTTTTTTGTAAAAAAAAAATCACAGAATTTGGATGAACTGCTGCCATTATTTATACAAAAAATTTCGAAATGGTGTCGTCTGCGCGCTCGAATGGCCCAGAGCGTGAAGTTGAATGACAGGTGACGAGACCAATCATATTGGATAAAATAACGTGAATCAAATTCTGATTGGCCAGGGACGCAACGACTGAGAAGGAGGTCTCTGCAGAACAACAAGGGGCGTGCCTCAATTTGGGGGCGTTTTACAACCGGGTAGGCGTTTTACAACCTCTCTGCCTGGTTCGCTAAAACTTGAGTGGGACGCGCGATTCCCTTGAATACGCTTTTCCCATCAGATATGAGTGATAAAGCGAGAAAGCAGTGAAATGAGAGAGGTCACCTGTATGGATGTAAGTGGATTTGTGTAAACTTTCAATTTACGTCTGTTAACGTTAATTAGTTTGTGCAAATTTGCTTGCAACGTGATGTTGTTACATGATTAAGAAAAGCTCCAAGAGGTCTGCCACTTACAATCTATCGCTACCCATTATTAGCATAAGTTTGTTACATTAGTGTTGATATTGGTAGTTTGCTTTCCTATTTTTTTCCCAGTCTGCGTATTCTAATATAAAAAAAAAAGTTAAAGTTAGCTTGTCAGACTAGAAAACAATAGATGTAAACAAATGTTAATGGGCTATTTCACCGAATAGGTGCCATTTATGTCCAGGACATTATGGCCCGGTTTCACAGACAGGGACAGGGTTTAGCCTAAACCAGATTGTCCATAGTTCAATTAGACAAGGCAAGTTTATTTATATAGCACATTTCATACACAACGGTAATTCAAAGTGCTTTATATAGAAGGAATTAAAATAATTAGGACATTTAAATAATTTTCATAAACATGCTTAGAATAAAAAAAACATTACTGGTGTTCATCTTGAGACAAAACAACGGCAGTGATATATTTTAAGATCAGTCAGTGCAAGTTGATTCAGTTGGAACAGACTTACATTTTGGTCTAGGACTAGGCTTTCAAATTGTTTGTGAAACCAGGGGTATAGGTAGCCTACTAATATGTACTATTAATTCAATAATAAAAAAAGAATAACTATAAATATATTTTAAGGAAAGTGTTGTGCACATTAATCTAACAGAAAATTGTATCTTATTAAAAAATTATTAAAAACTATAATATTTTGGAGAAATTAGCCTATGTTTTCGTTCAGTCCAGAACCCACTCCCTTCATACTGTATATGAAATGGTGTTTGAGTGTGTGTGGTGCGCTGTAAGAAAACAAGAAAAGCTGAAAAATCATTGCTTGTTAAGTTTATTATTTTTCATATCAATATATCAATTTTAATATAAAATTTATATTTTTTCTGTTATTTATATTATATCTCAGTCATAACCCTAACAAAAACCTCTGCAGATCATTAGATTTAAATAGAAACATGATTTGATCTTTTCTAGCATTGAGATCAGCTCAGTAGTCAATGTTCAACACTCTTCATTATATCAGTGCAGGCATTAATACCTCACATGTGTAGTCAAACCTATAGACTTACATAATGGATGAATGATAACATTTTTCAGGTGTCATGAGACTGACAAAGACTGTGGCAAAGGCTACAGAGGAACAGGGTAAAGAGGTGTATTGCAGGGGTTCTGATGACTTCCAAGGATACTGCGGAGACAACTGTTTCTATGAGGCTGGAGGAAGCATCTAATGTTTCAGGCAAGCCCTTTTAACATTTAATCATTTAAACCTACTACTAGTCTCTATTTTCAAGCTAGTACTTATTTTTGAGATACTAGTATCTATTCCATTAAGTACTAGTACTTATCAAATAGCTATAGTGCTTATTCTTTAGATACTAGTGCCTTTTCTTTAGATACTAGTACTTATTCATTAGATACTAGTCCCTATTTATTAGATATAGTGTTTATTTATTAGTTACTAGTGCTTATTCATTAGATACTAGTATTATTCATTAGATACCAGTCCTTATTTATTAGATACTACTTATTCAATAGATACTAGGGCCTTTTCTTTAGATGCTTATTCTTTAGGTACTAGCACTTTTTTAAAATACTAGTGCTTATTCATTAGATACTAGTACTTATTCATTAGATACTAGTCCTTATTTATTAGATACTTGTACTTATTCATTAGATACTAGTCCCTATTTATTATATAGTGCTTATTTATTAGTTACTAGTGCTTATTCATTAGATACTATTATTCATTAGATACCAGTACTTATTATTTGATACTAGTACATATTCATTAGATACTATTTCCTATTAAATAGATACTAGTACTTATTCAATTAGATACTAGTACTTATTTCGATAGTGACTAGTAACAAATTTAATTTTTTGCCAGTGACTTCTATGGGGATCTGTCATTCAGATATCAACTGTTCAGTTCTGACTGGTATGTATTCCAATTGTGACTAGTACCTATACATTAGATACTAGTAGTTATTCATTAGGTACTAGTACTTATTTTTTAGATACTAGTATTAGTACTTATTCATTAGATGTCGGTACCTATTATTAGATACTAGTACGTATTCAATAGATACTAGTACCTATTTATTAGATACTAGTATTTATTCCAAATGTTTTATTTTACTAGTCACAACTGCTTTTTTACTAGTCTTATGTTATGACTAGTCAGAACGGCCACTGTAGAGTTCAATTAAAACTCTTACTGGTAAAATAAAAATTCTTACTAGTAGTATGTACTAGTCACAATTGGAATACATACTACTCAGAATTGAACAGTTGATATCTGAATGACAGATCCCCATAGAAGTCAATGGCAAAAAAAAAAAAAAAAAAAATGTTACGAGTAACAAAAGAAAAGTTACTAGTCACTATTGAAATAAGTACTAGTATGTAATGAATAAGTACTAGTGTCTATTTAATAGGTACGGGTACTGGTATCTAATGAATAAGTACTACTATCTAATGAATAAGTACTAGTAACTAATGAATAGGCATTGGTATCTAATAAATAAGGACTAGCATCTAATGAATAAGTACTAGTATCTTTAATAATGTTCTAGTACCTAAAGAATAAACACTAGTATCTAAAGAAAAGGCACTAGTAGCTATTGAATAAGTACTAGTACTTATTGGAATAGATAGTATCTAAAAAATAAGTACTAGTAGCATGAAAATAGAGACTGTAGGTTAAAATTATAAAATGTTAAAACGGCTTGCCATATACAATGTGTTCCTCATGTTTGAACTTGCCACATGTATTGTTTATCAGTAGAATGCTGCATTTATCAATACAGTTTTTCATCATATTGGTCAATAAAGTGATGCTAATGTTTTCAGAGTCATTATTCTAAGTAAACACATTTTACCTTATTTTAAAGGTCAATATGTTTTATATGTAATTTAATGTAAGTTACAAATATCACTTAAATATCAGTCATTACATATAAACATATTTTGAAAAATACAGGTGAGAAAGACCAATAGGGTACAATCATTTTCACCATTGCTTTACAGTATGATTTGATATCATTATTGGAAATTGCTATTAATTTACCTTTTTAATCACCGTTACAACTTGATTTATGTTGTGTTCACACACACAAAACGAAATTAAAACTATGTAATTATAAATAGTTGAGTAACAACGTATTTTTTAATACTTGTTTTTAAATGTAAACCTTTTAAGGTTTACATTTAGAGACAAATTACATGTAGGTTGGAGAGAATATTATAAATACACACAGGCTATTATACAAGATCTGTAACGCCTATCTTATAAAAACGTGAAATTTGGTTTGTGAAAGAATTTCTATTTTAAAGAAAATAGGTAACTGTAGACTGTATATTATTTTGTGAAATGTTGTCGCGATATAGACATAATAGTAAAAATCAAGAAAACGAGAAATAATAACGCATACGCTTCTGAAAGGGCTTCCGGATCCGTTCCGTACGTTTTGATTGGATGGTTGGAAAATGCCTAGACGGGTTTGAAAACGCCCACTAATTGGGAAACGCCTTCTTGTTGTTCCGCAGAGACGTCTATTTGCAACGACTTGCGCCCTGAGGTGAATCTTTAAGAAACCAATTAGAGGCCAGCTTCAGGTCACATGTTGCACGAAAATTTAAAGCCTCACATAGACACCCATTAGTCCGGCGTCCCAATGAAACACATTGAAAAACATAGAAAATAGTTGACCGATTAAAGCCAGTTTTTATTAAATGCTGATGCTTTTCTTACTACCAGCCGGTACATCGTATGAAAAAAATATTTTATTGTTGTATTTTTATATAATTTTTGTATATGTATATTTCTTGATGGGGGCGGCGCCCCAGCGCCCCCTATTGACAAGCCGCCACTGGATGGCACATCCAAAAAAGAGAGAGGCAGTTGTGCCCGAGGCAATTTAACAAGCCATTAAAGCCATCTAAGAATCACAGAAGGCCCTGTCAACCATCAAGAATTCTCTAACGCTAACAACTAGCTGCTAAACATCTCTATTAAACACTCTTTTTAGAAAAAAAAAAAAACTCTTTAAACCTGCATGAGATCCAAAAATACACAGCTTCTCCTCATGAGAGACAACTACGAGGCAGGCGATGCGGTAGAGTGCCAGCAGAGGGAAATCTCTACTACGGTAATTAGCTGGAGGGGAGGTGTGCATGGGGCTTTTGAAAGTGCTCATCATGGGGAGGCATTGGAGAGAGGCACGTGTGTGTTTCAGAACACGGTGAATAGATAAGGACATTTTTTGAGCTCCCAGTGCTAATAGTACTTGTTTGCAATTATGTGGTCTTACGCCAAGAACATACTTCCCAATTATGTGCAATTAGGGAAATGTATGTTTCGCCGAAAAGACGTGGCAAATTATCCTAGCCTCTAATCTGGTATCTTTCATAAGGGATAATTTCCCATGACCAAAGAGGCCTGTCTGCTTTTTTCTTTTAAATACACAGGATCTCCATTTCAAACTAATGGCTTTAAGTGCACGCTGAATGTCGTGTGTTGTGTGTCTGCTGTAACCCCGGTCGAAAGCTTCTGTAATTATAAACAATTTGCAGTTGCGGATTTTTCATAAAGACGCTTATGGATTGCCAGGGTCATATGCTTTATAGAGCACACTAACAATGGAAAAAAACATCCCCTAAATTATTTTCCCACTTGCTTATTATTTAACATGCATCACTTTTTTGTAGGTTTCACCCGTTAAATATATATTAAATATAAATATGCAAAAATGAATAACAATTGTAAAAATATAATATAATATAATATAATATAATATAATATAATATAATATAATATAATATAATATAATATAATATAATATAATATAATATAATATAATATAATATAATAGTGCATGCAATCAAATAAATGTCCGCCGAACTCCCATTGCACATCAAGGGTGCAGTTCTTTCTAAGTTAGTGGCAACTTGCAATTTCGAGAATTTGCCAAAATCTGTTGCACATTCACAGACTGAATTTCCACACAGAGAAAGACTCTGTTTGTGTGCCAAAACACAGCCAAATGGACCAGGATCCCCTTGAAGGCTTAGCATACAAATGATGCTTATTTGAATGACTGCATTTAAAAACCCTCAGAACCCCGAGTGAATCAACAGTAATACACTTCTTCATTCAGACTATGTGCTGGACCCCTCTTCGATGATTGGAGAGAATGATCATGGGCAATTTCGTGTATTCTTGTCTTTTAATGTGTTTCGCATCTGTCTTAAAAACTAGTATCTACAGTTCGAATGGCTGATGTTTGGACCAACAGCAATGTTGCGATTTTAAATTCACTCATATCCTGAGACCCCATTTGACAAGTACTTTCTAAGACAATGTGGTAATTGCATACAGTATCAATCAGTGTAAAACAAATAAGCAAAATACATTGGACTAGCCAGTGCCATGACGAGAGGCAAACTCACCTGACAGGAGCCCCTCGTGATTGGGCGGGTTTTAAGAGGACGGTGATTGTCGTGTCTGTCTCATTGAGAGGAGAGTCGGTCTCATATTCAGGCATGGATGGAGCTGCAGACACAGAATTATGTTAAAGGACAAGGACTATAAAGAAAGAAAGGATATAAAGAAAGCATGTGCTTTCTTTATATGCTTTCTAGCTCAGACAACCTCATCTCAAATGACAAGGACAAATGGAAGAGAAACAGATGTCTAAAAACTTTTATAAAAAGCACTTTTTGTCCAAAAAGCCCTTTTTTCAGTTTATGTAACACAAGCATGAAGTAAGTGTAGAGTGTAAGTGTATTTCTGAGTAAAATATCAAAAGTGATATCCAGCCTAGGAAATGTGACATCTTCACACTTTATTTAAATTTTATATTTTAATCTAAATTATTATGTAATAATATATATATTTAAAAAAAAATGTTAAACGAGTTTCGCAAGCACATTGCATAGTTGTGCTTGAAATAAATTGCTTTACATGTGATAACACAGTGAACCCTGCCAAATTGTGTGATTTTTGGCCGGGCTGTCAAACAAAGAAATTATGCAAGACATATTTTGCACAACATATGCAAGAATAAGAGAAAACTAATAAAATATTCATATTTGATTATGTCGTAGTCAGTGCTTTTTCCTGTGAGATTTTTGTGTTTCTATGCTGTACCTGTAACTTTTCCAAAAATAAAAAAAAAAAATAAAAAATTATATATATACACACACATATATATATATATATATATATATATATATATATATATATATATATTTTTTTTTTTTTTTTAAGACAAACACCATAACCAAGTGTAGCGTTTGTTCTTCCTTCATATTTATTTTTTTAAATCTCTCTCTCTCTCTCTCTCTCTCTCTCTCTCTCTCTCTCTCTCTCTCTATATATATATATATAAAATCCTAGTGTCATAAAAAAAACAGTAAAACTGTACAACTTCTTGACTGTTTTTACAAACTAAGAGATATGTCAAAGTTGTTGTCTGAGGCAATCGACAGCAAGCTTGTTTTGAAGCCTGAACTCAGCTGCCATTCAAACCCACTATGTTTTAATCTTATGTATAATTAATATTCATGCTTTTGTAAAAACATTCATTTCACAGTATTTACTCCTAAAGCATACCGTTTGGAAGCCTGACTCAGAGGTCATTACTATGTAATCACACTGAAAATGTCACTCTCTCAATACAGTGTTTAGATTCAGTGAACAATACGGTTTTAATAAATGGTGTCTGGCGTGCCTCACAAATGCCACGTCATTATGAAACGGAACGAACTGACAGCCGCGGGCCACAGAAATTGGGCAGAACTTGTGGAGGATGTTGTTTACGATTCATGTTCTCATTATTCCGTTCACTTTACATTAACTGTATTCCAACGATATTATGCCAATAACACAACACGCTAATGAGATTTTCGCTCCAGCAAAGCTTCTTTAAGATACAAGAAAAAGTCAAAATGACAAAACTAATTATGCAAATTTTAGAAATGCAAGGGATAATTATGTAAACAATCAAATTAAGCTCATTTAACCCCAACAGTTCATGTTCCTACATTACCATTTCATACATTATCATCACTCTGTCCGACGTGAATACTCTATATCCATGAAGAACAAATGTCTGTCACTCAATTAAAATGCAACCTGAGGGTCTGTTTTACTATAATTGTGTATAATTATCACTTCACTGTTGGAAAATACCCAACAATCTGAGCCTGAAACACTCACCTGCGATCTTGGTGGCTATACGGGTGGTCACGGGTGGGCCGAAGCCTTTGTTCGTGCTGGCTTTCAAAGTAAAGTAGTATGTGGTGCCGGGATATAACCCAACGAAGAGATGATGGGTCTCATTTTGGAGTTTGAAGACCCGGCCACGTTGTGTTGTCAAATCTGCACTGGGGTCCAGGGAGCCAAGAGCCTTATAGGTGATCTAATGAAAGAAACGAGTCCATTCGATTATCACAATCACTTCATCAAGAGTCTTGGAGATGCATTGGAGACAAAAGCAGACATTTAAATGGATTATACTAAGACATTACAATTATGACGTTTACCACTCTGTCGTTTCAAACCCAAATTACTTTTGTACATTTGTATCAGTACTGGTTTGGAGCAAATAACAGAGATTTCATCTTTTGGCGAATTTATCCTTTAAGCATTCTTCTTCTTAATAACATCAACACTTTTGTTTTGCTGGATCTCTTACAGATAAATTGGCTTATTTTCTCTCCAAATACTTTGAGAGAGTTTCATTGACTAGAAATGCATCCCAAATACAATATTCTGCTTACAATGAGCAGTAAATACAAGAAACACTTTCACGTGGATCTGCTTCAAACATGTATATGTTGGAAAACAATATCCAGCAAATAATTAACACGGCCCAAAACAATAACTAAACTAGGTTACAGATGACCATTTTCATGCTAAGACGCGCATACGTCATATCTCAGAGGAGGCTGATGGAAATTGATGGTCACAGTGTATATGGGTAATCAAAACATTTTAGCCCTGACGTTTCACACTTCATAACTCCATTCCACAATTCAAATCAAATAAATTGACAGCTGGGTGCCTGGCAGGCCTGCTGCCTAAAAGCTTTTCATGCATAGTGGAGTGATTCAGAATGCCCTCTAAACACTCTCTCTCTCACACACACACACACACACACACACAACTACTCACTGACCACAGGCAACAAGAGTCAGGAGAAGCAAATCTGCACATTCAAACCAAATATCACTCCAGAAAATCCACACATATACAGACAGACACAAACATGAGAGTGAAAGACGCAATGACGAAAATTTTCAGACATCAAAATAAGACGACTTTTACAACGAATTAAAAATAATATGACATCTACATGATGGGTCATTTTTAGAACTTGACACCCCTGTATATTTTAAATATGTAAGACATGCAGTAACAGTATCCAAATATAGGTTTTCCTTTTCAAACTAGTATCAGTTTAAACTTTCATGCTTGTTGTTTCTGTTCATGTCATAAGGATTGTTTATACCGGCACATTTTTATGCTTTCCAGTGGCATAGTTTTGATTTAATATGCTATCATGTTTAATGTTCGGTCAGTAAATCACACAGTGCCACTGAGGTGTGGCGGAGCAGCCTGATGATATATACTGCCAAACACAAGTTTACATGTTATGGATTATGAATCAGTCTTAATAGAGAATTACAGCCTGAATGTTGCTTTTACAGCTGGCAATTTACTGTAGATGAACTGAAATGTTTAAACCCTCTTCATGCCTGTTTGGACAAAAAGGTATTTCTCTCTCACACACCGTTACAAAAGGCATCGCCCCATTCTTAATTTTGCTCTTAAATTTATCCTACTCTGAAAAATCGATGACATGCTGTTGATTGCCACAGACAACAATTTTGATATATATCTCAGTTGAAAAAAGTTGTAGCAGTCTGTTAGATACTTTCACAGGTGTTTCTGTAAACGAAAGGCCATTAGTGATGGATGGGAGGCTTTTTAGGGACTTTTTAAAGGGACTTTAAAAATATCATCTGTGTAAATTTGTGTCCTTGTTCGGTGTTAATATACTCAGATAGACAGTCAGATAGATAAATAGAAAGACGGACGGACGGACGGACGGACGGATAGATAGATAGACAGATGGATGGATGGATGGTCGGACAGATAGATGGATGGATGGATGGATGGATGGATGGATGGATGGATGGACGGATAGATGGATGGATAGATGGACAGATAGATGGACAGATAGATGGATAGATAGATGGATAGATAGATGGATGGATGGATAGATGGATGGATAGATAGATAGATAGATGGATAGATGGATAGATGGATAGATGGATAGATGGATAGATGGATAGATGGATAGATGGATGGACAGATAGATGGACGGATAGATGGATAGATAGATGGATGGATGGATAGATGGATGGATAGATAGATAGATAGATGGATAGATGGATAGATGGATAGATGGATAGATGGATGGATGGATGGATGGATGGATGGATGGATGGATGGATGGATGGATGGATGGATGGATGGATGGATGGATGGATAGATGGATAGATGGATAGATGGATAGATGGATAGATGGATAGATGGATAGATGGATAGATAGATAGATAGATAGATAGATAGATAGATAGATAGATAGATAGATAGATAGATAGATGGATAGATGGATAGATGGATAGATGGATAGATGGATGGTCAGATGGATGGATGGTCGGACAGATGGATGGATGGACGGATGGACGGATGGACGGATGGATAGATGGATAGATTGATAGATGGATAGATGGATAGATGGATAGATGGATAGATGGATAGATAGATGGACAGATGGACAGATGGACAGATGGACAGTCAGATAGATAGACGGATGGATGGATGGATGGTCAGATGGATAGATCACTTCATTTATTATATGTCATTAAAACAATGTGTCCTGCACAAAATTGTCTAGTATTATATTCCAGTCACTAAATGGAGGGGAAAAAACAACAACAACAACAACAACAACAATAACAAACCCATACCAGCTCAAAGGCCAGCATGGAGATCAATACGCCTCCAATTACTCTGTCATCACTTAAATGTCCTGATGGGGGAAAAATCACAAGGGATGATCAATCCTGTTGAAGACTGAAAGTATGAAATGAATAGGCGAGGATGGGGGGAATCTATCTCTTGCTCTCGTCTGTCCTCCCTCTCTCTTTTCAGACTCTGTTGTCAGGGGAGACAGGAAGTGTTGGCCAGGGGGCATTTGATGCCACGCGACAGGCTGCTAAAAGTGGCCTAATGCACTACTGAACGCACCGTGGCTCTCGGTTAAAAGAGCCGCTTGAGTTTAATTGACCACAGCTGATTTGAAAAGGGTTCATTTCCCAGTTCAGTATGGCAGTGGAGATGGGAATGCGAAGAAAACAGCCCTGTTTGTGGGAGATATTATGGATACTTTGCTTCAGCAATAAGAGGGGAAAGCTATTCCAAAACATAGTGAGCTGAATTTTAAGGCATGTGCACTTGCGCTGCCTCTTATGGTACCTTGTTTTGGCTAAATGCATAATGCAAAGCTCAATAAATAATTACTAAAGTCTAATTAAAAGTTGAGATTTATATCCATTATTTGTTTTGTGTTTATTACAGTATTACAGTCATAAAGTATCCCTTTTATCATGTAAAAAAATAACACTACAGTAACAAAAAGGGCACCAAGACTAACTTTCAACCACATTTACATGCATCTGCCACAGAGAAGTACATCAATGAACGTCATAGCAATTAAACATCTAAAATGCATCCTGTATTAACATTCAACCCTTTAGAAAAGTTTGCAAGAACTTCAAATCCAAGACAACTGTTTTCAAGGGTATATACAAGCAAAAACGTGAAATGTAAAACTATAAATCGATGCTGGATTGGTTAGTAATTCCTCGGCAGGAGCTACAGTAGTCTTCTCTTGAGATTTACAATTGGTAAACAGACATGCTGAGAACAGAATATTTAGTATTTTGTAAGTTTGAGAGTGAGTTTTGAGGGTTTGGGATGCCAGAAAGAAACTAGGTTACACAAAATTTGGTTTAGAAAATAGTATTGCACAAGAAAATATGAATACAAATACTAATAGTAGTAACAGTCATGGAGGAATAAAGTTCCAGTTCAAAATGTAGAGGATTTCCATATCTACCTAATAAATTCCACATGCTATGAAAATTTCATACACAAATAAAGTGGGATTTCTGCAAAAAAATTAAATATGTCCCCAAAGACGCCATAAACCTGACAAACCCAGTGACTACAGACACGTCCTTCCTCCCTGCCGACTACTAGCAATGATACACTAATGAGTGCTGTGTTGGACAAAACAAGAGCACTTAAATCTCACTGTCTCATGACACACGACAAATGGAAAATAAAAAACGCGCTCTCAACATTAACCCAGATTTAGACCTTCCTCCAGCTGTCTCTAAACCACACAGGCAGGACCGTGAGCCCATTAGCCGGGTTTAGAGAGCTAGGGGTTACTGCTTCTCTTAACTCGAGTGCTTGCACCTTAACCATTTATTGATGGAAATGAAAACAACACCATGGTGTGAGGGGGGTGGTTGGGGTGGATGTGCACTGGATTTCCTCGATCCCGCAAGGGCAGGACAGGCTGTTTGTCTTCCTTAGAGGTGAAAACTTTCCTCACCACATCAGCACACCCAACGACAGCTCTTTACTTTGAATTATTTAGAGAAAAAGAAAGAAGAGATTTTTACTTTCAAAAAAACACTATGGTGGTATATCGATGTCAAATAATAATGGCATGGCACTGAATTATAATTTTTATATTTTTTAAAATTCAACAGCATTTTCATGAAATAAAAAATCTTTGTAACATTATAAATGTCTTTACTGTCACATCCTTGCAGAATAAAAGCATTACCTTGTTTTGCTGACCCTATAAAGTGCCATGTACCATTTGAAAAAACATGGTACATTAATTTCAGTAATGTTGTATATTTCAAAGTGCCACAGTATTACCATCAGATACCATAAATGTACTTCTTTGTAAGGGTCATGATACCATGGTAAATCCATGATCATGATTGCATAGTATTCTTTGAATGTACACTGCTGTTTAAGAATATCATGGTGTCTAAACTACCAGGATAGTACTGTGGTACTTTTTTGTAAGTACAGTGCAAAAAGCCATGCTATAATACCATGGTACATTTCGTTACATTTTTGTTGGTGAATATTCATAATCCATAAAATGTGCATGATGCTTTTTTGATACATGATACATTTTTGTTAGTGCAGGGTCACTTAAAATACGACGTTAAACTATACAACCATGGTGCAAAAAACAGGGTATGATAGATATCAAGATAAAACGTAGTATTTTTTCTGTTTCTACATAAATAACAGTAGCCGCAGAGAGTGCCAATATCCCTGTCCATCACTTCCACAAAGAAAAACCCATCAGACATGTTCTCTCTGTAAACAAAGTGGGTGGTTTGTTTCCATGTATACAACTCCACACAGGAAGCCATCAGAACCCGTATACGAGACACAGACGAGGGGGAGAGACATCACGTCATCGCAAACTCACAACATGTCACACAAGTTCAACAAAACCAAGATCAAGATTTCAAAACCTGGCGTGTGTAGAAATGTTCTGCTATTTACTCTTCCTCATTTGCATGAAGATAAAGAAAAATAAAAGAAGCAGGAGCACAAAAGACACCTTCCTTTTACACAACTCAGTGTTGATAAAGGAGCTGATGAGCATCTTCTCTGTCTTACTTTCCCTGCGTCTTTCATATGCACACTCTTATTTTGTCAGCAAAGCAATTAATTTCTGAAAGGCTTTGATGGTTTGATAAGGAGGATGTTGTGCGGAGAAATGAAGTGAGTGGAATCATACAGAGAGAGAGAGAGAGAGGGGGGGGGGTTATCAAAAGTATGGATTTTGATGCAGGACACATCTAAGAAACTGATCTGAAACGTATCTATAACATAAAAATGTATATATATATATATATATATGTATATATGTATATGTGTGTGTGTATTGGTGCTCTCAAACGATTAAAATATTTAATCGCGATTAATCACGTTAATGTCATAGATAACTCGCAATTAAGCGCACATTTTTATCTTTTTTTTCTTAGAAACAACATTGGCATATACTGTGTTCAATTTCACACTAACATTCTCTTTCTTGGAGCAAATGATCTCTCACACAATGTAACACGGTCCATCAACAAAAGGGTGAAAGAAATACTGACGAGGCCTGATATTGACGAGGAGGCGGAGAATTCTCTGTGTTTGTGTGTGTGTGTGTGTGTGTGTGTGTGTGTGCTTGGCCATCAAGTGGTGTTTCAGACTGGACGTGCTGCGATGATGATTGCTCAGTTCACAACGACAAAACACACAGATCACTTTGGTCTTGTCAATGGAACCATTTGTCAACTTTTTATAAGTAAACTTTCCATTCAGAATCTTATACGTCGTCTCGTGCTCGTCATCCACTCAAAACGTAACGTTAACCAACTATTTGGCCGGCTCGCAAGCCCGAACAAGTGTGTGCGCCGTCGTGCCTGTTGTTTTGTTTCCAGTCTACCTAGATCCGCTTGCGCTTTGGTCGACGAAGCAACAAAACTAACTAACAAAGTTTGCTAGGCCAGAAAAAAAACGCGTTAAGATGGGGTTGCATTAACGCTGTTAATAACGCGTTTAATTGACAGCCCTAGTATATATATATATATATTAAGGCTGTTTAATTAATAATCGTGATTAATCACATCCAAAATAAAAGTTGTGTGGGTGTGGGTGCACTGTGTATAATTATTTTATATATATAAATATACACACATGCTTATATATATTTAAGAAATATTTCCATGTATATACTGTATATATATTTATATATAATTTATATTATATAAAAATATTAATATTTTATATATAAATAATATTTTTTTTCTTAAATTATACACAGTGCACCCACATAAACTGCCTATATGTATACTGCATATATAGTATAGTATATATATATATATATATATACTGTATTTATATACTGTATTTATATATGTTGTTTTGAATATGCTTTATGCATAAACAGTATTTTTATACATTTATAATAACATAACACAGTAATTAAAGCAATACATTTTCATATGGTTGACTATATAATGCATTTGTGATGCTGTATGAAGAATGTTTCAAATATTAAGGGTATCATATACAGCATAATGCAAATAATCTTTCACACTATCAAAAAACAAAAAAACAAACAAAAAAAACCCACTACATTTTTACTGTTTTTATTGCTATTTTTTCCACCTCTATTTTATTTCCTTCCTTGCTGGTCCAAACTTTTCTAAAGCTGTGAAGCAAGAAACTTGCTTGCTACAAACAGGTTTTTTTCTCTGTGACCCTTCCGCTGCATTCATCTCCGCACCTTCCCTTTCCTGCCTCTGAGCTCTTTGTCCTAAGTCTAATTTGTCTGAATCACTAAAAGCGAGGAGAGGAGGCATACGGCTGCTCAGATCTCCAGGATAATTCTATTGGACGCTTCTAATTAAATCAATGAGGGCTATTATAGCAATTATCCGGCCAAATGGGACTGCATTGTGTCCGCTCGATACATTTAGTAAATTCTGTCAATCTTCTTATCACCAAGATGGCACATGCAGTAACCCCATTTTAATGATGTACCAGAATATGCGCAATGTCTCGCATGTGGTTTCTCTTCCTCATCAAATCAAAGAGATTGTGAAGCTCTTTTGTGCCTCCAGCCCACTCAAACACACACAACACACACACATTAAAGCACAATCTGGCCATAATTTGTTTTTGTCATGCAGTGACTTCATTTCTCTGCTTGCAATGTGCATTGCAATAAATATACATGTATATACTGTACATTAGGGTGTCCAACAAAATTTCCAGCAACAGAAAATAACTTCTACCAAAATGTATACCGCTACCTGATTTTACCACAGAAATATACAAATGAAGATACACTCTAAAAAACGGTCAAATTTGGACAAACCCAAATGTTGGGTTAAAAATCCAATTAAACGAATTTACAGTTGAAGTTGAACCTCACATTTGGATTTGTCCATATTTGACCCAAATTTGAGTTCAAACAATCAGTATTTTTTTAACTATGTTAACAATAACCATTGTTCCCTTGAGCCAGGTACATAACCTCAGTTATTGAATAACTGAATAGCCTACCTTACATACACTCTAAACAATGCTGGGTTGTTTGAACCCAAATTTGGGTAAAATATGGACAAACCCAAATGTTGGGTTAAAAAAGTCATTTCAAATTTCAACCCAACTTCAACTTTCAACTGTAAATTTTTTTAATTGCATTTTTAACCCAAGATTTGGGTATATCCATATTTTACCCAAATTTGGGTTCAAACAACCCAGCATTTTTTAGGGGGTGTAAAAACCTCTATTAGTACAAGTTTTACAATTGTGTCAATATGCAAAAAAAACCCCAAAACATTCAAGTCGCTCAAAACCTTCACCTATGCTGAATAGAAGCAAATAAAATAATATAAAATATATATATTTAACATTTCCTCACCTCGTAGAGAGTAATGACTCCATTAGTTTCATTCGGGGCCTTCCACTGCATGAAGATTTTCTCCTCGTATGGGCCTGTCTGAATGGACTCCATAGGAATGGGGCCAGGAACTAGTGTAGACACACAAACACACATTCAATTTAGCATTCTAGGTTACATTTACAAATGTTTAGTCAACAGTACTGTATCTATAATTCAAACACTTTACCATTACATCAACACTTATTGTTTCGAGAACAGAGGTGACGTAGGGTGACAGTAATGGCTTCAGTTGCTGGGTAAAATGTAAAGAGAGGCGAGCAGAGATTGGCTGACTATAGAAGTAAAACTATGTCAAACACACTTCAGCCGCAATATTCGAAGTGAGAATTGTAACAGCTTTGCTACCCTTCAGTACCGAGAGGTGTTAACAAGTGCTACGAGTACCACTGCGCGTGTCTATTTGCATATTTTGTGCACACGTCCCCTCTGGCACACATTGCAAGTATTCCAAATATATTCTTGCTAGAACATCATTAACACCCTAAAAACCTGTTTTCAGGATGTCATCATCCACACACAGCTTCATCCTGCTCTCATATGCCAGCAGAGCATTTTCCGAGATGCTATGACTAGACAATTTTATAATTCAACATGCAAATGTGCTAATTTGTGCCAGTTTGACAATAGCCCATGCATATCATGTTAACTTGAGGCTAGTTGTCTTGGTTAGTGTCTTTAAGTTGACTGTTAACACACTGAGTCAGACTGTTCCTGACGGTGTGTGAAAAAGAGCTAATGACTTAGCTAAAAGGCCGTTTAGTCCAACTTAGCAGCCCTATAGCGCTGTTGTTTGCTTTGCACTTAGTCGTGGCTAATTGGGAGGGCAGATTAAAGAGATCCGCAACGGGGCGGACGGGAGAGGCGCCTCGGGCACAAACGGATTAGCTGGCGGTCATCTTGAGCGGCAAAGAAAAGAACTTAAACATCTATTGTTCATGCAGCGTTTCATATACACAGAAACACAAAAGCCTAAACCTTTGGCACTCAGCAAGCACTGCTATTTCCTTGAGGAAAAGCTAATCTAGTTGTACTTTTATTTTGGAAATCTTTTTTGATTTCACAAAAGACAAAGTTTCTTCGACCCCCTAATCATAATTAAAAGCCGAATAGTCTTTGGCATTTATTCATCAGTGGGAAAAGACTTAAAATACAAATGCTTTGGATGCATTCTTAAAACAAATTATTCCACAAAATTATGATTTATGCAATAATGGCATTTTTATCCAAAAGTTACCATCACTGAACAACAATTTAAAGAGCATATGAGTTTTAGTATTGAATGAATTAAAGGAGTAGTTCACTTTAAAAAAAAAAAAAAAAAAAAAAAAACTTTTGCTGATAATTTACTCTCCCCCATGTCATCCAAGATATCCACGTCATTCTTTCTTCAGTCGAAAAAAATTGAGGTTTTTGATGAAAACATTCCAGTATTTTTCTCCATATAATGGACTTCAATGGGAACCAAATCAAGGTCCAAAAGACACCTTCAGTGCAAACTGCAAACTGTTCAAAGGGCTTTACACGATTCCAGATAAATAATAAGGGTCTTATCAAGCGAAACGATCGCTCATTTAAAAAATAAAAAATAACAAAGTTTAAGTTTTATAAGCTCAAATGCTCGTCTTGCTCTTAAATGCTTTTAAATGAGTGATCGTTTCGCTTGATAAGACGCTTATTCATCGTCTGGAATCGTTTAAAGCCCTTTGAACAGTTTGCAGTTTGCACTGAAACTGTCTTTTGGACCTTGAACTGTTTGGTTCCCACTGATATGGAGAAAATCCTGGAATGTTTTTATCAAAAAGCTTCATTTCTTTTCGACTGAACACTGTCAGAAAAAAAGGTACGAAAGCTGTCACTGGGGCGGTACCTTATCAAAAAGGTACACTTTTGTACCTAAAGGGTGCATATTGGTACCATAATTGTACAAATACATGTATGTACCATGAAGGTACCAATAGGCACCCTTTAGGTACAAAAGTGTACCTTTTGAAAAGGTACCGCCCCAGTGACAGCTTTCGTACCTTTTTTTCATGAGAGTGAAGAAAGAAAGACATGAACATCTTGGATGCCATTGGGGTGAGTAAATTATCAGCAAAAGTTGTTTTTGTTTTTTTAAAGTGAACTACTCCTTTAACTAAAGTACAGTGGTTTGCTTTATTAGCAGAGAACTAATCACCTGAGAACATTATGTTGCACTATAAAAATGACTATAATACAAATTAGAGTGAATGCAGATAATGTGTCAATTGAAATCCCACTTATGCCAAAAAACGGAAAGTTTCTATTTACCTCACTGAACGGATCTCATATAATTGTATCTGTTTCATTCTATTGTGACTAAGTTACTCTTAAAAAAGGTAGCGAGGTTGAGATATTTGCCCTCAATAGCTATTACAAGCTGAATAGTCACTGGCATTTATCCTTCAATGGGAAAAGAATTGGGCTAATCAAAGAAAAGGTGAAAAATACTCTCTCGCTGAGGTGCTGATGTCAGATATTGTACTGCAAAGTGAGGCCAGTTAAATTATATTTCTAACAATTCTTCAAATAGCTTGATTGGGCACTAGCCAAAAAGCATATTAAATCACAGTTACAATGAAATATAATTAGATCCAGTTCTCCGTCCACTGTCTTCTCCACTATATAACCATGCCAGTGCCTGGAATGCTACTTCACATATTAATCCAGCTGATTAGCTTGCCGTGGGGAGACCATGAGTGATGCTTCATTATAAGTTTGAGGTGCAAGAAACCATTTTGCCCCTCTCAAGATACGAATACCTTTTAAAAGGTTGCGTAATTGTCCCACGTTCCATTTTGTTTCTGAATCTCACTGATTATGTTCATCTCTTTTCCTGTTTATGCTTGTTTACGTACATGGTTCGGCGTTGTTGTTGACCTTATAAGGTGAAAATTGTCTGCCGTCCTCATGTTAATTTCACCCTCCTTCAATTATCACCATATAAGGTTGCACAGAGAGACAGAACAGCTTCACTATTGATATGTCGCAGCTGTCCGTCAATTTGCTAACACAAAGGACAGCAATTATAGGTTTTCATATGCAAAAACACATAAAAAAGGAAAAACATCAGTGCGGCAGACAAGAGCAGATGCTGAATAACCAAAAGAGTTCTATCCATATCAAAACAGACTCATGAAAATGAAAATCTGAAAGAACATGAGACGAGCTTGAATCATACGCAATAACCTAATAATCTGAGGCCTGACAACAGGCTTTATTTCACACGGTTTTATGGCACAGCATTAAAAACAAGCTGGGAGAAATTAACTGTAAATGGAGGCTGAGCGCTTCCCTCTGGGAAATTTTCAAATTAAGCGCTGCAAGCAAACCTTCCCTCCGCCTGAGAGACATTGTGTCTTTTCACAGACTGTGAAGCTTTAACATACTCCACGTTTGGGATTTCCTTTTAACTGCAACACATCAATGGAACAGATGGATTAAAGGAGGATGGCTTTCATCATCTTTGTTTCATATTTGTTGCTTTCTTTAGGAAGAGCAGGGCAGTGCTGTGGTCTAACAATTCTGTTTCCATTTACTTCTCTGAGTGGATCTGACTTCTGATTCCCAAATAGACAATGCAGACAATCTAGTATCTTACAAACTCTTTCACAGTGAGCAATAGACCTGAGATCTGAGAGGATGCATTATTAAAACATTAAAATCATATCCAATGTTCAAAAAAGCATGATAATAATAATATTAATAAATGTTTATTGGTCATTAGAATGATTTCTGAAGGATTTTGTGACACTGAAGATGAGAGTAAACTTTATTTAATATTATTTCATAATATAATAATATTTCTAAATATTAGTTCAAAATATTGCTATAATATTACTGTTTAGTAATATGTAATAATATTTCTACATACAATATGTTTCTACTGTATTTTTGAATGGTAATGTACACGTATGTGAATAATCAAACTAGCTACTACAGGCAACTAAAACTTACAATTATTCACACTTGACCATAGCCAAAATCTAAACTAAACAAAAATATATATATATTTAAAAAATTATTCTCTTAGGAATAAATGTTGCCAATTATTCTACATAAACTGTGTATACCGTTTATACACACATTGTGTTTTATAAGCAATTAAACAACCCCAGAAGAAATTGTGAATCTCCTCCACTAATTACAAAATTAGATTATAGTTTAATAAAAGGCAAAAATCGGCTTTTTTATTTAAAAATGTCTAGTGAGATTTGTCTTTTGTTGTCACTAAAAACAGGACTCTTGGTTTTCTTTGTTCTTATCATATCGATATGTTCCAATGCTCTTATAACAAAGAAACACCGAAAGACAGTTAAAAGCCGCAAGACTCCCTCCCTCTTAGACTATATATGAAACAAAGAACAAAATTTGCTGTCTTTTAAATTACTTTTGCCAATCTAAGTTTAGTTTGGCAAACTGCGTTTATTTTTGACCACCACACAAAAGTAAGATGTTTTGAATGACCACTATTGAAGAGTACTTCCCTAAAGATCCCTGCACTTTGAAAAGTTTCAGAATTGCATTCAGCCAGAAAGAACATGCGAGCGCTCCAAGACAAAGACTTGAAAAAGACCCTTCAGTCCTCAAGAACCAGAGGTAAGAGTCATTCATTAAAACATGGATAATTGAAATAATAGTCTGCTGGGATTATTAGACTTTTCCCATTTAAGGATGTGGAAAGTGCCACGGCATGTTGTGAAACTAACTTGCAAAAAGCTACGACTGTCAACATTATCTATAACAGAAGAGTCCCTGATGCAAAATACTGGCTATATGAAATGATGTTCTAGCCTGTAATATCTGTGTTCATTTCACTGTACAAAAAAATATTAACCTCCAGCCTTTCTGTACAAGTGCCATTCTTCCAGCGAAGGTTAGTCGTTAATTCACTTATTCTTGTTTTATTCAAATATCTAGTGAGATTGAATGCCTGGAAACAGTACCCAAAAAACCTCCATTTAAAATGTTCCTCAAACAACCTACAAGTAAAAAGACATCAATTCAATAAGAAATAGACAATCAATGCAATTATAATGCTTACAATTATGCCTCTCTTAAGGGACTTTTTCTAACAAGGCTGTTTTTGTATTAAAAAGCTATGCTATTCATGTTATTCAATTTCAAATAAAGTTGTTTTGAGAGTTTAGCTGTCAGTATAAAAAACATATATATAAATAAATGTGAACATGACTCTTTGAAATACTTGAATCTGTAATAATGAAATATAATGACCACTAAACTGTATAATTGTTGTGTCTGGCAAATCGATTTCCTACTAGCTGTGTTTCTTTCATGTTTCTCATTCCTTTCAAAATAATCAATATTGCTTTTTTTTATTTTTTATATTTATTGTTAAGTAACCATGGTAATGTTCAGTCAGTTTAAATAAACTTATTTTAAATGAAATGAACCGTGTGAACCATGCAAACATGATTAGTTTTTTTTTTTTAATTTGTGATGAGGAAAAAAAAAAAATTGGATGTTTGTTTGCTTATCTGCGAGCTAAAGTTGACAGCATTGACAGCAACACTAAATTTAATCACTTGTATGCGTACTATAAAATACTCATAGCACTTTTTCTTAACATTTACAAAAAAAAGAATATAAGTTAAATCAATTAAATCAGGTTCAGGCGTAAACACCCCAAAACTGCAATAATCTATTCAATTTACAACCGGATGGGCAATTTGGCATTTTGTGTTGTCCATCTGCTTAAGGGTGATGGTTTCACAAATGAACTCATAAGTGATCATCAGTAATGTGATTACTGTTCAGACACAGTAATTAGCAAGTAAGTAATCTCATTACAAACTGGAAAGGTCATGGTGCAAATTGTGAAGGGTTTGGTGGGTCTGACCCCCCTCTCTTATTCCACCATCAAGCTCACCGTCTTCCTCTGTCTGTTTGACGATCTCCTCGCTCTCCTTGCTGCCCTCAGGGTTGGCCAGCACCAGCCGCAGTCTGACCGTCACGAAAGGCCTGAGTCCCCTCAGAGTGTAATGAGAGGAGGTCGGTATCAGCTCCTCAGCGGCAAACTCCTGCTGGTTGAACACATACTGGTACTGGACGGTCAGGTTAAAACTGTGGCAGCGTGTCACCGCATATCCAAAGGTCTCCCACTGCAGGGTCAGCTGACGGGCACGGATGTCCACAACGTTCACGTTCTGGGGACCGTTGACTGGATCTGTGGGGAGAAACAGGAAGGAACAGAGATAAATTTGACAATATACCAGAACAATTATCAGAAGAGATAGTTTTCCTCGTTTGCTAGTTTCATACCAACAGCCATGTTGATGTAATACACAAGATTTCAAACGTTTTTGGGTTGGTTATATTTTTTAGTCTCTTGTGCTCATCAAGGCTGCAGTTAAAACAGTAATATTGTGAAATATGATTTAAATATTCTTTTAAATGTGACTTATGTCATTAATCCAGTCTTGAGTGTCACATGATCCTTCAGAAATCATTCTAATATGCTGATTTGACTTTTTTTATCAATGTTAAAAACAGTTCTGATGATGATAGAAGTTGACAGAAAAACGTCATTTGTTTGACATATAATTTTGTTTGTGACAGTGAACATGAAATATTATCATGGCATGGTTTTCTGAAATACTGGTCAATTGTTGCCGTTTGCAGTCAAATATTTCTGTACAATCCAACTGTAATCAATATTTCATCTCCAATATTTCAGGTAAGTTGCCATGTGGTTAGTGAGATTGACAGTGACAGAGTCGTTGTCACAAACAAACCAAGCCAGCATTGTTTGGCTAAACTGCTTTTTAGATGTTGTCAAAGAGTTTTAGAAGAGCGCCACTTTTATAATAATCAAAATTGCAAGAATTTTGAACAAACAAATACTAAAACTAAGCATTACAACTATCCTCTGCTGTATATGAGATCCTAGAACAATATTGGGTACTAAAACAACCAGTATCAGAGACTTGCCAGTGGATCCAGTGGGCTTGTTGGACAAAATCTCTCACACTAAGTCCTCTAGATTAGAAGCAAAGCATAAAAGAGGCAGGCGACTGGTTTTTGACTTTGGCCTTGGCCGAATCTTAAGGGATCCGAATGTGAAAGGGAGTTTTAACGTCTTAAGATGGTTTACATCATGGCTGCTCTCTTAGGGCGCTTTCATTCTCAAAGTACTTCTTGAGTGTGTGCAGAGCAATTTGAGCAATGTGAGAGCTGGGTCACGTCTAGGGCAGACATTAGCGTTTCCCAGCTTCAATGGCACACTCAACAGTGGTTCATACACATGGGAGGCTTAGACTTGGAAAGTTTAAACTGAATTGTGTTCAGCTGCATTGTGTTCAAGATCAAGCAAACCAGAAAGATTGGTTGGAAAGTTGAAAAAAAGAAAAAAAAAAATCTGCTGCTTTGATGTCTGTACCTAATAATAAACAGGAAGCCAAAGCCTCATTTTAGCTCCTCTGTGGTACATGTTGCTTAACTCTTTTGCTTAATCTTAGCTGAGCAAATTACAGAAAGACAACAACAAATGACCCAAAACCCCAAATCCTTTGTTCCTGAAGGCCAGATTACAGCTAATCTATTAATCAGAGTCGGTTCTTATCTAAAGGTGTCATCTAAGCAGATTTGGGACTATAAATCCTACGTGGCTAAGCCTCACTGGAATGGCTGTAAATGCGGAGACATATGTCCGATCGGCGATGTTTAGGCTTTCGGCCAGCAAGGGTCCGTGCCCGACATGTAGCCCCCCGTCGAGGGGAGGTGTTGGACGGGTAGGGATTTGCCCGGTGGACAGGTGCAGGGTAACAGTATCACCATTAATCTGACAGAAAGAGGTGAATGTGTGAGAGCATTAGCAACACGCTAATGCTCGGCTGCGGGGTACGCCGTGGTGCCATAGGTGGGCTTTTGGAGCCTGGATGAGGGCTGGTGTAGTTTAGCAAGGGGAGATGCTGATGGATGGCGAGCGTATAGGGTCATTAATCGCAGACGTTGGGGAGAATTGCATACGAGAAATCAATCTTCAGTACTGCTGCTGCGCTGCTTTGGCGCGATCTCTTCAGACCCAAACGCCCTGCAACATTTATCACACCTCCACCATCCCTCTCGCTCTCTCTGGAACGAGAGAGGAAACGGCAAGCAATAAACATATCAATAGGTGTCCACCATACCCAGATGCGTGGGGTTTATAAACTGAGATATTCAGATGAGGGAAAAACAGAAGCAGGGAATGAACAACAGCTCAAAAACAACAACTGTGAAAAATGAAATAAAACAAAATGCGTCTCGTTCGTCATAATGAAATCACTCTTAGCATAGAGCATTGAAAACGACATGATGACCCATTTTAATTTTTCTACATACAAATATTTTAACGGTTATTTGCTGTATGAAACGGATGGAAAAACAACAGAAAAAAATATGCATATTAAATGAAAGCATCATAAAAATGGAAAGATTAATACAAATTTTAAATAAAATGAATAAAAAAATAAAACTATTTATATGATAAAATAAAACAATAATACAAATAATTAACAATGATTCTACATAAAAATATTTTAACGGTTATTTTCTGTATGAAACAGATGGTAAAACAACAGAAAAAAATATATACATATAAAATGAAAGCATCATAAAAATGGAAAGATTAATAAAAAATTTAAATAAAATGAATAAAAAATAAAACTATTTATATGATAAAATAAAATAATAATACAAAAATAATTAACAATCATGTACTTAATTGTTTAAAAAATTACTTAATACCCATTTATAAATGATTTTTAAATTAATTAAATAAAAATAAAAAATGCTACATTATAACAATAGATATTAGAACAGATTTACACCTGTTCTTTACATTAATTAAATTACGATTACGATCGGTCATTTAAAAAATAAATAACAAAGTTTAAGTTTTATAAGCTCAAATGCTCGCCTTACTCTGTTCTGTGATTCACGTTTGTGACTCTCCTGTTCGAACTCGTTCATCAAAATGAACAAATCTTTTTACGAGTCATTTGGTTCATTCAACGAACGAAACGAATGAATTGACTCAGAAAAAGATTCGTTCATTTTGATAAACAGACGTGCATCGCAGAACACAGCAAGGCGACCATTTGAGCTTATAAAACTTAAACTTTGCTTTTTATTTTTCAAATCACCGATCGTTTTGCTTGATAAGACCCTTATTCATCGTCTGGAATCGTTTAAAGCCGACAACGTACAACATAGGCAGGCATTATGCAAATATCTTATCTACAGTTGCAACATAGAACCATAACGCAGTGGATTAGAATTACAGACGACTCTTTAGGCGGTTTAGAGTTGATTCTTTCTTTTAGGAGACAGTAACTTTATTTAGCGTGCACTTTTGACTTTTCAGAACGTTTACATTCACAAACAGCTATATTACACACTGCATGAACGGGAACATTTGAAAAACCATAACAGGGGCTCTGTAATTACTATTACACTGTACTTTAATATATAATTACACTGTAACAGGGACACATTAATATAAAGAGTAACCATCAATAAAAACCAGCAGGCCGACAGATTAAAGCACTAAAGAGTCTTTTCTTGAGTGAAACAGATATTTGTTGAAGGTTGCACGTTGCCTTCAAAACTAGCTAACCTTCACTCACAATGGTCATTTGTAGGCCAAAGTGGAACCATCAGTTACATGAAAACACGACCAACCTTCAAAAACATTTTCAACCAATCGAAGACAAAAAACCCCCATCTAAGGTTAAAAGACAGTGTAGATGGACACAATATACTGTAGCTTTTCTTCAAAAACCAGTGAGCTGTGTTGCTGTATTAAGGTGCAATTCAAGATTATCTCAATAAAACATGACTAATAATAAAACTGATGATCCTACACATGATGTCTTGGTAGGCATCTCACAAAGTTTTGGAACAAAGCAATAGTTGTTGTGTTCACAGCACATAACCCAATTAAGGAATAAAAATGCCGTTAATGCATTTATAGTACTTGATATCCGAAGTCTCCTGAAGACTCGAGTCACCCCATGCAGTGACACGACTCAAATCAATTAGATTAACACTGGGAACAGATGTTGGGTCGTTTCTCTCCCGAGTGTTTTTTAATTACTGTCTGTTTTTTTGTTGACGCAGTAAACAATACTTAGCATTTAACTCTAGATGCAACTTTAAAACTTCTCTCTTAATTAGGTGACGCGTAAAGCAAAACCGCTGTACTTTGCGCAGCGTGAAGCGAGGGTTTGTGAATCACGCAGGGACTTGACGTTTATGTCGGGTTACATTTACAGCTAAGGATCATCTTACGGCTACAGAAGTCACAAACACTGACATCATATAGAGGAGTTCCTTATACACGTTCAGCATGAGCAGTTTTCACCTTCACTACAGCATTGAGTACTAAAACACAAAGTTCTGCTATACTGTGCTGCTGCATTTTAGCCAAGGGCATGCTGGAGGGTCGAGGGTCACTGTGGAGCAAAGTTGACCATTTTAAACTGTGTTATAAGAGGAAAACTCGATTTTCGTGAGGATACCAGAAAGGATGCTTTGTTAAAGTGCTGCGTTGCAATTTCACACGATTCAGTACGGAAAGAAGGGTAATTTAAAGGGATAGTTCACCCAAAATTCAAATTTTGCCATCATTCACTCAACCTTTTGTGCTCCACAGAAGAAATAAATTAGTACAGGTTTGGTACGACAAGAGGGTGAGTAATTGGTTTCATCATATTTGGGTGAGCTATTCCTTGAAGCGGCAGCAGCTGGCAACACAAGCAAGAGTTTCAGGTGGTTTGAAGACGTTGCGATTTCACACTGATGATCTTGAGGGGGGAAAGAAGAAGGGAAACACGGGAAATGGAGAGATTGACTCGGCAGATCAAAAGGAATATACGCTCTGTGAGGCCGACGCTGCCGTCTGTCTGGTTGTCCCTTTGTGGGGTTTGCTGTTGTTGTGGTTTATCCTGTAGTACACAATAACCTCCAACAGCCGACTATACTGTATATTCCATAGTGCTTGACAGATATTAAGTGTTTGCCGATACTAATACTCTGACGAGAGTTAGTTGACATATAGTTGCAGTTACAGTCAACAGCACATTCAAAATGGACCATCAAAATAAAGTGTAACCCATTTAACTGATTAGAAATGACAGTAAACCATTTGCAATGTTACAAAAACATTGTTCTTTTGATCTTTCTATTAATCAAAGAACCCCAATTTTTTATCACAGTTTCCACAAAAAGATTAAGCAGCACAACTGTTTTCAACACTGATAATAATCAGAAATGTTTCTTGAGCAGCAAATCATCACATTAGAATGATTTCTGAAGGATCATGTGACACTGAAGACTGGAGTAATGATGCTGAAAATTCAGCTTTGCATCACAGGAATAAAAAAAACAACCACATTTCTTGCTTATCTTTGTTCTTTACTTCAATATCTATAAGAATGAAATGATCTACATCTTTAAATCCTTAAATAACTGAGATTGCTTTGTCAACCAGACAGGAATACAAATCCAAACTGAAATGAATAGAAAGACAGAATGCTGAAGAAAATGCTCAATCTGCCACAACTGAAACATGTTGAGCACAGTAGTTGGTCTGAAAGTGGAGAAGCAGCCTTTGTATTGACCAAAAAATATAATAATTCTTTATCATATCTTATTGGTTGGTTCATTCACTTTTTTTTACAGAGAGAAACTACAACAAGACAATGTGAAGTAAGGTGATATACTCTGTTGTTCTCAGGTTAGCCCATTGCTATAGTAACTGATGAGGTGATAAGAGGAGGTCAGATGTATTTTCTCATTTTACACACACAATATTTCAGATGACCCAACTTGATATCACTGTCATCTGATCTGAGGACAGTGTTGAGGCCTGTAGTTCTGCAGATCCTAATTTTCCACAATTGCAAAAAACAGACATTTTCATTCCACTCACTGTAAAAAAATATTGATGGTTTAACTTTAAAAAGTAAGTAACCTGGTTGCCTTGAAATTTTAAGTTCATTGAACTGGAAAAAGTGAGTTAATACAATGAAGGAGAATGATTTAATCATCAGAAACTCAAAATTATATGTTATCTGAACTAAATAAATTATTTAAGTTGATTTAACGAAAGAAAAAATGTTGTGATTACTATCACTGTAAAAAAAATATTGTTGGTTTAACTTAAAAAAGTAAGTAAACTGGGTTGCCTTAAAATTGTAAGTTGATTGAACTGGAAAAAGTGAGTTAATACAATGAAGGAGATTAATTTAATCATCAGAAACTCAAAATAATAAGTTATCTCAACTAAATCAATTATTATAAAGTTGATTTGACAAAAGAAAATATGTTGTGATAACAAATCTTGAAAATATTTTTTACAGTGCTGGTACGGTCATAAATGGGTTAAAAATGGACAAGAAGCAGAGAGATACATTGTTTCAATAAAAAAGGGAAGAAAATCTGTACAGAAAAAAAAAAAAAAACAATACACACAGAGGAGTTATAAAACGAAAAGCCGTAAGACACCCTCATACAATCCATTCCCAAATGATGACTCCAAGTCTGTCTTGTTATTGTTCAGCCTTCAACTGGTTGCTGGATGGGGAAAAAAAAGCAATCACCCTTTCCTCTTCCCAAGTCAATCATAAGCTCCAGGATTCCAATCATTTAAACCTTCCAAGATCAAAACAGTGTGAACTGCTTTTCTCTCCACTTCCTGCTGTAATGACTTCATGCAACGAGGATCATGATATATCAAACGGCGGGCGGCGAGGAGGAGAGCAGATCGGTGGGAGTTGGGATAAGAGTAGAGGGGAAAAGTGCTTATATTCATGAACTCCGCGGGAGGTTTCAGGACATTACGGAAAGAATGGGAGTGCTTGTAAGCAATCTGTTGTAGAAGGGGGGCGATGCAGGGCAATTGTGAAGAGACTTGGAGAGCTTTTGAGTCAGAAAAGGTTGGAGCAGGCATCAAAAAAAGACATACGAGAGCTGTATGGTGATCGCTGGTGTGATTGTGTGTGTATTGCTGGGGTGTGAACAGAGTTTAACTAACATTTACAACTCTAATTCTACAGACCAAGAAACTAAACAATCACATTCTGAACCCACAAAGCAATTCGGCATGCTTGAGCATGCAATTTGCTTGTCATATATATATATATAAAAAAAGAGCTTTGTCTCCTCACAGAGGTGATTGTTCCTTTGCTTTTTGTTCAGCTTTCTGGACTTAAATTACTACAGAAATCTGTGATAGCTGTTTACTGCAGAAAAAATAGTTAAGCCAATCACAAGCATACACGGTGTCGGCTCACAAGATGAGAATAAATCCAAAACATCACATTATTTAACCCATTTTCATGCATATTCAATGTCAAACTATTTACTTCAATCATCACATAATGATCACGTTCTCTTAACTGCAGACAGACATTATAAATAGCATGAAAATATTAATACACATCATTTTCTCAATAGCCCCTTTCACACAGCAGTCCCGGTAAATTGCCGTAAAAATTCACAGAATGACTTTACCAAAATACACAAATGCTGTTCACACAAGCAACGCCTTTCTGGATTTTTACCGATAAGAGATCATTCACATCAGCCCCAAAATCCAGTGATGTCAATCATCAGAAGTGATCTTTAAACCCCGCGTCATTGTCTTCATCCGCCCGCATGGGAAGAAGCGCTTTAGTTTCACTATCTGCTCAATATGACAACATTTTTTGATGTCTAAGTGAAAGGCATAAAGGGATGATCAAACAGAATGCGTTTTTGCTCTTAAAAAAATTAACAGCGCATACATTCTAAACAATGCTGGGTTGTTTCTGGGTCAAATATGGACAAACCCAAATGTTGGGTTAAAAATGTCATTTAAAATGTTAACCCAACTTCAACTGTTGTTCAACCCAACTTCAAATGTTCAGGATGTGTGGTGTGGCGCGTTATACATGAGTATTGCCAACAGGGACGGTGTAGAGTGCCCTCTGGTGGACAAGCTATACAACAAGCGTGATTCGTCCGTTTTTATTTTATTTTTCAAATATTCATTTATCGGACGGCCATTATAACTGCCGATGCCGATATTTTAGAAAATGCCTAATATATCGGCCTGCCGATATATCGGTCAGGCTTTACTTTCAACGGTACATTTTTGTATTACATTTTTAACCCAACGTTTGGGTTTTTCCATATTTGACCCAAATTTGGGTTGAAACAACCCAGCAATTTTTAGAGTGTAATAGTATTTATTTGACACGTTGAATAAGACAACGATGATCATCTTGAGCATATTTACTTTTATTCACATATAAACATTCATCAACTCACACAACGGTAAACGGTAAACGGTAAACAGAAGCTCTGGCATGTTTACTTGACTTGTGAGAACAAATTAAATTAATTGACTACAATCAGAGAATCTTCAGAACAAAACAGTCCAATAGCTGTATTTACTTAATTCACTGCTGGCCTGCAAAAACTAAAAGATTTGTGCATACTGTAAAAGTGCTGATTTTGTCATTCCAGCAAACATCTCATTAGTTATAATTTCTGAAGAAATAATGCACTAGGAACAAAGACTTCATCTGCATGGGTGCTAGTTATAATGCTTGGGCTCAATGACGAAGAGGGTAGATGAGGTAATTCCAATATAAACGTTGTGTGTATCACACTTTTTCAACATTTTATCACAATGGTGATGAAATGTTCACCATTGTTTATCACAATGGTGATAAAATACATAATGGTGATGAACATAATGACAAACAGTGATGATTCATGAGTCTCCATGGAAACTGATGAGTGGAGGAAAACATGATCAAGGGAAACGGGGGGACTGAACCATAGACGTCCATGAAAGTGAAAGTAACTGAACATAAACGTGACACTAGTCTGAAGTTATATGATATTAATTTTAATTGGCTGCTCAATCAAAGGCTGAAAAAAGGTTACAATATTGCTATTCCCCTCCCATCCAGAGAGAAAGACCTTTCCGTCTCAGATGACCTCGACTGGAAAAGGCCAAGGAGCACATTGCTATTCGTGAATTATGAAGTCACTCTGAGTCTCAAAGGACCCAAATACCTCAGTAGATCTGTGATCTTAACTCAAAGCAATAAAAAACAATTGTAAAAAAATCTTATGATTAATTAAACTTAAAATTGTTGAATAAAGTGCAATGAACATAAACTACAGAATATTCAAGTATTTGGACACTTGAAACTCAAATGTCTGAATGCCATTATATTAAATGCAACAAAATTATTCAAAATTTAGAACGGTGTAGTATGATTCATTCAGTGTGAGTGAATCAAAAGCATGTGGCGAACAGTGTTTTTTTTTTTATCATTTTTTTTTTTTTTTCCTTTATTTATTTATCAGGGACAATGCACAAGATACATTAGTCTTGCGAAGAGATGCTTTGTGCCAGAGTTAGCCTAAGCTAGTTTTCATCCGCAGTCCCCGGGCAGGTGCACACAATTTAAGACATTAGAACATTGCAAAACAACTATCAATAGTAATATAGCTACACATATTAGTCTATGACAATCATATAAAAACAATCAGATACAAAATGAGAGAACATATTCCAAGGACCATCTCTACTCACAATGTATACATTAAACGCACTGATGCTGACACAGCTGGTTCTCAAGTATGTATTTCTTTAAGTTTTTAGAAAAATGGTTCACATCTGCAGACAGCTTTAAAAGGTTGGTGAGTTGATTCCATTGTTTTATAGTTTTTAATGAATAAGCTTTAACACGTTGAACCTCAAATTAAAGTATGCTTATGCTATATATATATATATATATATATATATATATATATATATATATATATATATATACCACTTGGTTTGCTTTTTGTATTTTGATTCAATAAAGCCCACACATTCTATCAATGTGGAAAAAGACAAAAATGGCAAGATACATTTTTCGTTTCCATCACGTGTGACCCTTCTCAAGTTGACCAGTATACATCTAATTTTCAAGTACATATCTAATGCAATGACATTTCGACATTTGTAAATGTCCAAATAGGTTCGGAGCGACGGAAAGTTGTAACTTAAATCACTTTGATTTTATTCAAAACATTAAGGCAAAAAAAAAAAAAAGGTTTTCATGCTGAAGTGGGTTAAACTGTTTACAGTGCATGCAGCATTAATAATCACATTATACGCTTTTTTAAATGTTTTACAAACCAACAACAAATGTAATTGAATTTTTACTGCATTATACCTGTCTGCTGTGAAGGAAACTTTCACATCATTTTTCCCCCTCTCTATCTCTGTGTCATTTTTGGACACACTTTAATGGTTATGCCCAACGCCGTGTACCTGGGAGGTGTTTCTGGGAGCATGAATGAGGGGGGCAGCTCCACCTGTCAGCCACCTCTGGTCAGCACGCTATCTGCAGCCATGCACGTCAAGACGGGTGACAGCTCCAAAGGGAACTAAGGAAGAGGGCTGTGCTCGTTTTTTTCCACTCCAGCTCTCTTTCTTCACATTGTTTTCCTGCTCTCCAGTCAAATAGCTCTTCAACCAGCCGTTCCCCTCAAGATAAGCCCCCCATCTAGCATCTCTTTCCCTCATTTGGAGAACTCACTCTCTAATCCCTCCACAGATCTGTTGATCTTTGCACAAATGGTCGGTTCAGGCAAAAGCAAGCACATGAACAAAATGAACACCATTAAAATGAAAGCGAACACAAACGTCGTCCTCTGTGAATACATTTCACTTTTCTAGACAGCGCACACTTCTAAACACTTCACTTGCTGCACCGCGCTCGTTCACGTCTCTCTTTTAACACTCCTTCCAGATCTTTTATCAAACTGAGATGATTACGTTTAGGATAGGTTGCCTGGAAACAATTTACAGAAGAGTTGACAATTAAATCATTGTTACTCGTTTAATGTGCTGCGCTGAACGTAGCACCCGAGTCTGCCTGGGCTGGTTATTAATGATTCCTCATTTTTCGCATGCTGAGAATATGACATTGTCATTGGCAGCTTATGTACTTGCTCCCTAACGCACCAAAACCCACAGAGCATCTGGTTGACGGGTCCAAATATAGTCATGCAGAGTATGGAAGAGAGGTACTGTATAAAGAAAGAAAGACTAAAAATGTTGCTTCATCAATGTGGATGAAACCAAACTGCTAACCGACAACCTAAGTTTAAATATAGCATCTGACTCATTTAATTTTTAAATGCATAACACAGTGTGTTAGCTAAGGTGAGCATCACAATTATATGTTCCAAAGGTGCAATTGGGGATTTGAATGAAGGATTAAAAGCAAAACATCAACAAAATAGTTGCTACAAAATGTTATTATGCAAAAACATCGCTGATTAATAATTTGTCTGACAAACCCAGCCATTGGGTTAAAAATGTGATTTAAAAATGTAACCTAATGGCTGGGTTTGTCCATATTTTATTTAAAACAACCCAGCATTTTTTTAGAGTGTAATTATGGTCTCTAACTAATGTTCATAAGACCATAACAAATCATTTTGCAAACTTAGCCAGCTGTCTGTATTAGCCAACTAATTGTCTTGGTGACGCATCAAAAGAATAAAAGACAACAATGGAGAATAAATCACAAAAAAATACAACTTAAATCCAATAAATGAATACACTCTAAACAATACTGGGTTGTTTGAACCCAAATTTATGTCAAATATGGACAAACCCAAATGTTGGGTTATAAATGTAATTTAAGTGGCTTTAAGTACTATGTACTTACATTGAAACTAATAATTTGATACAATGGACTTATAGTGTAAAATATAAGTACAATGTATTTTTTACATTGTACTTATATTTTAAAAATACCAGCACGTAATTACAGCTGTAATTAATTTATGTAATTACATTTGTAATTACAAAGTTGACCCTCCCCTCATACCTTAACCTACCCTTAAACCCACCCATACCACCACACCTGTCCCTAACCTTACCCGTATCACCCCTCAATAGCAGCGAAAGTGTTTTACAATACAACATGAACACAATAAAACATTGTACTTATTTTTGATGCAAGTGCATAGTACTTAAAGCCACTTAATATAAAGTGGGACCCAACTTCAACTTTTACTTTCAACTGTACATTTTTTTAATGACAATTTTTAACCCAACATTTGGGTTTGTCCACATTTGACCTAAATTTGGGTTGAAACAACCCAGCTTTTTTAGAGTGTATATTTAGGTCAATATACAAGATCAATGACAACACATTTTTCAATGCAAACGCAGGTCTAGGCCAGTACGACATCCTTATACAGTAGTTGAGCCCTGATAAATGACTCATTGACTGGAGTAATGGACTTATTTAAAAATACAAGCCTTGGTGAGCATAAGAGACTTTTAAAAACATTGCAAAATCTTCCTAACCCACAACTTCTGAAAAGTGTAGATCTAGAGAACAGTGTGGAACTCGGGGACGAAATTTCCACACTATAAAATTGGGAAGAGAAATGCTGCAAACAAGCTCATTTTAAAGCAACTGACAATGAGCCCAAGATTACTGAAAGCCTTCATCTGACAAGACAGCTGCATTATTCATAGCCAAGTAATTAATGCTACCCTCTTCTCTCTATCTTTCTACAATTTTTTTCATTCTTGTATGTTCATTGGTCCATCAAAATGAAAAGATGGCCTAAGGCCAGGCCTACAAGAAAACACGACTCCAGTCTCGAAAAACATCTGGTTGTCAGAGAGGCGAATGTGAACGCGGTGTTGTAAGTCTGAATCACAGTAGGATGCAACCTAGAGCTACATCACAAAGTCTGCTTCTCCTGTAGATAAGGGGGTCCTTTGGGGGCTGTTTTTAGTATCGGAACTCATAATCATGAGAAGTTCATTAAACGTCACCCAAAGCCAAACACAGCCTCCGTATGTTGGAGCCCAGTGGGCGCTACTCCCCCAACAAGCATCCCCCTCATCCTCCTTCCTCTATAAGATGTTCAAATTAATTAAGGAAAAGTACATTTCCCTCTCATCTCCATTACTGAAACTGTAGCTGTATTTCCAATTTATTTGAAATTCTTCATTTATTTCCTTCTCTCTAGAGCGGTCATGTGTGAGACTGAGATATATGTGGCTTTCTGCAGCAATTACACTCAAAATTCTCCTTGTTTGATATATTGTCATCTATTTAATTTTAGTTTAATATGCAATACAAACAAATAAAAGCTTGACAACCACTTTGGAGGGAAAATGTTCATTTAAAACAGCAGAACTTGAAAAAACATGTATGGCGGATCATTACACCTGGTTTCCCGCTCTACTTCTAATGTGTTTACTTTTAACCATTCTATATTTGAAGAGTTCAGATGCAAAAGCCTCTAAATGCCATTTGAAATTTTCTTCTAAAATTATCATTTTTATCAAGCTTGTATATTTAAGTTCAGTAATTTCACTTAAATGGCAATGAAGATTACCTATTAATTGTCATTTAAGTGAAATTACTGAACTTAAATATACAAGCTTGATAAAAATGATCATTTTAGAAGAAAATTTCAAATGGCATTTAGAGGCTTTTGCATCTGAACTCTTCATTTATCCCTTGTAGTAAATATATTGATTTATTCATTGTTAGAGTTTGATTTATGTCCACAGACATATCCATTTTTTTAAAGCCACATTTCCCACGATCCAGAGGTATTGCTGTGATTCTGTTTTGAGGTATTCCATGTTAATATATAGAGGCATGATATGAATAACAAACGTATTTGAGATGAATTGGATTCCACTGTAGATCTGATTGGGTCATTTTTGTTGAACAAAAGAGAAATTAATATTTATGCTGAACGTTTCTCTTCTCCTCCTCTCAGTTTTCTCCCTCTGTTTCTCACCCATTCAAGTCTTTTGTTCAAGTCAAAACAAATTCACAAGAACATTCATTACAGTTTCTTCAAAATTAATCTTTGAACAATGTCACCTGACATTATTGAGCACCAGCTCTTTCCAGAAACTCTTTTTCCCAGGTTCAATATAGTATATGTCACTACAAAAAGTCATTTAACTCATCCTTATATAGACAAAAATCATGTTTGCAGTTATTAGAGGAATGAATATTAATATGTACTGCAGTTCCAAAGTTTGGAAATTTTTAATTATTTTTAATAGATTTTTAATTTTAGTCTCTTATGCTCAAGGTTGCAAGACAATAATATTGTTTTGTAACCTTGTGATATCAGAATAATATCAGAAATCATATCAGAAATCATTCTACAGTAATATGCTGATTCAAGAAACATTTCTGATTATGATTAATATCACTGTTGAAAACATTGTGCTGCTTACTTAAGCATCGCAGACCTCGAACTTTTGAACAATATTTTCAAATATTAGTTTAAATACTTAAACTTTTAGAAGTATTATACATGATGCTAGTGTGATAAAATTACTTATTAACCCTGTCTGTTGGAAGTTATGTCCAATATTTCAACTCTTGTCATGACCATTAAAGCCAATAAACCAGATAACTTTCAAATGGCATGTGCAAACATAACTCAGTTTACATGGAGAACAGTTACAGGAATTCATCCACCTAGAACACTAAAAGATGATTAAGACAACTTTGAAACTCAAAAAACACATGTTTATCAGGAAGAATTAATAAAGTGCTTTAACAAAAAATATTTTTTCTTTTCTTTTAAACCCTCTTAAAAGCATCATAGGCTTAGTAAGTATATTACAGTATACGGCACATTCGATTTTTGCTTGTTTTTACAAACTGAGGGGCACATCATAATTATTCTCTGTGCTAATCGTCTATGGCATGTTACAGATGCTGTCAACAGAGCTTACGTTATTTGAAACCCGGAGCGTTCCTTTAAGTACAAGTCTTTTAGGAGCTCAATCCCTTCAGTCGGAAAGCCACATTTGATGAGAGATCGTGATGACAGAGTGAGAGGGGAACTACAGCAGCTGATGTAAAATACAGAACGGCAACTATATTGTAATTCAGAGAACATCTCCCAGAGGGCAATCTGAGGGTGTGATCAACCATCAAAAACTCGAGCAGACATACAATGTATTCTGATGTGGCTCAGGGAGGCGGACGGATGCTGTGTTTGGCAAATGGGGTGTGATGGGGCCTCAAACGTGGCACAAGAAAGATTGAGAACTTCTGTTGGAATACTGCGAGCACCCAAAGCACACAAGCATTACACAAATAGGTGTAGAAAGGCCTTATGCATAGATGTCTGTAATATTGCAACGCATTCTCACCCCAAGGCGTCACCTTTGACCATGCTTCAATATTTGATGTTTTAGGCGTCCTTTAGTGTCACTTACATGACGCGATCCTACGGCGTCATCTAACTGACGCTAAAGGAAAGCGTCAGTTAGAGGACACGGTTAGGTTTAGGTGTGGGTAGGGTACACGCGATCCTAGGGCGTCATCTAACTGACGCTAAAGGGCGCCTAAAGCGTCAGATATTGAAGCATGTCCAAATGCTTCCCAAGGCGTCAGTTAAGTGACGCCTTGGGGGTGAGAATGGGCTGAATATTATAATGGACATATTGTTAAAGGCACAGTTCACCAGAACACGACATTCTATCATTTACTCGACCTTATGTTGCTCCAAACCCAAGTCTTCTGAAGCTACATGATAGATATTGCACATCGTTAATATTAAAGGAGTAGTTCACTTTTGAAAAAACTTTTGCTGATAATTTACTCCCCACCCCCATGTCATCCAAGATGTCCATGTCGTTCTTTCTTCAGTGGAAAAGAAATTAAGGTTTTTGACGAAAACATTCCAGCATTTTTCGCCATATGATGCACTTTACTGGTAACCAAATGGTTCAAGGTCCAAAAGAGAGATTCAGTGCAAACTGCAAACTGTTCAAAGGGCTTTAAACGATTCCAGAAGATGAATAAGGGTCTTATCAAGCGAAACGATCGCTCATTTAATAAATAAATAACAAAGTTTTATAAGCTCAAATGCTGGCCTTGTTCTGCTCTGTGACACACGTTTGTGACTCTCCTGTTTGAACTCGTTCATCGATCTTATTTCGTTCAACGAACGAAACGAACAAATTGACTCGGAAAAAGATTCGTTCATTTTGATTAACTTGTTCGAACAGGAGAGTCGCGAACGTGCGTCACAGAACAGAGCAAGGCGAGCATTTGAGCTTTTAAAACGTTTTTTTTTTTTTTTTTTTAAATGAGCGATCTTTTCGCTTGATAAGACCTTTATTCGTCGTCTGGAATCGTTTAAAGCCCTTTGAACAGTTTGCAATTTGTACTGAAAGTGTCTTTTGGCCCTTTGAACTGTTTGTTTACCATTAAAGTGCATTATATGGAGAAAAATCCTGGAATGTTTTCATCAAAAACCTTCATTTCTTTTCGACATGGATATCTTGGATGACATGGGGGTGAATAAATTATCAGCTGCGTTTAACTAATGCATTAACTTCAGTAAAGAAATGAGACTGTAAAGTGTTACCAAAATATCTTATAATTTATAGTACAAGAACCACACAGTAAAATATATATATATATATTGATATATTTCATATACTAGAGAATGTTTTACAAGAAAATCTTTCTATTTCAAATTGACATGTTTAATAAAATCTGTCACTTGCTGTTTCTTTGTACTTTCAAAGACTTTGTACTTGCTGTTTCTTTGTCAAATCTTTGAGTGAAAAATATTTCAAAGTAAATCTTACAATAATTCAATTGGTGTAAAAACTAAAGTGCATTTAAAGCTTGTATCACCATATCTTTTGACTGTATGAAAAATGACTGCAAAATATTCTTGTACTGACCCATGACATGAAAGAAAGCAAGTCAAATAAAAAAAATATAAATAAACACATAAAGTTCTGTATGGCATATGTTATACACCCTCATGTCATTCTTTCGTCTTTTGGAATGACAGGGTTTTTGTTTTTTTGGGTGAGCTATCCCTTTAAGGCTATATGAAAGTTAAGAATAACATTCTTGAGTTTCCACTGACTTTAATAATCACAGCCACAGGCTCCGCTGCAGAGGCCTCACAAAACCAAACCAACTTTACAATCACAAAAAAAACAAAGTGTCTATCTCTCTTTCTCTCTATACTTGTCTATCTCCATCCTCTCTCTCTCTCTCTCTCTCTCTCTCTGCCCCCTGTGCATTATTCACCATCTCTGCACCGTGACCGCCTGACGTGCTGGGAAAGACAATACAGCGTATCTATGTGCCTGCTCTATTCCGATACAGAAATCTCCTCTACATTTCTTTCCTGCCTCATTAAAAAAAAATAAAAGCTGAATTTATATTTATAAATATATAAAAACTCTCTAATATACACCATCACAGAGAAATTACAGTAATCAAGAAATAAATACGTCCATGCTTCAAAAAGGTACGGAGGTTGCTAGGTGATCATTATGACTTCAAACTCATGCCATTGGCTAAACCACAAACGAACAATGCTTTTCTCAGACACTCTTCAAACGGCTAACCTAGAAACGTCTTACATGAAGTTGTTTATGTACCTTACATACATTACATTGTGTTTTTTTATAATACTGCATCCCTGCCCCTTTAAAGAGAGTCAACTTTCATTTCCATTCTGTCACTGTATGGTCCCACTCACATTTATTATCCAACTTTATTTTATTCACAGGTCAAAAATCCATTACAAAAGCCTCTCACTGATAATGATAAGGCTGTGTTCTCCATTTCTGAGCAAACACCTATTTTCATTCAGGTAAGACAATAGTGTCAGGCATTTACTGTGCGTCATCCCCTGCCGCGCTGATGATTCATGACAAAAGTTTAGACTGTAATTGTTTTATGAGGACATGAGGTCATTCCAGTATCTACAGGAGCTAATAGGTGATTTTATTGCTGTCTGAAATTAAAATGCCTCCTTTTTTACACCCATTGGGAAAAGGCTAGGCTGATTGACCTACTACTGTTTAATTTAATTCTCATCTGAATTGCCAACTCTGAGTTTAAAAAGGAGGTTTATTAGAGGTTTTTTCATAAAAAAAAATGACCAAAAATGTGTTTTGAAAGTAATCTTTGACTACTGATAAGTGCCACGTGGCTATTATTTGACACTTAGCAGCACGGTAATAAGAAACTGGATATTTGGCACAAAGTTGGCAAATTAAATGTGATTAATTTAAAATTAAACACATGAAAAAAACTTTAGACTCGTTGGAAAACTGTGCCTCGAACATTTTTTTTTTTCAAAATTCCACAAAACATATCAACAATTTATTGCAATTTCCATCAGAAATGAATAGTAAGCCGTTTTTCCTCTGTCAGGCCGAACAGTTCTAAGAATAAGAAACAGTAAGAAACAGTTCCGGTTTTATTTTCACTGGAGCTTCGTTTGGTTCGGCACCGGATTAATGAAATGGGAAAGTGATGAGAATAGTTTGGCCCGACGCTGTAAAAGTGTCTCTAGTGGCCATAAAACATCCTTTTCACACAAATTATAATCACAGGATAGATTATCGATAAATAAAGATTGTAATTTTTCAGCAATTCCTTACACAATACTATGAACTCTTTCACCACAGTCGATGTTTTGTAAAATAATACAATTTAATATTTGCATCACTTAACCAGCTCTAATTGTGTCTTGTTTTGTCTAACGCGTGCTTGGTTGATAATCACTATTGATTCGATTTTTTATTTAACAAGCTAGAGCATTAACCTTTTAGTGCCACTCACCGGACATTTCGTTTCTGACGTGCCGTGATAGCCACAATAATCAACGGTTGCCATATTCACGTTTATATGTTTCGATGCACTTTTATCGCCACTCAGACACTTCACTTTGAAAGTTTTGCAAAATGTGCAAGAAGAAACGTTATAGAATTTGCAGAAATGTCACCACTGACATGTTTTTTTTTCCTGGGTTAATAAAATGGCATTGACTTTTAAAGGTATTAGCAATAGATGCCTGCTGATTTCACACAAACAGTGCTAAAGACAAGTTAAGAATCTCTGCATATATCTTATATCATTAACTGATGAATGCAGAGTGCAGGTATCTCAGTGCATATCCGTTCATAATGTTAGGACATAAGCCAGAAGACACATTAGGCCCTCTTACTCAGAAATATGTTGGTAATTAACTCATAAAGCGGAGGTGTTTTAAAATGTCATAAATTTAACACAAAAAAAAATGGTCCCAAAGGCCACAGCAAATCAAAGAGGTTTTTTATGGCAGGCTTTATCTCAAGGATTCAGGCTAGAGAGGGGATGGTAATTGACCATGCGTGTGTGTCCTGCTTTTCCACAAAAAGGAAATCATGATGAAGAACCGTCTACAGGTAAAATAAATTTGCTTTAAGATTTCAGTGTAGAATTTATAGTGAGGAGATAAAAAGATGAGATATTGCCTGTGAGAGCTTTTTTTGTGAAAAATTGCTATATTAAATATTAAGAGCAGCACAGTCACTTCAATGGATATTCAGCAATTAAGAACACACACATTATCACCTCCATCTTCCTGCCCTTGCAGAGGATGAGGATTTATCATGAGTGATGTGGAAATATATTCAAATAAATCCACTTTGCTGGTGAGTCAAGCAAAGGACTACAGTCTATCCATCATTTGTTCTGGAACAGAGCAGGAATAGGAATAGTGATAGAGCAGGACAAAAACAAAAGGTAGAGTGGTAGATGTAGAGCAGTATAAAGAAAGCAGGGGGTAGGTAGATGGTAGGAAGGAAGGAAGGAAGGAGTAATGAAGGAAGGAAGGAAGGAGGGATGGTAGGAAGGATGGAAGGAAAGAAGGAAGGAAGGAGAGATGGTAGGAAGGAAGTAAGGAAGGAAGGAAGGAAGTTAGGTAGGTAGGTAGGTAGGAAGGAAAGAAGGAAGGAAGATGGAAGGAAGGTAGGAAGGAATGGAGGAAGGAAGGTATGAAGGAAGGAAGGAAGATGGAAGGAAGGATGTGGGAAGGAAGGAAGGTAGGAAGGATGGAAGGAAGGTAGGAAGGTAAGAAGGAAGGAAGGAAGGAAGGAAGGTAGGAAGGAAGGAAAGAAGGAAGGAAGATGGAAGGAAGGAGGTGTGAAGGAAGGAAGGAAGGTATGAAGGAAGGAAGGAAGGTAGGAAGGAAGGTAGGAAGGAAGGAAAGAAGGAATGAAGGAGAGATGGTAGGAAGGAAGGAAGGAAGGAAGGAAGGAAGGAAGGAAGGTGGGAAGGAAGGAAAGAAAGAAGGAAGGAAGGAAGGAAGTTAGGTAGGTAGGTAGGTAGGTAGGAAGGAAAGAAGGAAGGAAGATGGAAGGAAGGAGGTGGGAAGGAAGGAAGGTAGGAAGGAATGGAGGAAGGAAGGTATGAAGGAAGGAAGGAAGATGGAAGGAAGGAAGGATGGAAGGAAGGAAGGAAGGAAGGAGGTGTGAAGGAAGGAAGGAAGGAAGGAAGGAAGGAATGGAGGAAGGAAGGTATGAAGGAAGGAAGGATGTGTGAAGGAAGGAAGGAAGATGGAAGGAAGGAGGTGTGAAGGAAGGAAGGAAGGAAGGAAGGGTGAAGGAAGGAAGATGGAAGGAAGGAGGTGGGAAAGAAGGAAGGTAGGAAGGAAGATGGAAGGAAGGAGGGAAGGAAGATGGAAGGAAGGAGGGAGGGAAGGAAGGAGGGATGGAAGGAAGGGACTAAATTAATCACTAAATTAAATGTATAAATTAATAAACAAAAAAATACAGATTGAAAGGTCAGAAGGAAAGAAAAGAAAAAGGTAAGAAAGAGCAATTTATTTATCTTTCCGTATGAATCCTGCTAGTCAGTCTATGAAACTGCAGATATATCCCCGAAGGATTCCAGCAGTGCTGTAGATGAGAGGCTGAACTGCAGGAAAGTTATTGTAATAGATCTCAACTGTCAACAGTATTTTCATCTTATCCGAAACTTCCCTCACTGCCTTGAACAATATTAATATTACCGAGTCAATATCAGATGGATATTGGGTGCCTTTCTTTGATCATGGCCTACTTGAGAGGATAGGATAACTTGGCATAAATCTGAGGTATACTGGGATGGATAATCTATTCAGCATTGTGAAATATTTTGAATACAATTTAAAATAACCATTTGAACATATTTTAAAAGTAATTTGTCCCTGTGATGACAACAATACCTCTTAGCATTTTTAGCAGTTACCCTAATATCCTAAGTCCATGTAGTTCATTATTATTACTCAATATGTGCCTGTATAATTACTGTAACACAGACACCTTAAAGTAGAGTGCAACTAAATTTTAGCTTGTGTCAAAGTCAGACACCCTGCATTGACTCATGGGTAATAATAACTGAAGCATGTCCAATAGCAGAACAAGAGCCCTGAAGAGTGTGTGTCCATCCTTTGTCAGGACACATTCATTTACCTGCAGCACACACACACTCAGTTCCTCAAGCAGGCCTCACCTGGCCAACACCTCCACACCTGTCTGCTCTAATCAGTGCTGTGTGACAGATGTGCACCGCTGTGAGTGCGCGCATGCGTGTGTGACAAGTAGACAGTGCCGTCACTTCATAAACACATGTTCTTTCCGACACGCTTCACCTCTCTCCAATCCCTCTGTCTATCCTGTCCTCTCACTCCTAAAATGCCTCCCTGCCTGATGCGATGAAAGCTGACAGTGGATTTCACATTGATCTCCACACACAAGCGTGGCTCATGAGGCTTTGATAGGTGCTGCAATCAGCCTTATCATTGTGTTCTTTGCCCTCCCTCTCTCTTATTATCCCTCAAACTCTCCTGCTATGTCAGCAATTTTTGTAGATAGTGTGGATATTTGATAAAGCCATTGACATTTTTTTTGTGGTCCCTGAATGCCAATAGGACCCTTATACACCAAAAGTTGAAGAGCTCACTGTGCTGCGGGCAAGAGTCAGAATCGTGTGAGTTAGATGCCTGGCTTCCAGCTCATTAGATGAATCTCAAGGGCAGCATGTCAGCGGGGACAGTAGTGGTTTTGTTCCATTACAGAAAGTGTATGAAGGTAAAATACAAACATTATGTGTCCTGGGGGTTTATATTTGTAGGTCTTGTACAATATAAAGTGTGGACACGGCTTGTAAAATAACAGGTATAAACATACTAGGGCTGCCCCAGACTAAAGATGTTTCTAGTCGACTAGATGTCGCTCGTATCAGCCATTAGTTGACTAATCGCACATTTATATTAATTTAATTGCTTAAAAATATACTGGAGGGTCCCATAATGAGCTTAATTTATATAGGCGTAATATAGAGCTCAAGCGCACACTTAAAGCAAGCCGCAAAGCACAGGCAAAAGTAATGTAACTTTTATGCCTGGTTCAGATTACACGATTTTAGCCCGATTTTGGCCCGTTTGACGTAGGGTGTCGTGGGGATTCGTAAACGACAACGGGCGTCGGGACTAGGGTTGGGTATCGAGAATCGAGTATGGATTGGAACCGGGACTAACTTTTTGTTCTTCCCGGAATCATTCAAAAGTTAAAATTTCGATTCCTAGTTTCGATATTCACAGTACGTCGACCGGAATAAGAAACCGCTGAACAACACCAACGAAGAAGAGTCTACCGGAAATGTTGGCATAACCGCGCGAGTCGAACATGAGTAGCTTACGTCGACGGTCCAAAGTGTGGCTTCACTTTTCTAAAAATGACGAAATCTCGGCAAAATGCAAAATTTGTGACAAAAGGAGTATTTGTGACAGAAGGAGTATTTCCTTCAGAAAGACCGTTGGTTAGCAAGGTTAGCTAAACTTTTTTGACCCTGCCTCTTAAAAGAATCAGAATCGAGAATCTTTAGGAACCGGAATTGAAACAAGGAATCGCAATCTGAATCAGAATCGTTCAAATTCAAACGATACCCATCCCTAGTCGGGATGCAAGATTCGATCGTATCATCTCGTTTAGTGTGTCATAGTGTGCGACAACCTACGCCGCGTCTGCGGTGCTTCACGACTAGCGTGTTTAATTTTTTTAACAGTCGTCCACGACGGATCAGTCACATGTATGAGGTTGACCAATAGGAGCAGAGAAGCTTTTCCGAACACAACTTTCAAAAAGGGTGAAACGAAAGAGAGACGATGGTGCTAACGTTAAAACTAAAAGTAAAAATATATAAGAAAACAATATTTTACCTCAAGTTCTCTTTGGAGGATCGACAGCCCATACTGTCCTCTTCGAGCAATCCAGAAACGTGTCCATTCTCAGGTTTTCTTTCTTTTTTTACTTTTTTCTGAACACGGACAGGCAATAAAACACTCACCGCTACATCCATTGTTTGTTTACGTTCGTTTACTGAAGTCACTCGCTACTAGTTTCGCCTTCTCTATGACGTTAAAGACGGCATGCGATGACTGGACAGGAAGCAACGTGTAGTCTGACACAACACGACAAGATTTTAGGAGTCAAAATCGCGTAATCTGACACAGACAAAAACAAATAGTGTAATCTGAACCAGGCATTAGTCGCCCAAACATACACACAGGAAAATTAGAGAAGAAATGTAATACTTTGCTATGTGGTTGCTAAGGTGTTGTGAATGGTTGCTAGGTCATTGTTATGTGGTCCCTAAGTTCTGAGTATTGCTACAGGGTTATAGGGTTGTACAAATCCCTGCACTAAGTATAGCAGCTGTATTGTTTACATGCAATACGAGTAAATATTGAAACAGAAACGCAAGATGTACGCGTGTGTGTGTTTCTGTACGCATACAATAACACCCTCCAGTGTGCTAGTGTATTTTAAAGAGGACACACTTCTGCGCGACTGTATTAGCATACCAATAGAGCTCCTGTGCTGCAGAGCGGAGGAGAAAAATTGAATTGGAAGGACAAGGAAGATCAGTGCTGTCTACTGGAAGCAAATCCGTTGGATCAAATGTGTGTGCGAGTGTGTGTGTGTATATTTAATAGATGGCTACCTGCGGTGAGCTGGCATGAACACACTGATTATGCAGAACAGTCTCACCTGGACAAGTAAAAATCTGAAACAAGCACACATATCCATGGGCAAATACTCTAGAACAATAAAAAAAGAAGAAGAGAAAAGGGATGGTGAAAGTTCTGTCATCAACACACCTTCACCTTTCCGACACGTGCATATTTTTTTTGCACTTCAATTCAACCAGAAGTGCCAGAGCAGGGATTTATAATTACTTTTTTGACTTTTGGGTTATCCAAATCAAATTTTGACATGTTCAAGGTAAACTTTGCATTTAGCACTTTCAAAGCCTAAAAAATCCTGAGGCCAAATTTGTAAGGAACGGAGTTGTGCAAAAATTCGGAATTGAAGAACGGACTCCCTTTCAATTCATGGTTAATTTACATTTTTTTCTTGGAATAACAGGAAGAGGAATGTGCTGTTGTTCCACCCTGGTCCATAAAAGCTCATTTCTATAGGCATCCATCCATTCATCCATCTATCTAAACTTTGTCTTAACAAAGTTTGCTTTTCTTTGACTAGGAATCTAAAACGCATTCTCAATTCAATTCTGAATGGTGCACAACCCTGTCTCTGCCTCCGGATGTCTATCAGGGTGTTTCAGGCTGAATTTATGAGGCAATGTGTGAGCACTCGCACATGCACATACATGTATGCATGATAGTGTCAAAGAATGAAAGCATCTGAGAAAGTAAGGTAGAGGAAAAGAGAATGAGGAGAGAGAGAGAGAGGAGAGAGGATCTCCCCCACTGTGCCAGCTCCTTCATCACATAACCCTCACCTGGATCTCACACTCACACACACCGTGACTTCCTTCACCTGGATCACAGACTTTCCCTACTTCCGAGGGCTCTCTCATCTGCTCCCATCATCTCATTACCTGTCACTTTATCAGATCAAGAGAGTCTCTGTCTGTTTGAGCGCCGCTCCACATGCCACCCAACTGCGTTTATAATTACACCCGAAAATGATTCCCACCTACAGCCTTTGTCTTCTCTCCTGCGCCCTGCCATCGTTCTGCAGTGGAAACGTAACAATGTCAATTATCATTACAACGAACACCTTCAGCCCCTCATAAATCGTATCAAATCATCCCAGTCTCTTCCGATATCTCATCAGGAAACTAGACAATAACATGTTCTCATTTTGTCCCTTTTCTATCTTTTCTTTGTAGGCATCTACTGACTGATAAAGGGCACTTAAGCGCTGTCTATTCACTCTATTCACTCCAGTGTCACATGATCCTTCAGAAATCATTCTTTATGCCGATTTGGTGCTCAAGAAACATTTTTTAGTATTATCAATGTTTTTTTAAATATTTGTGTGGAAACAATGATCAAACAAATTTCCAGGAGTCCTTGATGAAAAGAAACTTTAAGAGGACAGCATTTATAGAGGGAATGCATTGAAAACAACACCCATCAGCCTGACTGAGTGGCTAAAGATCTGCTGCGTGACTGGATTTAATAGGGGAAACTGCGAAAATGCGACTAAAACGAACAATTTTATCAATTTAAACTAAATGCTGGACTCAATATAGTGTTATTTACAACTTACTAAAGATCCAGTGATCCATGGATATTGACATGCAACCAGGAATCGTGTTGCCTGACATTTATGTTTGCCTGATTTCGACACCGGGGAAATAAAAGCAATATAAACATAAAGCAAATTTGCCTGTGAACGCTTTATATAAATAAAATATAGGTCTAAATCTGGGTGATCACTTTTATCAGTGTTATATATAGCCTATATATATATCATCATATCGTCCAGCTCTAAAACTTTATAGTTTGTTTTTTTTTTGGTCAGTGTTTATTAAAAAAATATCCAATAATGTAGAATATGCAATGATAAATGAAGAGTTCAGATGCAAAAGCCTCTAAATGCCATTTGAAATTTTCTTCTTTAATGATGATTTTTATCAAACGTGTATATTTAAGTTCAGTAATTTCACTTAAATGGCAATGATAATTACCTATTAATTGTTATTTAAGTGAAATTACTGAACTTAAATATGCAAGTTTGATAAAAATCATCATAAAAGAAGAAAATTTCAAATGGCATTTAGAGGCTTTTGCATCTGAACTCTTCAAATATTTAATTGATGAGTTGTTAATATATAAAAACAAAATATATGGGTATGGTTTTACACCTAAATTCAGCATATTGACACAAAATGATAACTGCAAATCCAGCTTTTGCTGACTGGAGTCCAGTTGTTTCTGTCCATTTGCTCCTCTTTCTATTCCATTATAAATGTATTACAGTCACTTTTGCTCAATTTAATGCATCCTTGCTGAATAAAATTTCTTTTTCTTCAAAAAATAAAAGATCTTACCGACCTCAAAGCTCTGAATGGCAGTGTATTATTACGAATATTGATATATAGTATATAAGCATTTAAAATCAACACTAACTTCAACACTAACTGTTTTTTCACGGTATGTAAATCCATTTCTAAACAAACGCTTGTTAAAATTAAACAAAACTAAAAAGAAACATCATATGCAAATATTACACAATCCTCTTGGAATTCAGTATATTATATTAAATGAGAGAAAGACAACCAGAAAGAAATCTGTTACAGCTAAACTCTCCAAACATCGATCTATTACATTGCTCATATCATAGTATTGTGTACAGTATACAGACCCTTACCAGCACATTTGGTCCGAGTGATGAGGGGCGGTCCCGGTGGCCCAGTGCCACCCTCCCCAGGTCGGGTCAGAAGAACTTTAATCTCGTACTCCACATCTGGGTCCAAATGCCAGAGCTTGTAAGTGGGCGCATCCACGACGTGCGTCTCGGCCCAGTTCCCAGTGGTGGTGCGGTACTCCACCTCTTTCAGGATGATGGGGCCATCGCCGATGATGGAGTTGGCGTTTGGTTTGATCCACAAGTAGGTGGCGCCAACTGCAAGAAGCTCAGGAGGAGCGATAGGTGTGGGGGGCGCTGAAGAAGAAGAAAAAGAAAGAAAATTTACATCCAATGACCTTTGTCACCACACGAAAAGCTTTTTAGCAATAGTGCAACAAAATGAAGAGCAAAAGATGTGCAATCGATCTATAATCCATATTTTATCCGTATTTTTGAGGACTCTTCATCAATAGCCAAACGTTTACAATCTAATGCGAACGATATTATAAAGAGCAATACTAAGCAGCTTTAATATATGAACAAATCCATATTTAAAGAAATAAAGTGACAGCACTAATGTTCATGAGCCATCTCGGGCAATAATTGTTCAGCAAATTTAAAAAGTTGTTGAAAGAGCAATTAAGGGTGGTAGCAAGTACAGTAATCTCACTTCACTGTATTCAGCCATCATTTCATTTGCTTTTGTAGTGTGAAATAGTGAGAGGAAAACGAAGGCTGGAATTACAGTGAAGCGTGCGGACGAAGCTTTGGAGCTCATTAAGGGATATCACACAGACTTGCTTGGCCGGCAGAATTGTTAGAATAAATGGAATGAAACGTTTTCTGGAATCCCAGTTGAGAAGGTGGGCTATAGCTTTTCCCTAAACACTTAGCTAAGCTCTCTCTCTTCCTCTCTCTCTCGCTCTCTCTCCATCGCTTCTACCACACTCACATTAAATCCACTGGAGACAGCTTACGGCTTGCACTGCATTAACTTCCTGTCTCTTCCTTCTTTCTCTCTGCCATTGAGCACCTCAGATTTACCCTCAAACCCGTGAAAGGTAAACAATACTTCTTTGTGTCCTGCCTCCTTCCTTCCTTGACTTCATTACTTCTTTATGCTCTTGATTTCTTCCTTCATCTTTCCTTCCTTCCTCCACCTAATTTCCTTCCTGCTTTCTCTCCTTTCTTACTCTGTATCTTCCTTGTCCTCCTTTTTAGGAAAAATTTTCGTTATCCCTTCCTTCCTTCCTTCAGTTATTATATCTGTTAGGATGTACCAACAGCCAGAGGTATAAATGACGTGACAAGGGCAGAAAAACACAATCCAGTGTGATTTCAATTCCAAAAGGTGCAAAAAGAATCTAAATCAATATCCAACAGGAATAGGCAAGTCTTTAGAAAAACAGATCAAAAATCATAATACCAAAGAAAATAAATCAAAATTGATTTACATACACGACTGTAAGTCGGCTATGCCAATGTACAGGCCCACAACTACAAATCAGCTTTTACCTCTCCCCTAAAATGGCTGCCTGTTTTATAGGCCTAAGCTCCTCCTATTTTTGGGAAATACCATTTTAGGGAGAAACCTATAAATTACAAAGAGGTGACAAGACATAAACAAACAAACTGTCTCTACATTTCAACTCTAAATCATACATCATTTATATCCAGTACATTTTATAGGGCTTAAACCAATAAAGACAATAGATATAAGAAGAAAACCTACATACAGGGTTCTCTCCCTCCCCCATGAGGTCAGAATCAGATGGAGTAATCTTCCATGAGCACATGTTGGTTTAAAAATGGCTACTTCCCTGTGTACTGGTTTGGCAAAATGAGGGGTGTACCGGAAGGTATATATGTGTAGCTGTTTGTTTGTAACTGAATGAAATTAAATAAACCCTTGTTGTATAAAGTGTTTTTTGGTGTTCTTTTCTGAAATATGTTTGATCATCATGTGCCACATTAAACATTTAGAGCACATAAAATAACAACTTGATGCACCTGATGGGATGTTGCAACACAAAAACAAAATGGCTACCAACATACAAACACAAAACGAATTGTGTATTTTGCCAGTATTTAGTTTGCGTTTCTGTGTAATGATGAAAACAGTTTGTTGAGTGCACATACCCATTCTCAATCCCTTCAAAATAAAAGTCTTGAGTCACAGTCAGTCTGTGACGATATAATTTTTTCTTCACTCATTCCTTTCTTTTCTCCATGTTTTCTCCTTCACTTTTCCTTCTTTCTTTATTAAGTTATTGTATCATTTTTCTTCACTCATTCCTCTCTTTTCTCCATGTTTCTTTCATTCATCCTAACTTTCTTCTTTGTTCTTCACATCTCCCTTTTCTTCCTTCCTCATTTCTCTCTTTTTTTTCTTGTCCTTCTTCCTTACCGTTTTTTCCTTATTTTCTTGTATTCTTCATTATTTCCTTCCTAACTCCATTTCCTTCTTCCATTCTCCATTTTTAACCTTCCATCTTTCATTTTTCTCCTTTTCTTTCTTCTTACTCTCTAAAAAATGCTGAGTTGTTTCAATCTAAATTTGGGTCAAATATGGACAAACCCAAATGTTAGGTTAAAAATGCAATTAAAAAATGTACAGGTGAAAGTTGAAATTGGGTTAAAAATTGAAATTACATTTTCAACGCAACATTTGGGTTTGTACATATTTTAACCAAATTTGGGTTAAACAACCCAGCATTGTTTAGAGTGTAGCCATTTTTTCTTCGATAATTTTCCCTTTTCTTGCATTTTTCCTTCCTTTCTTCTTTTCTCCATTTTTCTTCTTCCTTTATTCATTTTTTCTTTTTCCTCTTTCATTCTGTACTTTTATCTTCTGTTCTCCCTTTTTCTCCACCCCTTCCTTCCTTTTACAGGCGTGTTTAGTTCAAGTAAATAAAATAACCCTAGCAACCACATAGTGATGGCCTGGAAACCTCTCAAAACACCTTAGTAAAGACCTGCCAACCAGTCAGCCAATCAAACTAACATTTTCTTCATAAAACGTAACAATTCAATCAGTTCAAAACAAAATTGTTTCCAAATTCCCTGATGACAAAAAGAAGAAGAAATTTTCACTTTATTTGATTATTTTTGTTTTATTTCTCAATTCCTGACTTCCATCTTCTAATCGTCTTCTTGGCACTCTCTCTCTCTCAGCAGGAGAGGGGGCAGACAGACACTAATCCAGGGTTAGAGGTGAGTAGCAGTGCATGAAGGGTTCATCCGAGCATGGAAGAGCCACCCAGGCCCACTCTAATGAGAGGCTGCTGTCTCTACTGTGCCATGTAATCAACTGAGCCAGATTACCAAAGCCCATTTACCCACAGCTGATAACCACTGACTCCCTCAGCTGCCCGGAAAGGATACGCTCTGACTCGGAGAAGAGAGTTTAGACGTGACCCGTCAACCTTCGAAGCTTAAGAGCGTTTAGTGCTTGAAATGAAAATGAAGGTGGGGGACAATAAAATGATAACAGGAAGGAAAAAGTAAACAGAGATTACCACAAAAAAAGACAAGAAACGAGAAAAACTTTGTATTTTACATTTTTCTGCAGAAACTGTCCACCCAAATTCTCGATGATATTCTGATTTGTATTAATTTATTATTTAGCCAATTTTATTGTCTTAGAAGACTAATATACATGTAATACTGGAGGTGTTTTAAGCATACGGTTCAAATCCCTAACCTAACCATCAGATATAATTTGCTTTAAGCCCGAGCAATAATGACTGTAAAACATATCTTCGACACTTTTAGAGCGAAATGAGATATGGACAATGTCTTATTTATCATATGAATGAACTCCAGCGTGTTGTTCATCAAGGTAGCTGTCACATCCAAATTGCAATTTTGAAATAGCGCCTTTGTTCGAACCATTAATACACTTCCATCGTTTAATGCACTTTCAGCAGTCTTTATGTCAGCACATTGTCCTGGCGTGGGCATTTATGGTCCTGCAGTTGATCAACTCGGGCGATTAGTGGAGTGTTTTTGGATTGCACATTTATGATTGCAGCTGGATTGAAATGAGGTTTGGATGCTGTTGATGACTGGCTAAATCTTGATGATTGCTTGTTGATGATTGGCTGAGTGTTATTGTGCTCTGGATGATTGACAAACTATTTTGAGCTTCCAGTCCTGATGATGTGTATATATAATGTGGTTGTTGATTAGCACAGTGGCTTGAGGCTAGAGAGATCAACACATGTTCAATATTGATGTAAATGTCACTCATTGCTTATAGGAAGCAACAGTTTTGACAAAGAAATAAGATATTTTAGTATCATGACAAACAGCAACTAATAATTGAAAGTGCAAGACAAATATACGAATGACACAAAGACTTCAGTTCAGTTCATTTTAAATTCTCCAGTAAATTCTCTCAAATAGTATGATTCACGCAAAAGGAGAATAACTGAGGAAATATGCTAAGCTCAGACAGACTAGACACACAGTATGGATACAGATAACAAAAGGAGCATTACCCATTCACCAGGGGTCCCTTTCACTCCAAGAAAACCCATTTCCTACAGACATAAGAGGTTTCCTGCACACACTATTTACTATTTCAAGCGTAGAAGTTCATGTGCGCGAGAGAGCACAATCCTAAACACTCTCTCACATCTTTTCTTATCAAATTCCCTTGATACGTAAAGTTCATACCCATTTCCACTAACACTTTGCCATACGTTCAGGAATATACAGTAAGCGGCAACGTGGTTATTGGAGTCGGCTCGAAGCCCCCGTGCAGGTGTGTTTGTGTCCATGTGGCCGAACACCCCTGTAATTTTATCCTTTATCACCTGGTGTCCGCAGGGAGGTTTTATAACCAGGTGGATTAGCGAGAAATCTCCAGAAATCCCATCCCGCTATCTGATCAAAGCCCACCGGGTCTGTCTGATAGCGGAGCTGGGGGAGAGAGAGAGAGATGAGCTCCACCGTCAAATGGGAATTTGTAGCTGTGAAACAACAATAATTGCAATCTGGTTTCTCACCTGTCGGAACAACCGATTCAACAGAAACCAAGAGCCGAGAAATAGATAGAGAATATGGCCACAGTATGACAAAGTTAGATTAAACCTAACTGGAGTGTTTCTTCATATCCACATTTCAACCGATGCATAAAATGATGCGTACGCATGTATGCACAAGTGTTTTGTTGGCAATGTGGAAATGAAATTATACATATTATTGTGAATAATTGTATTGTGCATGTAAAAACATTATATATATATATATATATATATAAATAATACGATTTTAAAAAACTGTATTTAAATAACTGTACATAAAATGTCATGTATTCCTGTGATCAAAGCTAAATTTTTAGCATCATTATTACTCCAGTCTTCAGTGTCACATGATCCTTCAGGAATCATTCTAATATGCTGATTTGATGCTCGAGAAACATTTTTGATTATTATCAATGTTGAAAAGCTGTGCTGAGATTTCAATGTTCACAGAGAGTTCAAAAGAACTGCAATTATTTGAAATACAGATATTTAGTTTGTCACTTTTGATTAAATTTATGCATCCTAGCTGCATAAAATTGTTACTTTATTAAAACAAAATCTTAATGACCCCATAGATAAAATATTGTCAGAAAGCTTTTAATTTGCTTTGTCGGTCAGTTATATCATAACACCAAGCGTGCCGCACAAGCCCTCAAAAGTGAAGCCAAAACGTCTCGATGGCCCCCCCTGTGACCGGTCCTAGTATAGGTCATAAACCCCGTCTCCCCATGTTCTTCAAAAGGACGTGAGACCAACTACACTTCACATATCCTTTATCCAAAGATAGTTTCTGTCATTTATTGTAGTTTCTATCACGTTGATGTCATTTCAAGAGTTTGTTTTTAAAATAAGTTTGTTTTTAGTTAGTCATGTGATGCTATAAAAACGGTGCTGTGACAGCAGTGATTGACAGGTTCTCTGTGTAAACTAGTCACTGAAGCACCAACATACTTTTTTTCATAATGTTGACTATGTGGTTAGTAGTTGTATTTACCTAATTTTAACAAGGTACTGCAATCAGCAGACATCATTGTTGAAGAACGGAGCAGACAGAGGCCACTTAAAGGAGAACTCCGGCGAACAATGAACCTTTAGTCTAATAAAACATCGGTACATAGTCAACCGTTCTCTGAGATTTGTTTTCATGATAATCGAATGTAAAGAGTTTTATCTCTAAAAACTGTTTAGCATATAATGCTAGTAATGGGGGCATTGACTAAGTAAAAAGAAATCGCTAGTTTATACCACTAACAAGGCTCAAAATAGCCCCACACTAACGCAGTAACATAATGAGGCTCCATACATACAAAACGAAGCATTGAGAACTTTGTAAGTGTACAGACCGTTTAATAAGAAGATACTTTATGAAGACAGTTCACTTCACGTATACAGACAGGAGCCATCTTAAAAAATAGTCTCGATAAGTCAAACCACGAACGTCGTGCTGAGTGATCTGAACTGTATGAAGTTCAACGAACATCTGAACTGTATGAACGGCGTTCGGGGATCGACTTATCGAGACTATTTCCTAAGATGGCTCCTGTCTGTATACGTGAAGTGAACTGTCTTCATAAAGTATCTTCTTATTAAACGGTCTGTACACTTACAAAGTTCTCAATGCTTCGTTTTGCATGTATGGAGCCTCATTATGTTACTGCGTTAGTGTGGGGCTATTTTGAGCCTTGTTAGTGGTATAAACTAGCGATTTCTCTTTACTTACTCAATGCCCCCATTACTAGCATTATACGCTAAACAGTTTTTAGAGATAAAACTCTTTACATTCGATTATCATGAAAACAAATCTCAGAGAACGATTGACTAGGTACCGATGCTTTATTAGACCAAAGGTTCATTGTTCGCCGGAGTTCTCCTTTAATAAAAGTGCGGGGCGTGGTCTTGATTTTGCGGCTTTACTTCCTGCTCACGACTGCGCATGTCTGGTCCCGAAAACGCAAGTGCGCAGACTCAAGTTCCAAGATGTCAGCGCATATCGGGACATTGGCAGCTTCAGTTCTCTCTGATGGAAAAGAGCGAAGGGCGTCGAATAACACAAACACAAACCTTAAACTTCAATTTAGCTTCCACATATGATGAATTGTTGCTTTTATCATTGGAAAACACATGTGTAATATATTGTACAATCAGCAACATCCTGTTTAATTTAATTTAAGAATTGCAGGGCATAATGCCCAAAAAACCTGCAAAACTCTGAATAGGACTAGCAAGCTCTCTGCACACCTACGTATTCATTAGATCTCATCAGCACCCACAAAGATCCTCCATACCTGCAGTCTCATGGGAAACACTTCTGAGTGACTTAGACTGTTGTTTCGTCTCATTCACTTTATTGTTTGGATCAAACCTCGGAAGAATGGCTCAGGGGAGCCAGGCGGGAGATGCTGTCTGTGCCTTTGACCTGACCCTTATCCCTTGATGCAGTATCTCTTTGGAGGTTTGATTCTCTTTGTCAGGGCGAGGAACAACATTTCCCCCTTTTTTCTTCCTTCCTTCCATCTAAAAACTAATTCCCTTCTATTTTTTATTTTTTTTTTAGCTGTGCATTGGTGTTAGAAAGGTTTCTTTTGAATGCTCTTGCAGAATGCTTTAATCAAAACACCATATTGAGCATTGTGGAAGAGCAGGGAACAAGAGAAATACAGAGGAGGAACGCTGTAAACATACAAGCGCAGTAAGAACAGCGTGAGGTGAGTGAAGGCTCTTCAAACCCTCTTTCTGAAGAAGTACATTCAGGTCTGGACAAATAAAAGCAATGCACGGGGAACGGATGACAAGAGTGAAAATAAGGGAGGAGGCGTCTTTCGCTAGACTGAATTCACAAACCCGGCGCTGTTCAAAGGCGGCATGCTGAGGACACCTGTGCATAAAATTCAAAATTCAGCTCTAAAAACATCTCTGGACTCAGTGAGACGTAAATCACGCTTGCACACACAAAATCTCGGTTCCAAAACCTGGCGATACTGCCTTCAGAGGCCGAAACGGAGACTTCACAAGGCCTGAAACGTATGCAAACACAGACCTGAAATACAAAACTGACTGCAGAAGGCAATTTACATTCATTTTCAATCAAATTAGGTAAAGAATTGTGTTTATGCATTTGCATAAAGCATGTTTTGGGACGAGTGATGGAGTTGGAATGCTCTACAGAGGTATAATAACTACACAAACAGCACTGCTAATGTGAAGGACACAATCAAAGTTTACTTACACCTGATTTCATGACCTTGAGATAAGAATGATGCTAAGCTAAAGATGCAATACTCTATCTTGAAATAACTTCCCTCGATCTGAGCGGTACAAGACTTGGCTACTTTTCCTAAGTTTACCTCCTGAACACAAACAATTTTTTTTTTACTCAATTCTACAATGTTAAGTGGGGGGAAAAACTCCTTAATCTTGTATTTGGGTCAAAAATGGGCACCCATAGAAATGAATGGGAAAACTGTAAAGAGCATTCTAAAATGAGCCAAAATAAGACACCAGATGACAGCAAAGTCACTTTATCTTTAGGTTTTAGCTCTAAGAACTTATTGAAATGATATTTTAATGTAGTTAAAAAATAAAAAATAATTTACATAGAAAATATGGTACTTTTTGAAGTAAATAAATTCAAAAATACCCGCAAAATAATAAAAAAAACACCATAAATGGATAGACAAAACTTTATCGAAGACAGTGATATAACATTTATAATAAATAAAAATTAGCACCACACCTGAGTCCTCTGTGCCCAAATTTGTCCACAATTACAGGATTAAGGGCTATAAAGTGAATACAGTTTGAGGGCTACAATACAAGTTTTTGAAAATGATAACGTTACCGTCTCCATGTAAACTACAAAAACAAATTTGTGAAAGCGGTGACATCATGTCCATTGGTATTATGCGTAGTTTTTCTTTACAAAGTGACATCGCCAACTACTGGCCTGGCATAACAATGTTTTTTAGTCGTTTTCCCATTTTCACAATGCTGTCGCCTGTACACAAAAAACACGAACCTTTCCAGTTTTAGTACATCGCACTTGTGTAAACGTACCCTTATGGTGCGTTCACACCGGACACGAATAGCGTGTCAGGTGCGAATGATTTCAATGTTAAGTCAATGCAAAGACGCGTTACGCGCGTAAAAAAATTCCTGCGGCGCAAATGAGGCATAGAGCGCGGCGCGGTAGACGCGAATACGCCTCATTCGCGCGTCAAGTTCTCGCGAATGACGAGAATTGATCATCTGGTGCATTAAACGTGTTACGCACAAATGATTTAATTGGTGCTATTTGTGCATTCACGCGTTTGACGCGGATCCGTGCCTGCCGCCCGAGTTGAGCTACTGGAGCGAGCATGGTGAAACTCGCCAAACGGTTCGCCTCCGAAGGGTCCGGTGGACACAAATACGGCGATGATGATCCCCACACCGCTGTTCTGCTCTTCAGAGCAAATACAGTGCGGTGAATCTCTTGATGAATGCTCGATCAACATAAAAAAGATGGCCACCAACGGGTTTCGATTCTGACGCACGTAAATTTCACATCAAACTTTGGTTTTTACATGCGTCAGTTTCCAGTGTTGTGCAAGTTACTTCCAAACTGTAATACATTAGGTATTACTTGTTACCAGTGATGCGCGGGTCAATGTATAAACAACCCGCAACCGACCGACGTTTTCAGCTACCCGCCCGCAACTCGGACCGCAAAAAAAGTAAAAAAAAAAAACATTGTACCCGACCCGCTTCCTGACCGCATTTTTTAAAAGTAGTAAATGCTCATCGGAGCGTTATTGGGCCATATAGACGTGTAACAACACAGCATCGCAAGAAGACGTAGGCCTACACATAACAAAGGCAAAGCCAGCACTTTGGTCATCATCTTTCATTATTTCAGCAAATGTCTCCCGCACTTTTACTTTCTATTTGTGTATTTGCGGAGCTTCCACTCCCCAGTCTTCATCTTTTCTCTTGCCGCCTCCATCTCTCTGCAGACTGTAGTGATCATCGTACACGGCCGGTTCGTGAACGAATCGTTCTTTTGAACCGGTTCTTTTTAGTGAACCGGTCGAACCAGTACACTCGAACTGAATCGTTCGAAACAGTTCGCGTCTTGCGTCAGTGCTGATCCACAAGTTAGTTACTCACTTTTAGACATGCCTGACAGTCGCCTACGAATCGAAATAAATCAATATCCTGAATTATATTTTACTCCAGTAACTCCAACAGTTCACTGAACCGAGACAAGTTGGTGCCACTGTTGAGAGAAGTGATGAGCACGAGCAGCTGATACTGCGTATACCGAACGCACAGGGACAGCGGTTCTCGAATCACTAGTATAGAACCGAGAACTGTTTAGACTGAGCTTGTGTGTTATCTTCGTGCCAGTTATTCAGCCAATAATGTGTAGGGCTGTATATTTCATCAAAAACTGTGTCTAGTGCTATATACAAATGTTTAATTGGCATCTTTTTTCAAACGACCTGACCGACCGCGACCCGAATATCATTAAAAACATTTTTAGATGACCCGTAACTGCGGGTAACCGCGGGTGACCGCAGGCACCCGCTCATTTCGGATCATCACTGCTTGTTACTGTTATTTAAAAGTAATTCATTACCTTACAATATTACTGTCTCAGAATTGTAATGCGTTACATTACTCATGTATTACTTTTGAGTTACTTTCACCAAAATAACTTAGTAGAACTTAACTTTTGGGCTGTAACGATATGCAATATGAAACCGAAATCGCGATTCGCCACACGACTCAAATCCACGAACCTACAGAATCGCGACACACCTCTTCCAACTCCCAGCGTTATTCTCCTTACTGTCCAGATCCAATGCTGCCTTATCTTTAAATTAGGCTATTAGTATTATTTGAAGTTAACATTATAAAATACGTAGACCTACACCACAAAACTAGTTGAGGATAAATTATTTAAAATTGGGGAAGTCCAGCATTATGGACATGACATTTGCAGTCAAAACTTGAAATAAAAATTCTCAGAAAATTCATGTATTGAAACGTATATAGGCTACTTCCTTAAAGGACTCCAGACATTAGACAAATATCAGTCTGTTTTATTTTTAATATTAGGGAAAAGACACACATTCATGCGTGACAAAAAAATAGGAGGCAAAATACATTTTTTGTAATTCTGTTAATTACACTGCGCAAATCGGATGAGGAAGGGTTGGCTCTCCAGTCTCCATAGAACTTAAAATATTCATTTTATTTTAGTTTTCGTGTTCGCATTTATGAGGAAAAAACAATGTTACAGACGCGACCGCTCTGAACTGGCACTAAAAGACTACTTTAAAACTTTCACACAGTCTGTTGCCTTTAAGAAGTAAAAGCAGACAATACACTGTAATACAACTGTAATACAAGCCTCACTGAACATGTAACGAGTAAAATATTACTGAAAATTGATTAGTAATGCCTTACACTACTGCGTTACAGCAAAAAGTAATATGTTACTGTAATGTATTACTTTTGTAATGCGTTACTCCCAACACTGTCAGTTTCACTCTTGACGCGCAAATTAACACAAAGTGGTCAAGCATCAAACTAGACGCGGTAGTGACGCGATTCTGACGCGCTATTCGTGTCCGGGGTGAACGCACAGTTAGATTGCCACAATGCTTTCTGGGATTGCATTCTCACAAAGTATATTAATAATGCTTCCTTATTTTGTTTCACTTATATATTATGCATGTAAATATACCACAAAGAAAACAGACAGAACCTCTGTATTCTTATGACATGGAGGTTCTGTATTTCAATGCATATACTTTGAAGTCTCGGGTACTTGGAGAGCAGTGCATCAAACTAAATAAATAAATATTCACACAGACAAGTAAAGTGGCTGCGAGTGTTTGAAGTGCTAACTCCTCGGCTCCTGCTTATCTGGGCTGTAGTATTACTGCGCTCTAATCCATCTCTGTAGTGAAGCCCACTCACAGGCAGTCTACGGACACACACACACACACACATCCAAAATCCTTCACTAATACTTCTCTCTGTCGGTGTGTAGATAACTCAGGGCATCACCATCACTATCATCACACACATAAACACCTCTCTCAAAAAAATGCATACAGACCAGCGATGTTGGCAGACAGAATTGCGCTGAAACTCTATATGATCAAGCTGTATTTCTATCCAATATCCTGAAACCACACACGAGCTCTGTTCCAAAACCTAGTGAGCTACCTACTTAGACAGCTGCATAACATGGCACCTCATAAATAATTGATGTGGAACGCTCTACATAGGCTGAAAATCAGTACGCACGTCCCAAACAAGCAAACTCACAATTAATTCCAATATTGTGATATTTTAAAATGGAAAAAAAATTAACATATATGGTTTTTAATTAGATTGAGCTCTTGTTTTTATTGATACTTTGCAATACTGAATAAAATATATTTATAATATTAAATATATGTACATGTATTTCTTGGAATGAATTTAGATGTCAAATTCATTTTGTCACAGGAAATTCAAATAATATAATTTTTAAGATCCTTTTTTGTTGGATTATTTAATTTTTGGAACAAAATGTAAAAACAAACAAACAAAACCTTCAGCATAATGTTTTAAATGTACTATGCTTTGAAACACACGAACTGTAATCTTACATAGGCTACTAATTGAAATGAAAATTAACAAATACAACAAAAGAATAGTGCAAAATAATAAAATAAAATAATTGCCAGCTTGAAAGAGAGGACGGGAAGTATTTGGGAAGAGAAATTGATAAAACACAGTATAACATTTTAATTATTTATAAGCAGTGTTTCATTAGTTCGTTATTATTTATTTACTCAATGCGCACTATTGTTACTTTAATTTATTTTCCACTGCGTTGGCAAATCAAAAAGAAATCTTATTTAAATGCAATTCAATTAAATGCCAATAAAAAGAAACTCAAAATGAATTGAGTCTACTGCAGTCTTTTACAGTATGTTAATATTCCGTACAAGTCCTTCATCAACTCACGGACATCATACCAAAACAAGACACTACGGAGAATCGATCCAGATTACGCCTTGGAGTTCAGCCGTCACCTGTCATTAGCGCCTCTACCTGAGGCCATCCCTCTGTCTAAGAATGCATTAGCTATATATATCAACACTACATTGTTCTCTTTCATTCACCCTCACATGAAAGGTCCAACGCTGACCCGCAGCATATCAATAAGGCCATACTGGACAGAGCTTGCTATTATTCTGCTGATGTGAGTCAGTGGGGAGAGTGTGGTGTGGAGGGCCCTGAGGGCTCGTGTCTTGTCAGAAGCAGAAAGGGGTTTCATGAACCATGGGGACGCCAACACCTGCATACAAACTAGCCTAGCGCATACTGCCTCTGTCACATCGCGAGGTTACAGCGCACAGGCCCGCGATTCAACGAGAGATAGTGAATCTTCAAGAAGAGGAGTTTATTTCGACATTAGAATACTGCAGATTTTATAAAACATATCATAAACGTTCATTTTATATGGGGGTGGTGATAAGACACATGCTTTTGGTGTGAGAGACCCGGGTTTGAATCCACTGTGAGACACCAATGTGTCCCTGAGCAAAACAAAAAAACTTTTGCTGATAATTTACTCACCCCCATGTCATTCAAGATATCCATGTCATTCTTTCTTCAGTCGAAAAGAAATGAAGGTTTTTGATGAAAACATTCCAAGATTTCTCTCCATATAATGGACTTAAATGGGAACCAAACGGTTCAAGGTCCAAAAGTCACGTTCAGTGCAAACTGCAAACTGTTCAAAGGGCTTTAAACGATTCCAGACGATGAATAAGGGTCTTATCAAGCGAAACGATCGCTCATTTAATAAATAAATAACAAAGATTAACTTTTATGAGCTCAAATGCTCGCCTTGCTCTGTTCTCTGATGCACGTTTGTGACTCTCCTGTTCGAACTCGTTCATCAAAATGAATGAATCTTTTTTCCGAGTCATTTGGTTGGAAACGAACGAATTGACTCGGAAAAAGATTCGTTCATTTTGATGAATGAGTTTGAACAGGAGAGTCAGGTAAATGAATAAATGTAAATGTTGTATCAATGATGGACCAGAGAATACAGGTCCCTCCATTTAATCCATAGATTTGTTTTAATAACCTGTGTGAATGGTTAAAAAGTACAGTGCGATGTACTGTAACTATACGTTCTCCCAGAATGAACTAAAACTCTTCTTTCTCCCACATCTCTCAGCCTCTGACACTGTGATGCAAATGGGCTAATAAGGCACAGAGGGTTTTGGGTTAAAATTGCATCAGGGTGAGAATGAGAGTGAAAAGCGACTGTCAGAAAGAATATTACTTAACACAGATTAGCATACATTAAAAATGAAAAACGGGAGAGGTTTGACACCACATAGGCTTGAAGTAGAGATAAGAAAACAGAAACGGAAGAGAGAAAAAAAGGAAATAAAGATGATAATGCAGGCACTGGCAGATGAAAATTATTGTACGTCCAAATGTGTCTGAGACAGAAACCATGAGCACTGAATGACAGGATAGTGCTGCCCACAGGAAAGATAAATCGCAGAAGACATCTCGGTTGTTTCTCATAGACGAACGGAGATTAAATAGAGAGAAAATTGAGAGGTCTTCTACTTCCTCCCGAGAAAAAAAGACTCCTAATTTTGAAGTCTCCTATGTTTGTCTTCTGGAATCTCAATAACGTCTCAGACTCTGTTCAGATTTGGCAAGATACCAAAGATAAAGAGTTCTGTCAGGGCCACTATCGTCAAAGATGATTGACAGTTAGCGTACAGTTTGGATTGGCAGTGTGTTTCATCCATGCAGCCTAGCATGGATAAGACCAGGAGAGCAGCAATAACCCCCCTTAGGGTAAACAGAACCAACAAGAATGTATTGCAGATATTATTATTAGGTGTCTTTGTTTCCGCTGTAGTTTCAATTTTGATATTTTTAGGTCAAACTGTTCTTGTCTGTCAGTCATATAATGGAGGTCTATGGTCACCACCTCAAAGAGCATGCACAGAGAAGTCCAAATTAAACATGACTTAATGACTCGTAAATCTAAGTACACATTGATGGCCCAAGACACGAAACGAGCGAGAAAACGAACAGTATTTATATCGTTTTTACCTCTACCACAGCCAAAACGATATAAATACTGTTCGTTTTCTCACACAAAGCGCTCGTTTCGTGTCTTAGGCCATCAATGTGTACTTACATTTACGAGTCATTAAATATCATTATATGACTGATAGACAAGAACGGTTTGACCTAAAAATATCAAAACTGAAACTACTGTGGAGACAAAGACACCTACATCTTGGATGCCCTTGAGGTAAGATAAAACATACCAAAAAATAATTTCAAAGTGAACTATCCCTTTAAATCAGACTCATTTTTCTTGAATTATTCTATATAAATATCTCAATGACATCATGAGTGTGTCACGTACATTATGAACGTATGAATGGAAGTCAACGGGAGATTTTCAAACTTTATATCAAGCATTTACCAATACAAAAATAAATCTATACAGAATAAATTTTAAAATTGTAATCTGTATATAATGTCAACAGGATCAATTAGTTGCAGGAGTTTAATATTAAGTTTAGGAGTTAAGAACAAACTAATTGTTTGAAGAATATCTACACTATACTGCGTAATGTAATAAAACATAATTGGGATCTCATTAAAACTCATGAGCTATGAAAGAGCAACCTGTGAGCAATAAAATGTTCCTGTGGCTGAGAAAACAATCAAGAAAGGGGACGCGTGCATGCATAAGGGAAACATATTTACAAAGCAAATCCCAAAGGAGGCAAAGTAAACAAGAATAAAACCTCAAAAACAAAAGAAAGACAAATAACGGGACTTTTTCCATGGTCACCACCAGCAGCAACATTCCCTCATATCACCATTACTACCACTCTGTCTGTCTTTCTCTCGATCTCTCTCTCTCCTTGCCATCAGCCGGTGGTTATTAATGACCCCTGCACCCCTCTGTGAGCACCCCATTTATAAAACTCACCGTTTTAATCTCTCTCAGTGTGTGTTACTCCTCAGCCTCCAAACACACTCATACATTCAGTGGCTGACACCTTTCTGGAGGATTGAGGATGCAATGGCCAGTACTTACAGTTCAGGCACCTGCCCAAAACACATCCTCATATTTACACACCATCCTTCTCTCTCTCTCTCTCTCTCTCTCTCTCTCTCTCTCTCTCTCTCTTTCTGTCAGATGCTTAACAGTTATACAACTCATCCACAATGTTCCTTAAAGTCTTTTATGGTGTTTCTCTGCCTTTTAAAACTTGATTGACATGTTAATGCACATTAAAAATTATGAAAAATTTAGATTTATGCTTAAAACAAGACAAAACCTATTTGCCAGTTAACATACTCAGATATATTCTGATACTATCAATCAAAAGCTTGCTGTTTTTTACAGTAAGAAATTAATATTTATTTTCTAAAAGAAAGGTTTTAACTTGATCAGACAGTAAAGACATTTATAATGTTACGGAAATCTTTTTCTTTTCTTTTAAAAAAAGTTAGGAATATTTCACCCCAAACAAAACATTTTCTGTTCATTTACTTTTTCAACACTGAAAATTATACGGGCATTATACTAATCTTTAGCAGCAAATCAGCATATTAGATTGATTTTTGAAGGATCATGTGACACTCAAGACTGAAGTCTTTGCCATCAAATAATAAATATAATACTAATTATAATATTATAATAATAAATTACATTTACAACAAACATTTACTATACATTTTAATAATTTATCACTTTATAACTGTTTTTACAGTAACTTTGGTAAGAGACTTCTTCAAAAAAACAGGTATTTATTTTAATAAAAAAAATTTTACTTTATTTTTATTTTATTTGTTTTTTTTTTCATTTTATTTTATTTTTTTAAAGTTAAGAAAAACAACAGCCAAACCAATTTAACAAATGTTGTGAAATTTGTCCCAAAAAAAGGAAAAGAAAACTATTTGCTAACTAGCTAAAAAAAAAAAAAAAGAAGAAAAAAAATGTTTTGCCAACGAGACAGCCATGATTTTACTTCCCCAGTAAATGTATCTTGCATTAAGGGTGTTATTTTTCTGCAAGTCCACTTAGTCTTCATTTCTTTGGGTCAAGCTTTTGGCCCTTCCAGCTCAGCTAACATTGCAAGTTACGCCCCCAGCAAGTTCTCTTTATTAATTGTCCGTGTCTGGCTGGAATGGTGCCACTCATGCCATCCACGCTGCCCTCACCCTCTCCCCCTGGACTGAATCCCTGGCACCGCATGCATTAATTAATGCATATTTCATTTAGCATGCCTGTGCAGTGCAGCATATTGCTTTGCACTCTATTCATTTCCCCAGGGAAACGATGTTATCCATCACCCCTCTGCTGGCTCTCCTAATCACACACATATCCAGACGCATCCACACACCTACGATTCCCAGGATGACACTGGAACCTCTGAGTCTTGAGGCGCTCGCAGCCTGGGGGATATTGCCCCATCGCGAAACACCCCTCCCAGGACATGCTAAGGCCAGATGGCATTGAACGCTGGCAAAGAAAGCAACAAACATGCCGCTCGAGAAATCATGCATGCAGCCACTATAAGTGACACCTCTGTTAGCTTCTATATTTGGCATGTTAATCAGGCACATACAAATACTACAAAGATGGGCCATTACTGCACAAGAAAATATGTTTGGATGAGTCACAGAAAATAACCAATACAAGCAAATGATAATACTCTGTACACAATTTCACATACTAAACTACTATACTATTAGTTGGTAGAAACATTGTTTATCGCAATAATAATTAATAATCATACACTGTAAAAAATATTTTCAAGATTTGTTATCACAACATATTTTCTTTTGTCAAATCAACTTTATAATATTTTATAATTTTTTATAATTATATACTTTGTAATTTATTTAGTTGAGATAACTTATTATTTTGAGTTTCTGATGGTTAAATTAATCTCCTTCATTGTATTAACTCACTTTTTACAGTTTAATCAACTTCAAATTAAGGCAACCAGGTGACTTACTTTTTTAAGTTAAACCAACAATATTTTTTAACAGTATAGTAATCACAACATTTTTTTCTTTTGTCAATTCAACTTAAATAATTTATTTAGTTCACATAACATATAATTTTGAGTTTCTGATGGTTAAATTAATCTCCTTCATTGTATTAACTCACTTTTTCCAGTTCAATGAACTTACAATTTGAAGTCAACCAGGTTGCTTACTTTTTTTAAGTTAAACCATCAATATTTTTTTACAGTGTAGATATTTAATGATCATGGCAGTCTTATTTCAAGTTGTTGCAACCATCTGATAAAATCAATAAACCATAAGTTTGATGTAGTGTCTAATAAAACCACTGTCCGGGTTCCTCTGTTTAGGTTCACAGAATATTTAATTAATAGATTAATTTAATAAGCACATTCTTAATAAATCAGGTTTACTATAAAATGCTAATCAGTGCGGAATTTAACACAGGTATCCTTGAAATACACTTTGTTACTAGCTAGCTACTCCAAAATACAATGTAATCTTACAATTCATTCACATATTTGTGACCTTTAATAAAATCTGGAATTCAAGCAATCACTGCTTAAACACTTGAAATGACAGATTTGACTACAGCCTTGAGAATAGTTTACCTGCATGCCTAACATTGTATCACAGTATAATACTGTGTTGAACTTGTTTGCATACTTGCAAATCCTTAATGAATAACTCTACTGTGTATCTTCATAAAATGACCAAAATAAGAGATTATGTCCATTTGTACTTGAAATCCATATCATGAAAGCTATAACCAATCAAACACTACTGTTCAAAAGTTTGGGGGCATATTTTTAAAATATGTCTCTTATGCTCATCAGGGGGCATATATTTGATTAACAAATGCAGCAACATTGTGAAATAAAATATATTTTAAAATGTATTTTTTTATTATTATATTATATTATAATCATTACTACAGTCTTCGGTGTCACATACATGTTCTTCATAAATTATTCTAATGCTGATTTGCTGCTCAAAAAACATTGATTATTATTAACAGTTGCTGTTTTTATAATTTTGAGGAAAACGGATTATGGATTCTGGATTCTTTAATGAATAGAAATCCATTAATATTATATATAAATGCATCCTTGCAGAATAAAAGTTTAAATTTCTTTAAAAAAAATGAAACATTCAACGGTATAGTCGATATCTATATAACGAATCACATCACGCATACAGTCTAAAACATATTGTGAACAGTATATGCAAACTATACAAGGTATTAATAAGCAATTGAACGAATGACGATTGTGGTTTGGCTGAGGTTTTTAGTTGGTTCTTGAGCTACAGTTTCTATTTTCCTTTTTTTCCCAAAATGATACAGGGACAACCAGGTCTTAGAGAGCAGATAAAGGACTTGAAAGTGTCCCGCAGTGTTCACTCCGGCAGCAACAGCAATGCTAAATCATCTGCAAAGAGAAGCTTTAGATTCGCTGTCATGCTGGGTACACACCTGGGAACTCCAGCATCTCCAACTATAATGCAGGTTTTTCTGTTCTTAAACTTACTTTTACTGTCTGAATCAAAGGTTTTTTTGGATTGGTGCTTTTATTCAGAGTTTAATGTGCATTGACAATTATACATATAAGTATCTGCATGCACACAACATGGAAGTAAGTTATGCATGTGCAGTCTTACACAAGAACAGTCAAAAGTGAAGCCTATAAGAAAATGTCCTCTCAAAGAGACGAGACAATCTGTTTTGTCTAATGGCAGAAGAGGTTTGGGAAACCTATTTGAAAACATTGTTTGTGCAATTTCACAAGGGCCACAACAATTACACACTTCACTTTAAGTGATTAGTCAATTAAATCTAAAATCCACCAATTATTGTTCAGTCAACCTTAAACATTACAGTTTTTTACAGTTAGCTCATTGGTATTCATACATTTGAATAAACACTGATACATATATCATCAACACATGGTTAGCTTTTTATGCATTAATTCACAGAAATACAAAATGCTCCGTTTAGGTTCAAAGACTATTGAACAGATAGATTAATTTTAGCGTATTCCTAAAAAGGGAGACTTATTAAATATGCTTAGTGACCACAGTTAGCGCCCACATATAACCAATTTGACATTTAAACTTAAAATAAAATTAATATATCAGTCGAAACTCAACATGAAACAAATTGTGTGCTGCAAATACACTTTATATAGAAATAAAGAGATGAATTACTGGCCAAACGATGTTCTAGTACTTTATAAAAAGCCAATTTAACTAATCTATTGCTATCTGAAATGAATAATAGCACCTTCTAATAAAGACTAAAGACAATTAGCGGTGATGTCTCTGCAGTGATTAAAGGGTTTAATCATGTCTTTTCCCCAAAAAATCGTGAGAAACTGCTGGATTTGAGCTATTTCTCCTGTTTTGTTTCCAACAGCCATATGTTAAGACATTCTTGAATCCCAGGCAAAGCTTGTCAGGAGTAAAGAGCACAACTAAAGGTGTTTTTGGCCTTGCTAATAATCACACACAGTACAGCTACAGCCAAACAGATGCTAGCAATTTTCTCAAGTACAGTGACCACAACCACACGCTAACAAGCCTTGCAGAAACGGACCAACACTTTTTGTTATTTCTGTGGTACAATGTCTCTGTAGTGAAGCTGAGGCTCTACCCCATTATAGTAAGAAACAGAGAGAATCAAGGCCTCTGTACTAGTCATTAGCAGTGCTAGCTGAAATAATGAAGACTTTGTAGCCATTCAGGAATCCTGGCTGCTGCTGATGGTTGAAGCTAGTTTTAAGTGCTGTATTGTGTCGTGTGTGTGTGTGTGTACGCCAGCATTTGTAAGCCAATGTCCCTGAACACTGGGCCATATGAGTTATAGTAATTTGCATAAAATCTTTCTGCAAATATATAGGTTTTTCAGGACACAGACAACAAGAATGCAGAATGTAATTGTAAAAGGTAAATATATATATATACCTTATTTATATACCTTATATATATATATATATATATATATATTTAAATTGTTTCGGTTTGATTTTTCAAATAAAGTAAATTAATTAAAATGGTCAAGAAGTGCAATGAACAAATGCTAAACTAAACTTTGGCGTTTTTAACACCGAACCTAAAGGCATAGGGATATGTTCATAACCTAATTGGTCGGCTTTTATTACATAACTTACCGAAAATCAAAAACAATGCAGTGTTCTGGGCTAAATGTGTTCGTTGTATGTTCGTAGCCTACATATGATGAGTACACAGCTGAGCTGAGAACTTGTGAAGAGCTTATAAAATGTGTAAAGGAGTCAATCAGTGGCAGGAATCCCTCCGTCACACACTCAAACACAGATCTGTTGTAAGGAGACGTGGTTTTGATGTCTGTCCTGAACTGTGACGGGCAACATCATGACTATGACGAGAAGGCGAGATGACGAGATCTGGGTCGCATCTTGTGACATCAAGGTTTATTTACATGTCTTTGGTCTGTGTTATGTTCATAATTAATTCGAACCGCACCAGAGTTTGTTTGTAAGCGGAGTGAGACTAATCTCAGTGTTGTCGGTCCGCTTGTTTAGTGCACAACAGGGTTCGGATTCACACTTATTCAAAAGAACCGCACTAACAGAGCAATCGCACCAGGGTTCGTTTTAATCCAACCAAACATGCCAAGTGTGAACACACCCTTAGATACAGCCATGTCAGCCGACAGAATTGCATAGCTTTTAATGTGTTTAATTGTCTTTCACAACTGAAGAGCATATCAAATACTATATGAATAGAAGGACATTTCATAGCCCCAAACGTAATTGGATTGTTATTACAAATTCCCAATTACCGTTTGGAAAGAACAAATGGCATACATGCTTTCAGGTGTCCATACGCACCTTTGACGCTCAGCTCAGCGTAGTTGGACACACCAGATCCTCCATCGGAACGAATCACGCAGCGGTAACGGCTGGTGCTCCGCTGTGACGTGTCCGTTACGCTAACGGTGGCAGAGAATCGCCGATGGTTCACCACACGGGTTACCATGAGAGACGTGTCTTTGCCGTTCCATTGCTGAAAGACAGGAAAATGATCATCCTTGCAAAATCTTATAACTGATAAGAAGCACACATAATATGTTTGAAAGATATTTTACAAGATGGTCCATGGTGTCACATCAAGACAAAGGCACAAGCTCTTATAACACACTGGCATTATACGTATCTTCTTGTCTTAGAGCTATTCACAGGATTGATGGAGGCATAAGGTCTCCAGCCAAGGGAAAAAGTCATTTGACTTCATGAACACAGACACTGACTAAAAAATCTTGCTGACAAAAATCTCCAACTAGTTATCAAGTTTCCTCAAGTGATGTGTCTCAGGAGGACCAAGGTTAAAAACCTCCCAACGCACACACATAATCGAGATGCATAGAGATTTAGAAAAACATGTTAAGCATGTATCATCAAACCAGGGCCTTGTCCACACTAACGTTTTTCTCTTCATTTTGGCCAGTACACACTGAGAGCGTTTTTGTCCTGCGAAAATTGCATCCGCTTTCCCAAGTTTCAGTGTGGATGAGAAACATTTGGTAAACGCTAGTTTCAAATGTATCCTGAGTAATGTAGACATAGCCCAGGTTTGGTGTGTCTATGAATGTTTGTATAGGTACAAAGTGTGTGAGCTCACCTGTAGCCAGAGTTTGTCATGTTGTGACCATTTGCCTCCAGCAATACACTGGAAGGTTGCATTCTGTCCCACGTTCACCTCGACATTCTGCAGCCGCAGAAAATGTGGCGTCTTGCCTATTAAACAAAACACATATATCTTCAAAAACTTCTATAAAGTACATAGACACTGATGGTTAACTATTTTAAAGGAGTAGTTCACTTTTGAAAAAACTTTTGCTGATAATTTACTCACCCCCATGTCATCCAAGATGTCCATGTCTTTCTTTCCTCAGTCGAAAAGAAATTTAGGTTTTTGATGAAAACATTCCAGGATTTTTCTCCATATAATGGACTTCAATGGGAACCGGATGGTTCAAGGTCCGAAAGATAGTGTTAATAACAGTTTTAGATGCAGCTTCAAATGTCTTTAAACGACACCAGACGATGAATAAGGGTCTTATCATGCGAAATGATCGGTTATTTCAAAGCTTATTCCAAAAATGTAACTTTTCTAAGGACAAATGCTAGCCTTGCTATATTCTGTGAGGCGCGTTTGCAACGTCACGTAATACGTAATTACGTTCAAAAGGTCACGGGCGACGTAGCCAGAACTACAGAGTCAGAGTGTTTACAAGTTGAACGCATAGGTTGAACGTGAAAACTAACTCAAACGCCGTTTACAAAAAAGAAATTAAAAGGTAAAACAACAATGTCGGACGATTTTGATTCTGTACTTCCGGCTGCGTCGCCCGTGACCTTTTGAACGTAATTACGTATGACGTGACGTTGCAAACGCGCCTCACAATATATTACAAGGCTAGCATTTGTCCTTAGAAAAGTTACATTTTTGGAATAAGTTTTGAAATAATCGATCGTTTCGCATGATAAGACCCTTATTCATCGTCTGATATCGTTTAAAGACATTTGAAGCTGCATCTGAAACAGTTATTAACTGTCTTTTGGACCCTGAACCATCCGGTTCCCATTGAAGTCCATTATATGGAGAAAAATCCTGGAATGTTTTCAACAAAAACCTAAATTTATTTTCGACTGAGGAAAGAAAGACATGGACATCTTGGATGACATGGGGGTGAGTAAATTATCAGCAAAAGTTTTTTCAAAAGTGAACTACTCCTTTAAGTCAAAAAACAGGTGTACTCCATCACTTTAGCAACACTTTAGCAATCACTTAAACATTTTTATTTTTATTATTATATCAATCAATTGGAATATCAATGAATCATTTCAAACCTAACAAACATCTTTTGTCAAATATTTCACTTAAGTGTACTTGTGCCATATTCTCTAACAAAATATCAAAACAAATGTCTTTTAATGTGTTTAATGACATTCTGTTTTTTTTTAAGTGTCCGAATGCTCTTTTAAGCTCTTGTATGTTCTGTGATGGTAAACATGGTTTCTTTGTTCTGATTGTACATTTAGAATCGACATCTGAAAACGAGAAATCAAATGGAGCTTGTATTGTATATAAAACTATTTGCAAAAGACATTCTCTCTCTTTATAGGTGCATTTGTCTTTTAACAACAACTCTTGCACTGAACCTACTCTCCCAGCCAGCTTCATTATCTGTGAATGTACAGTACGCATTCTGCGCAAAAGCAATCATTATTTTTCAATTAAAGTAAATTAGAATATGGATTTCAATTTTAGTACCTCTTTAATGATGAAATCTTAAAATTGCCCACATGGCACATAAAGTCACGATAAGATCTATATTTGTGCCTTTTAAAATCAGCTCTTATTAAAAACTATTTTTAATTCTGGTTGTGTAGAATAAAATACTAGCTTACTGCACACTGTGTAATATACACTGTACAGTCTCAACTGTTTTATAAACATTGCATGTGAAATTAAACTGTCCATTATGCAAATATCCATTGTGTTAAGATGAATTGCTTTGGATAAAAGTGTCTGCTAAACTGATACACGTAAATGTCACAGTCAAGTTGCATACACTCTAAAAAATGCTGGGTTATTTTAACCCGATTTTGGGTAAAATATGGACAAACCCAGCCATTGGGTTACATTTTTAAATTACATTTTTTACCCAATGGCTGGGTATGTCCATGTTTTACCCAAAATTGGGTTAAAACAACCCAGCATTTTTTAGAGTGTAGGCTTTCAGTTATCATATAGGCTAGACCGTCCCATTTAACAACACTTGGTTCAACAAATAGTGTCCATGCCTTCGAAGTCCACGTCCTTTGAAGGATGCAGCCTCTGAATGCAATAGGACATCTAAATGAAAGCGTGATGAGCCATTCGCAACACATTTTACTTCTGTAATCGGACAAAATTCTGAGTGAAATGGGATTTTTTTCAGTCAAAAATGTTCTGGAATAAGATGCCATGATGAATCCTATAATACGCATTAACCTAATTTCCTCATTGGTACTGCTGGCTTTGGATTAGGGACAGAGAGATCTAGGACAATGGATGTCAAAAGCTAAAGTTCTCCTGTCATAACAAGAATGATGGGGGCCTGAAGTTTGGAGCACTCAGCTCTGCAATCTGTCTCCCTCTCTTTCTCTCTCATCCACAGACTTGCTTGTTTGCTGGCCTTTTCCATCTCTGTTCAACCCTCGATCCACATGAAGTGCTTTTCACAGTAGTTGACAGACTGAGCTCCTACACCGTAGCCAAGACTGTGAAAGTAAGCAGGTGCTATGTGTGTGTGTGTGTGTGTGTGTGTGTGTGTGTGTGTGTGTGTGTGTGTGTGTGTGTGTACTCACGGCAAGGGTGGGCCAAAACGTGCATCTCGTCCACTGCGATGAACCCAGGATGCCCTTGTACAGATACTGCCTCAAAAATAACCTAAATGAGAGAAGAGGGGAGAGGAAACCAAGCGTTTAAATCAAGTCAGCTTGTTTCAGACTGAACTGAAATGGTCAATTTATTTCAAGCAAGAAAAGGATTGAAAATATTCATAATGGCGAGTCAACAGGAAATATCTGACTGCTTAGACTAGTCTTGCAAGTCGCATATTTTTTCCTTCAAGACTGGTTATAACTTTAAGTCAGTTACATAAAGAGGTATCAATTATGAATCTGAAAAGTAAGATTGTTAGCTGAAAAGTTCATTGCTAGTTGGCCAGACGAGTCTTAAAGCAACACCAAGCAACTTTACATCTGCGGTCCCCCTATAGGTTGGAAGCGGAATTACGGCTGTCGTAAATAATTTCGCCTACCGCATCATACTGTCGCGAGCACGCACATGCACTCTGTTTATCCAGCACCGGCTTGATTTTATGAAAGTATGATGTAACGCTTGCCGTTAAGCGAGTCAAATCTTACGTCTCATTCGGACTACAGATATGGCAATCTTACATAGCGTGGATATATCAGATAAAGGACCGCAAAGCAGTAGCATAAGTGCATTTCACCATGTCATGACTTGATGAACCACTGAAACCATTTTGAAACCATTATTTTAAGGTAAAAATTCTTACTTAGTGTTGATTTAACCTAACTGCTATGTTTATGCATCTTGTTCACACCAAGGACGAAAACCATAACGATACATACTGTATATCATTTTAAAAAATCATTTTAAATTTGAAAGAATAGCAGAGTCCACACCACACCACAATGATTATGACAAAGTTGGAATCACCTTCAGGACTTTTTTTTTTTTTAGCTGATGAATGATAAAAATATTGACAGCCAATTCAAGTCCCCAAACTTTAAGAAACTTGAGCAAGACATAATAATCTGATCATCTCGAGTACACACATATGGGACTGGCATGGTTTGCATGACATGTGGTGAAGACATGTGTGGTCTGAACAATGCCCTCTCTCTCTCAGAGCTGCCAAGGGCTGGCACTAGAATGCCAAAACCTGGACACAGGATGCACTCGAGTCCCAGGCTTTCCAAAAAAGGCCTCACTGTGATCACGCAAGGGACTGAATCTACTTGCCCAGATTCAATTCTCGCCATGTTATCCAGGGTGAGACTATAGAGACTGAAGGTGTGTATTTTGCACAAACCACAACCAGAGAATTTCACGTTTCAGATGAGAAATGTTGTGGAAACTACTTTGTGTTGTTATTTACTGTCAGTTCTAGATTCCAAAGAAAGTCATACAGGTTTGGAAAGACATGAGGTTAAGCAAAATAAATGGCTGTATTTTCAATTTTGAATGAGCAAACCCTTTGCATCGTAATTTTATCAGCCTTGCTCCTACTCAAGGACATTGCTGCATTCATAATTTATTCACAGCATTATGGCTGACTCAAATGATCTTTAAAATGGTCATGGCATGGGGGAAAAAACTGCTTTTTTAAAACAAGTTCAAACAGAGACAGAATTCATTTGCCTTTTTTCCTTATGCATATTATAAAACTTTACTTTTTAAACACTGCACGTTGAAAGTGGCACCCTAAGATTTAAAACATATCACGGCAGGAAACGAGTCAATTAATCCAGAGATGTGTTTTGGCAAAATTGGCCACTTATCTGGCGAATTCGTTGCTCTAATCAAACTCTTAGTGGGATAATTTTCTGTATAGTTTATGCTCCCAGGGGCAGGTTTTCTAGTAGATATTAGTTCTCGATATTTAACAGGCAATTTATTAAGTTCAACTCAGCAAGAGAAGAGAGTCCTTTTAAAAACTTTAAAAAGCCGTTCAGTGAACACAAACTGGGAACGAGCACAAACAAAGTGTGAATCTCACAGTTTTTGTTGCGAACATGTCCAGGTCATATTTCACCACAAAATGAAAATAAACAAAAAAATGTGAAACATAATTTTAATATGTAATCATAAATCATAAAAAAATACATTATTAAAAAAAACAAAAAAAAACACTTACATTTAAAAAATAAAAAGCAATATAAATGTAGACAAAATACTCACACACTGTAAAAAATTTGGAGTAGGATTTACTTGAAAAAACCTTGCTAAACGATCTCACTCAGAAAATGCTAGTAAATTTACAAAGATTTGCCAAGTAAAAACCTAAACATAATTATCAGTAGCTTTAATTAGAAATCTTTAAGTTAAATTTACTTGGAATGTGGAATTAAGTAAACTTTACAAAAAATAAGTAATTTTAACTCGGCTTGTAAAAGGTTAATTAATACCGATTTCCTTTGCCTTTGTATTACATTTCACTAAAACAATTATCTTGAATTTTATTAGTCATTTATAGTATGTTCTTTACTTAGATCATCTAAGTAATTTATATATACATCATGTCAGACTTTAAGCCTTATGTGAACGCAAACACCTCAATACTTGGTAGACAATACACAATGGTGGTAACATTTGATGGATCGGTTTTGTGTTTGAATGTGTCGTTTTAAGCAAAAAATTTACTCGAAATGTCACAAAATGGCAATTTACTAATACTGAAAACAAAAATCAATGATAAAACAGTGTAAATACAGCTGGAAACCAGTGAAAAATGAACCTCATTAATTATTCAAGGTCCAGTGCATGATGGGAACCCCAGTATCAGAAAAGTTGAGTAATTTTTACTTAATTGTATTGAGTTGATATTACACTTTCATTTATACTCGCTTGAAATGAGTACTGATATGGAATTTACTTAGTTTTTTAAATTCTTGCCTGAACTAACTTTTTCCAAGTAAATTACATTGGGTTTTTTCACTAGTATTTACTTAACCAAATCATTTTTTACAGTGCATGATAAAGTAAACAGCCTTTAATGAACTGGGCTCATGTCATGAAGATGAATGTGAGTTCATAAAGGTTTCTATAAACAAAACGGTTTTGTGTGTGTGTGTGTGTGCGTGTGTGCACAACCCATAGACCTTTCTCACAACTTCCGTATTTGTGACCGGAAATACGCAATTGTCGTGGTAATCTTCTTCCGCTCCATTCATAACAGATAGCGCCGAAGGCAACTAGTGAGAGTTGTTGCGTACCGATCTTTTTTGTTATTCCCAAAAGCAGCCATACCTGTCGTTTTCATTCCTTCCCTCGTCAGTTCCCTGTCGATGAAGTTCGACGGAAATGGATTCAGGCAATCTGGCGGGATGTTATTGATCCTGTGATCTTCTGTACTTCTCATGTCACCATTCACTAATAAGCCGTCATTGTTTGTTTATTTTTTATGTTTTATGATTTGCGTATTTTTGAAGTAACGTTAGTTCATGTTCAACTTTATTAAGATATTTGTATCCAGCGGAATAAGCACATAAAATATACACCACAATATAAAACAAGATAAATAACACACAACAGTGGGCTACATATAAATTTAAAATATTAATATATACCATTCAGAGTATTTAACAATATGAGTGTACAAGGAATAAATTAATATTTGTATAATTTTTCTTCTTTGATCGTTCTATAGCAACAGCAGTGCAAAAAATTCAGGATAACTGTTGAATAAAACTGACAGACTTCTTTCTGGTATTCACATCAAAATGTAGTTTATTGCAAATAGGCCTAATACTCCCTAAATATGAATAACTTTCCACACACTCCACCTTCTTACCTTTAATTAACGTATATTGGGAAGAATGAGCTTCAGTTCTAATATCATATCTTTGGTCTTAGATAAATCAGCTGCAGACAAGCATCACCACAGCATTTTACAAAGTCATCAACAACTGGACCATGACAAGTTTAAATTTTTTCGAAGTTTTGAAGACTCTCTGATCAATTTTCTCCTCCCAGAGTAGGTTTTTCTGATGTGTTAACAGTTGACGGGAACTCCGTTTCCACAACGATTACGTATTTCCGGTTTTTGTGAAAAAGGTCTATTGCGCTGTGGGGGAGGAACTACAAACACGTGTAAAAAGTGTTAAAAAAAACTACAAAACATGGCGGATATGCGCGACCGACGGTGAGAGGTTTAGATAAAGGTTTGAGTGACTAATCAAAGTTTAACCTGATGAAAATATATTTATTTCATGTTATCCGTGTTATATTTCATCTGCAATAACGATGTGGACTTTTATAAAGATCCGTTTGACCATTAACTTTTAAATGCATCATTATGCATTAATATGAGGAGAGTTCTCTGCATGAAAGACCCGATATGGTAGGAAATGAAATGAAATATGGAGGACTTTAACTGTGATAAGATGATTGACAGGCCAGTTTACTGTGACAGGATGCGACAGAGTGCAACCGGTAAAGACGCAATTGACCTTTCGCTGGCCCCTCCCCCAAAACGGACATTATCCAATCACACATCATAGCATCCGTTACTATGTGAGCAGGTCCGTCGAACATTAACTATATATTTCTAACTCCAAACAATTATCTACTGTACCAGTTTATAAAATCTTCTTCAAGGCTGTGCTGGTTGCATTTGAGGTACATGTCATGGGGTTTCTCAGATTTCGCTTGAGACCGGTATAAGCATAGCCTCGATAGTAGTCGTGTCTCCTTCATTGCGTATTTTTATATTTTGAATATATATACATGTTACGACCTGTGATTTGGTTTGTTTTATTGCTTTGTTCTTTTTGTATTTTCTTTCTTTTCTACCCCTCTTTCTTTCTTGTTGCTTTAATTTCAAACAGGAAACAGGTGAACCAACCCGGGTTGTAAGCCGCCATTGGTTGTCTAGCCGGGGCGTGGACTTTATAAGGACGCTGCTGGAAATGATCGGGGAGCTCATTGTTGGTTCGGCCGCACGCGGATTGAGAGCTCCGGAATCCCTCCTCCGGCCGATGATCAAATGTTGTCTAAGAGATTTTAATTAGTCCATCTGAATCCTGTTCTTATGTTTAAAACAACCTAACAAAGTGGAGCGTGTAGGGGTGTCCTGCCTTGTTTATTTCGATCTTGTTTGACCTCTGTTTTTGAGCAGGGAGTTAGGTAAGATCAATGTATTTTCTTTTGATATTGGATTAGGTTATTAATTTCCCCTCTTTTCTTTTATATTCGTTTTGTTTGTTATTTTGGCCTTTTGGACACCCTGAAGATTTGCTCTTTATTTCACTTGTTATTCCTTAATAAATTCTTTACATTTTGCTTAAGGTTTGTGTTTGAGGTTTTGATTCTCGACCGGAGTGATACGTCCTGGGATTCCATTTCCCCAACCCAATAATTTATTACGCCTCGTAGGTGACTTATATTCCCCTAGACGCGGGACGTAATAATACATATATATATCGCTGGATGGATATCGTTGAGGTATTGCTCCAAAAATGTCACTGACACGCAGTGTTGGGTGTAACTAATTACTAAGTAATTAGTTACTGTAATTTAATTACTTTTCCCTTGAAAATGTAAAGTAAGGGATTACTCTTAATTTATCTGTAATTTAATTACAGTTACTTCTGATGTAATTAAGGTAAATACTGTGTATAGATCAATCCGATCTTACTGCGATTCGTATGCATTTTATGAGGTGTCTAAATCATACGACCGCACACGTACAAATTTGTATGAATTATTGTAAAATATGTATGAAAAAAGTGTGAAATGTCATGAGATCAGACATAAAACAATAGTGGGTTTAACATCAAAATGTATTGTCTGATGCTAAAAAGTATGTTTTTATAATGTAACCTTCTCCACCTTGGTCAGTTTAAGGATAATTCATGCAATTTTATAGTATTTATTTGAAAGATTTAAAACAGCTGGTTGAGATTGATATGGGATTTTGAATGTAATTAGTAATTAAAAGTAATTAAATACTTTTTAGAGAGAGTAATTAGTACAGTAATCTAATTATACTGTTGAAGAGGTAATTAGTAACTAGTAATTAATTACTTTTTTAGAGTAACTTACCCAATACCGCTGGCACGCACTGGTATACCTCTTCCTGTCATGGCAATCTGTCGCGCTGGCCGTGTTTGACCATGTTTGATGGGTGTAGTAACACTAACTAGGGGGCGTGGCTTTTGCGAACGGTCAATTGTATGATGTGATAATATGTCCCAAAGTTTGTGTTCTCTTTTGCTACACACTCAAAAGTATCTACTTTTTCTTCACAAAAAGATACACACTTTTAGGGGTAGTATAGATAGGCGAATTGAGATGCAGCATGAAAGTCCATAAAAGTGAAACTAGAGATGAATAAGTCCAGATAACTGTGACAGCTAAATCGTTAAAACCGATTTTATTGCATTTTAGCAAGACAGCCTTCTTCAATATAAATTGAATTGAAATTATAATATAATATATAATATATGGTCATATTTACTTTTTTTGAGATTCACCCCATAGCACAAACACACACACACACACACACATACACAAAAGCTCTGATATTGCCTGCTGATCAAATAGATACCCTTAGCAAATATTGCCTTTAGCAAATATTGGTCTGCTGTTTGCCAAGTGAAGTTCAGTATTCCCAGCACAGGCTAAATATTTGCTCTTCTCATTAGTTAATTCAATTACACTGCTAATCTTATAAGGCTATTTCAATCCACAGATTGATGGGCGAATCTATAGACAGAAGGAAGAGGAGGATAAGAGGCAGAGAGAGAAATCTGGGTGTAAAGAATCAAAAGAGAAAAAGGAGGGGGCGAGAGTGAGAGGTAATAAGCAAAAAGACAGATCTAAAATTAACAGCTAAAAGCTTATTCACCAGGGCCATTTGTGGATGAGATTAGGGGACAGAGATTGCAGTGGTAATTGGAGTAGAGAGCAATCTACTGCCCCACTCTGCAGTTCAATTGGAGCCATTCACCACAAATATAAGGCAGAAAATAAACTTTAGTAGATTTCAGTGGCCAAAGGGACAACATTTGCAGGACATTTAACTGTGGTTACAAGGGGGCTCCATCTTGCTAGTTGTCAAGTGAATCATGACCAAGAGAAGAGAGCAATTAGTTCATCCATTTCCATAGTAAGTGCATTAGAGTCAAATGTTGTCTTTATTTTGAACCAGAAGAAACCCATATCTTTGGTATTGTTAGCGTCATGCTTACCTGGTAGGAGTTGGGCCAAAAGGTGCTGATGGCGAGTTCAGCCTTCACCCAGCCTTCAGTGACGGGTGCCGAGGCATTCCAGATGGGATTCCCCTGTGGTCCACCATCCACTTTTATGTAGACATTGAGGGTTCCGGGACTTGTCCCATCCCGGCTGGACAAGGAGTAGTGGAAGTCTATGCAGTGGGTGTCATTCTCTTTTAGTGTGGGGAGAAGCAGGTGGGCCTTCTGACCTGATGCACGACCTGAAGCATTCACCATCATAAAGGAACCTATAAGAGGAAAACATATTGTACAATCGGTCAAACAAACTCCCAGAAACTTAAAGGGGTGGTATAATGCCCTTTTTACAAGATGTAAAAATCAATCTCTGATGTCCCCAGAGTGTGTTTGTGAAGTTTTAGCTCCAAATACCCCACAGATATTTTTATATAGCATGTTAAAGTTAGCACTTTATGAGGGTGAGCAAAAACGCACCATTTTGTGTCTGGCCCTTTAAATGCAAATGAGCTGCAGCTCCCGACACAGTGGGCGGAGCTTCAAGAAAATGTGTGTTAGCAGCTCCGATTACCTCACGCAGACAAACTGTTCTGCCTTTCGTGTTTAAACTGGAGTCATACAAAGATGGAGAGACTAAGAAGAAGTGACAACATGTAGAATGCAACAGGACACCTCTGAATAGTTAGTTGATGAATTTATGTTGCTGGTGTGGAGTTAACTATCTTCAATTAGCATATTCTGTCAGGATAATCTATAAATCACTTGTATAGGGACTGTTGTGAGACTTTCTATTGCATGTGAAAAGACGGATGCTACAGTTTGAGCTGAATCACATATGTGCTCTTCTACAACAACTCTTCCTCTTCTCAACATGGACTGTGTTCCCGGGGGCGGGGTTTATGTAAATTTTAGGGTTAGTGATGTCACTAACCCGGGAGGAAGCTTGTGTAGTTCCTACCAGCCGTTTGTTGTAGTCCTTAAAGTCCCCGTGAACCGGAAGTTGCAAACGACTTTTCTCCAGTGTTGTGACGTATTTTGGAGAGAAACGGAATACTAAATGAGGCAAAATAGTGGGCGTGGCTTTTTTTCTAACTAGCACCTGATTGGATCTAGAAAAATGGGTGTTTCATTCTGAAATGGAGGATGATGCAAGTTTACACACGCTGTCAAACAATGCTCGCTCGGCGCTTGCAAACACACAGCAGCTGTCAGTTGGAGGGGCGTGGTTATGGATGTTAAGGAGACAGCCAAACCGTAAAGCCTACGTCATCGGGCAAGGTCCTCCAATGCAGAGGGGAGGGGCATTTTCAAACTTTGATTAAAGATTACGAAGCCAAAAAAATTTTTTGTGTGGATTGACTTGCATGTATGAATTGTTCACCACAAAACGATCAATTTAGGCAAACACAGTAAGTATGGTCAATTTTGATTTCATAGGGACTTTAAAAAAACGATTTCTTTAAAAGCAAATATCTCCCTTTGCTTTGAACTTTGAGCGTTGTAACTTTGCAGATGTTGCTTATGCTCAAACAGCAACATTACACGCTTACTAAAGTTAGAAAAGTGAAATCATAATCAACCACCCCTTTAACTTAGAAGGAACTGGAAGCAATATAATATAACAATAGAAAAAGAATACTCTTTTCACGCACACTGTCATTTTACACAGTCATGTTATGGCCTTTTGTCTCTTTGTAAGCAGAATACAACACATAACTGGCTAACTGCTTGCCATAAAACCACATGGAGATTGTAAGTGCCGAGACACTTTTTATATAATGATTCTGCAGACACCTTTACATCTGTTTTACTCCAATTTTTATGAGACAATTTGCAGCCTTATTAGTGATTTTGTAAAAGTCTCTACTAACAACGGCACTGCATTAGAAAGAAGAAAGAGCGCAGGGCTTTAGAGGATACAAAAAAATTATTTTTAGTTAAGCTAAAGTTAAGCTAACGAGCTGTCTTTTTTTAAAAAAAAATTATAGTAATTAATTTCAAGTTCTTTAAATATTCCCACTTTAGACATCAACTCATTCATGTCAGGTTTCGGCCTTAACATAAGTGACAGCCTACTGTAGTAATCAATCAAAACTCTGGCTATTCAATGGTATTTTTACAGCAATTATAGTGCTGGCCTGTCAGTGGCCATGGCTAGATGACTCAAAGGCCTTAGAAACATTTTAGAAACTGTGTGCATATGAAGAGTTCAGATGCAAAAGCCTCTAAATGCCATTTGAAATTTTCATCTTTAATGATGATTTTTGTCAAACTTGTATATTTAAGTTCAGTAATTTCACTTAAATAACAATTAATAGGTAATTATCATTGCCATTTAAGTGAAATCACTGAACTTAAATATACAAGCTTGACAAAAATCATCATTAAGGAAGAAAATTTCAAATGGCATTTAGAGGCTTTTGCATCTGAACTCTTCATATGCAGCTCCTGTCGCTATAGGGACAAATCTAGGCGGTGACATCCACAAATCTACTATACTTAATATATGCTGCTTGCAAAAATGTTTTTTCATCAGAACACACGGCTACTTCGGGAATGCCTGCCAAAGCAGATCCAGGCTTTTTGGATCCAGATGGTTTACATGCATTAAGCTATGTGCATATGTTATGGGCTAGGTTAAAACATCACATATGTAGGTCAAAATCAGTCCCAATTTTCTTCCGACACCTTTCTGCCTGGCTGTGCTAAATCCCCGTGCATAATTTGCTAGGTGGGCACCCTATTCATCACAAGTATTATCTAAGACATGACCACAAGACCTGGGCGCATCACATCTATCAATCAACACAACCTTGAGCCCTGGGATGAGGCCAATCAATTCCGCACACTGATCCAATCTAGCGAAGGCCCCCTAAACAGCGGGCTGCTAGTGAACTCGCCTGATTGCATTTCATATTCAACCCTCTCGGCCCACGTGCATTTTCCATCAGGTATTCCGAGCAGACATCTATATATTCCCTACCGTTGATGATTGCCAATATATATGTTCGGGCAAAACGAGGCCTTTGAACCAAGAGGCAATTTAGACCGAACCTACAAGCAAGCAATCAGCCCTATACTACCACGGTCAATACGAGTGTCCTCAATCACACCGTCGGCCGCTTCAGTAAATTACACTGTCTTAAGCTGAGCTAATGTGAAATCGGATGTAATGGTTGCATGATAAATAATTCAACACGTTTTATTCCAGGTGGACCGTTGGATGCACAAATCACTCTTGATAAATCAGCCCGCACAAGCATGACAACACTACAAACATGGCTGTGATTGGCAGAGTCTTGCGGTGGGACTTTGCATGAGAATGGCAAATGGAAATGAATGTTTACATCACGAATAATGCCATGTTGCCGCAGCTCCCGGAGGAAAACAGATTAAAAACATGTAGCCTCTAAATTGCTTAACCTGATTTAAATTATTTCCAGGAGTCCCAATGCATTGGAGACACTCACATTCACAATGCGTTTCGTTTCTTTATGAGTTCTGGGGTGAATCAAAATATTATTAATAGTCTAATATATATACTTGGGAAATACTTGCGCATTCTCAAGGGCAACACTATTTGGATGATAATTCTTTTTCCCTACAACTGTGAAACACAGATAAACACAGATCAATGGCGATGAAGATTTCTCTCAATACTTACTGCAGAATGAAAATAGCTTCTGGAGTAAAACGCAGCACTTGGCGATCTCCTTTACTAAAATCGATAGCAATATGAGAGTCTTTCTCAGCTATCAGCAAACGTACCATCAAAATAGAGTCCTCAGAAGCTTCACTTCACGGAATCACAGCTACACTTGTGGTGATTTAATGTTGTTGACATCAACTAATAACCAACACATGGTTTTCGAGACCAACGACGAGACAGATCACGTCTGTAAAGCATCTTCACAGGGGCCACACAAGGCAACCTGATAAGGTATCGCTTGAGTGCCGCTTGGTTGACAGCTGTCACCTCACCTGAGTTAATATAAAGAGATGTTATGTGAATTCATTTACGTCTAAACGCCCTTGATTGGAAGATTTATCGGTTCAAACATATGAGAAGCAGTTTTAGAATGGCGTGCAATTCACATCAATCTTCGAGACGCCTGGCCCTTGTGCGGCAATTTCGACTCATTTTCTCTGAGAGGATTCTTCTGCGCGTGACTGCAAAGTACCAAGAGGACTTGCTGGTGAAAGTCATTATTCCCTCTGAGTATTTCCACAGGGAGCTCTTTGCACTAAATGTCACATTCCCGCCATCATAATATGATCCCCAACATGACAAATAGCAAAAACTCTGCAAGTTGTCACTTTAATATGCAATTATGGCAGGTCTTTGTACTTTGGGCCCTCTGCTGCTCGGTCTGATAAAGTCACGGCATTCCTCATTTCTGCCTGGCAGTTTTATCCCGGGAACAATAAAGTACTTATTTACCATTGAGCCAAGCAAGGGCGGTAATCTGCAATGTACCATGGAAGAGCTTATACGGGGAAAGGAAAAACACAAGGAGGAATAAAAAAGGTAGAAGTGAGGAAATAGCCTCAATAGGTGTGACGGCATATATCACAGATGAGTATCACTTTGTGGAAGTGCAAAAATATTCAGACAGTAGAAAAAAAAAAAGAAAAAAAACTTTACAAATACACTACCATTTAAAAAAAACATGTTTTAATGCTTTTACTCAGCAGGGTCAGATAAAATGTATCAGAAGTGGAAGTACAGTACAATATTTCTATTTCTGAAGGATCATGTGACACTTCCCAGATAGCAAACTGACATTGAATCAACGTGGAAATATGACATCGAAACAACGTTGATCTGACATTGTTTTGCTCATCGAATTAACGTTGAACCAACGTCAGACGCGTCATTCTTTCAAAACTAACGGAAAATCAACTTGAAATCAACGCGTTGTTTCAACGTTATGAAAGCAAACCAATTTTCGATTTCATTTAGCTTTGAAGAATGCCGCGTCTGACGTTGGTTCAATGTTAATTCGATGAGCAAAATCAACGTTGTTTCAATGTCGTTTCCACGTCGTTTCCACGTTGATTCAATGTCAGTTTGCTGTCTGGGTTTGCATCACATGAACATGAATGAATGATTATTAAAGCATTTTAAATTGTAATAACTATGGCTGTCAGTTAAACGCGTTATTAACGGCGGTAGCGCAAACCCATTAATTTTTTTATCACACGATTAACGGCCTTTTTTGCCTAGCAAACTTTGTAGTTTTCTTTCACATGCTTTTGCAACAGGACGCGTGCTGCGCTGTTTTCAATAAAAATACATTTGCACAAAGCAAGCCGATCCGCTTTTCCATGTTGATAAGAGCATTAACATGGTTTTTAATGTAATCTTACCAACCTCAGAGTTTTAAATTGAGAAATTGAGGTCCTGTAGCGTAAATGTGAGGTGGAGAAATGGTAACTGCATGCGAAAAGTCACATGATATGACTACATTGGTTGATTACACTGTGAATGAGATAATTCCCACGTATCATGTTCACAACTGATCCGCAAATAACCTGAGAGGGAAATAGACAGACTAATTGCCGAGTAAACAATTCACCCACTCGGACATTACATTTTGAGTCACGTCCAAAATCAACATGACTTATGAAACACACAATGAGTCACTTTGTATTGATACTTTTGTGTGTAAACCTGAGGAAGGTCAGCTGATCAAAATTTGTGATGATGCAAGTTTGAGTATATATTTTTTTCAAATAAATAAATGTGTAAAAACCAGATGCAACTGGATCTTTAATTTTACATAAAACTAAATAAAAACCCACACAGTTTGCCTTCTCATATCAGAGGTCCACTATACAGCCCTGTTTCGGAGGAAATGGTAATGTGTCAGCTGCAAACATTTCATTTGGAGCAGCTGCGAGTGAGAGAAGATGCGTGCCTGATGCACTCCCCCAATGACAGGCTGCAGATGGGCCGTCCCATTATAAACGCATACATACTTTTCATAGGGGTCCCAAGAGCACCGTGGATCTGTGCTGTGGTCCATTTGACACATTCAAGCACATTAAATTCCCCAATTCCCTTCTCACCTCATCCAGGGTGTGTATGTGAAAGTCAGTGGAAAAGGAATGGAATGGATGCTTTTATGGCAGAGAGGCAGGATGGGAGACAGTTGGGTACTTCCGTCAGGCCCCATATGTTTGCTGTCCTGGATGTGTAATGGACCTTCATGATGTGACACTATCCATGTCCTTTCCTCCTCTCCGAAGCCCTCATTATTACTTTTCACACATGCATGATCTCAACCAGAGCAGAAACAGCCTCGCCCTGCTTGTCGCGCCAAATGACACGTGATTGGCGTAGAGAGTCAACAAGACCCACCGGCTGTATGCCGCAATTCGCCATGGCCCTCTGAAATTGCGCCAGCTCCATATTTCCGTGAGCTATTTTCAAGCAGACAGTGGGCAGTGTCGCAAACCCCCGAGTCTGTGATAATCTGATAAGTGGAAAATCGATTATTGAAGTGTCATTATCAGAATGAAGACACCACGGTTGGGAACCGCAATGCAAATCAGTGAATCGGCCAATGGCAAATCCAATAGATGCAACTTCATCTGTGGTTAAGGATTGCAGCTCACACTTTCTGCTGATTGGCTACAGAAGAACTGATGGTGACTATTTAAATCATGGGTAGATGCATCCCACCAATTGCTTTTAACAGAACAGAATATCTAATTAATATTCCAATGAGGATGTGTTTTGAAGACATTCAGTGGACCCAAGAAGTATTTGGACACTTAAAGGAATAGTTCACCTGAAAAAACGAAAATTCTGTCGTCGTCATTTACTCACCCTCGTGTTGTTTCAAACCAGTGTGACATACAATGTTTTGCAGAACACAAAATACATTTTGAATAATGTTGGTGTCCAAATAACATTGGATCCCACTGACTTTAATTGTATGGCCATTTTTAAAGAAGAAAGATGGTCAAACAGGTTTGGAGCAACATGAGGGTGATTAAATGATGTCAGAATTTTCATTTTGATGTAAACTGTCCATTTAAGCCACATTTATTCATTGCATTCATTCCATTAAGTCATTGCATTAGAAGCAAGTAAACCAAGTGGCATCTACAAAAATAAAATTCTGCTTGATTTTCTCAGAACGTTTTTAAAATGCCATTTCGATTTAATAACTGGTGATAAGCAGTGATTTTTAATAAATATATGAAATCACAAGTTCATCACATAAACTCTGAATGTTTCACTAGTAATTGAGAAACTACAAAGGTCTAAGTACTTTTTATAAAACATTTTTAACTGCTTTAAATGATGTCTTTATTAAAAAAAGTGTCACTTGCAATGATATTTGTTCATAATTCATAGTCATAGATATTCTGGTCCAATTTGTTATGTTTATTTTGCCATTTGAATGTTCTTTCTGAAACTGGGCATCTTGGCATTTGAATTACTATACGGTTATTTGAAATTCTGAAATCTGAATTTCAGAATAGATTTCAAAAGAAAAAGGATTCTTCTGCTTCTTATTCTACTACTTTTGTGTGTGTTTATTGTGCAACAAAGGATGGCCTTTTATCAGTTCCCTAATAAAGTCTCCCTCAGTGGCCAAGTTGATCGTTGTCTGGCTAGTCAAGTAAATGCAGCTCCAGGTCAAAATATTTGTGTCAAATTATGAGTTGTGTTGAGACAGAGGACCTGCTTGCTCCAAATTTACAGTAGCCCTGGCCTTCTTATTGCCGGCCCACGTCCAGATTCATGAAAGGAACAGGTGGCTGAGAAGAGGGGCACAATAGCGGCACCCTACTGGCAGCGTGCAACGAGGCAAACTTGATGCTTATTGCACCTTGTCACACTGTCATATATCCCGAAATTACTTCTATTTTTTGCGAAGACGGTCTTTCCCGTGCATAGATCAGGTGTCCTTGAGTTCTAGGTATGGTACAAAAGGAAAGCATAGCAAAGGCCAGCACAGATCAGGGTGAGTAGAACCTGAGGAGTTATATTGGTGCCGTGACCCGGATAAAAAACATACCTGGGATAAACACGGCCAAAAGCTGGTTAGAGTGCAGTTCATCGATGTTGCATGAGAAGTCTTGCATAAAGGTTGCCTAAAGTATTTAATAAGAGGGCATTTTTTAATTATGGCCAGCTTGTTTTGGAGAAACGCATTTATTTCATAATGTCATCTAGCTCCCACTTTCAATTATTTTACTTCAATGAAAGGTTAGATTTTTTTTAATGAAAGATTAAAAGGATAAACAATCCAGCCATTTTGATCATATTTACAAGGGGTGCCATTAATTCTGACCACAAATGTATATACATATACATACATACATACCTGTGTGTGTATATATATATATATATATATATATATATATAATTTATATACACAAACACATTTGTTGTTCAGTCCATCACATTTGTTGTTTTTAAAGCACATTTAAAAACAAGTGAAAAAGAAGCTTATAGTGCAATATATATTTCATTGACCAAAATTGATATAACAGTATATCTGCTTACATAATCCACCACTTATCATTGCTCTAACCATCTTGACACCTACAGAGATTTGTCTTGCCAGTTTGGTAGAGATTTCTTGGCTTCTGTTAACTGTTATGGTGGGCAGAAGTCCGTTGCTGCTTAAGTAGTCCCTGCTACTGCTCCCTTGAGAGCAATTGGACACTCTCGCCTATGCTGCTGCTATAAAATGTTTCCAGCTGAACTCTTCAACCTCACAGAGGGAAGTGTAGTCCTGGGCCCTTGAGAGTGAGCCACGAGCGATTTTGTCAGCCGGTTATTTGAGGTTGTCCGTATGCTTTCACACAGGGACGGCCGCTGAAAGCCAAGCTGAGGCACTCAAATCCCAGGGACAGACAAGAAGTTTACGGATAACCATCAGGATGGATCCACCTTGGGTGAAAATGAAAACAGAAGCTGCACCAGTAAATTCGATAGGGGTTAACTCCATAGGGGTTTACTGGGAACATACTGAAGGGTATTAGAGCAGCAGGAGGAAGATCAGTGAAAAAACGTAATTTTGATATTCACGATTATGTTCTCTCTTTACTACCCCACATGATATTATGAAACACCACATTCTACTATTCATTCCACATTCATTCACTCCCTACAGAATCATTGTGTGCGATAGCAGCAGATACCACAACAATTTATCTCTAAACAAACCAAGCTAGATTTATACATGTGTGACGCATGTCACAAGTCACGCATGTTCATCGCCCATTGCGCCATGTTATCTAAAGGAACAACAAACAATAACAATATAGCCAAGTCTTTACCTAGTCACAATCTTCATGTAGGGCCGAAAGGGCCTTCAGAACTGCCTTAATTCTACGCATAGATTCAACAAGGTGCTGAAAGCATTCTTTAGAAATGGTGGCCCATGTTGATAGGATAGCATCTGTTCCACCACATCCCAAAGATGCTCTATTGGGTTGAGATCTGGTGACTGTGGGGGCCATTTTAGTACAGTCAACTCATTGTCATGTACAAGAAACCAATTTGAAATGATTCGAGCTTTGTGACATGGTGCGTTATCCTGCTGAAAGTAGCCATCAGAGGATGGGTAAATGGTGGCCATAAAGGGATGGACATGGTCAGAAACAATGCTCAGGTAGGCTGTGGCATTTAAACGATGCCCAATTGGCACTAAGGGGCCTAAAGTGTACCAAGAAAACATCCCCCACACCATTACACCACCACCACCAGCCTGCACAGTGGTAACAAGGCATGATGGATCCATGTTCTCATTCTGTTTACACCAAATTCTGACTCTATCATCTGAATGTCTCAACAGAAATCGAGACTCATCAGACCAGGCAACATTTTTCCAGTCTTCAACTGTCCAATTTTGGTGAGCTCTTGCAAATTGTAGCCTCATTTTCCTATTTGTAGTGGAGATGAGTGGTACCCGGTGGGGTCTCCTGCTGTTGTAGCCCATCCGCCTCAAGGTTGTGTGTGTTGTGTCTTCTTCACAAATGCTTTGCTGCATACCTCGGTTGTAACGAGTGGTTATTTCACTCAAAGTTGCTCTTCTATCAGCTTGAATCAGTCGGCCCATTCTCCTCCGACCTCTAGCATCAACAAGCCATTTTGGCCCACAGGACTGCCGCATACTGGATGTTTTTCCCTTTTCACACCATTCTTTGTAAACCCTAGAAATGGTTGTGTGTGAAAATCCCAGTAACTGAGCAGATTGTGAAATACTCAGACCGGGCCGTCTGGCACCAACAACCATGCCACGCTCAAAATTGCTTAAATCACCTTTATTTCCCATTCTGACATTCAGATTGTCTTGACCAGGACCACACGCCTAAATGCATTGAAGCAACTGCCATGTGATTGGTTGATTAGATAATTGCATTAATGAGAAATTAAACAGGTGTTCCTAATAATCCTTTAGGTGAGTGTATATATACACAAAATAACAAAGCTAGTACTAATAGGGCATAAAATATGTATAAATAAGAGCCAAAAACAAGGGGTAAGAAAGATTCTCTCGACTAGATGGTGGCATCAAGATTACTTAGTAGAGTGTATTAGTCAGTGAAAGGGAAGTGCACTTGGCAGGAATCAGAGTGTATGGCGTAGGGGATAATGACCTACAACTGGAACATCGCCCAGTGCTCTGTTCTGCTTCAGTGGTGGCATGGAGAGCATCACGAGCCTGGGGTTTACAGCACTTTAAGACACACACACACACACACACACAGTCATGATGCAATGGTTCAACTGGAACCTTACACTTCGTTGGACACACTGCATCATGCAACTGACAAGGGCTAAACATAGTGTGTAGTGATATCGATCCAGACATGCCCACACACACAACTTTTTAGTAGCCTCTCTGCTCTCAGACACACACACTAAACAGCTAACCTTTTGTTGGTTGCTGTGTTGGATGTGCCTGAGATCATCTACCAATGTTGAGGTCACAGACACCAACACAATAGAAACTTTGGTATGGACAACTAATAAAAAAACAACATTTTATTGCTCAGAGATTGCTCTTGGACATTTCAGGATACGTTTCAACATTTTCTCAGATGTTTCTTTTAATATAACAAGAATTTCAAGAGAAGTGTTTGAGTTTATAATGAGATTTCTGACCTTGTAGAACCATTTTTGTAGAATTTGAGACATTTTTGAGAAACATGAAACCTCTGAGACCCATCCTTCCATCGAACAGCACTTCACCAAGCTGATATACGTAGTAAAGAGATCTCATTTGAGAAAAGAAAAAAAAAACATCTCTTTTGCTTTTCACTAAATTTAGACATCAAAAAATGTATGTAACTGAAGGAGATTGAGGTAGAAACAAAGTGTTGGTTATCTGCCATCACATTAGCTAATTTTAGATTGTGACAGAACAAATAGGACAAAGGGAAAAAAGGAGGCAGGCCTTTCATACCAGAGGCTATCTATCATTAAAAACCCTACTGGGTATAAAAATATCCCTGAGCAACAAAACTGTCATTGGTCCTGTAGGCTTGTCATTTATCAAACTCTGGCCAATTGTTGTGAGGCCAGGAGGGAAAATGGGAATTCTGGGAGACATTTATCCTGTTTTGGGGCAGAATGCTGTTTTTGTCTCTCTCTTTCTTCTTCCTCTGGTTTGATGTTAGTGATTTCTCTTCACAGCTATCTAGAGTGAGAAGCGTAAACCCAAGGGAAGAGATGACACCCGCAGAATGTACGTTATCCTATCTTTCAACGGCATTGCATTTCCTAGCTTGTGAAAAGTAAAATAGCTGGGGTCGAATCCAATGACAGGACTCAGGAGTGTTACATTTTAAAGTTTAACATGTTACATTATTACGCCTATTAGCTACTCATAAAAAAAGTTACTGTACGTAGAGTGCATGCATATCAAGCCACTTGCTATGTAAATGAGAACAATAGTTTGTCACACTGTGGTAACTTACAGGGCTGATATGGAGTTAGATGCACTGCAGTTCTACATGAAAACTTTATTGAAAAGAGAGACTGAATTTATTTACAATTAATCCGACGCATTCTCATCCAAGGGTGTCATATACATGGCACCCTTTAGCGTCAATATAACACGCTTCGGTTATGGGTGGGTTAAGGTCTGGGGTAGGGTTAGGGTTAGACCACTAGGAGGCGCCTTCATATATCTGCATCTCATTTTGACGCTAAAGGGTGCCATGTGCGTTGGATGTCTACGCATTGTCAAAAGCGCCAGTATATGACGCCTTGGGCTGATTATTCACTTAGCAGACCCTTTTATCCAAAAATTACTTTCAAATTAAGAGCATCACAAAACCAACATTTATACTGCAAAGGTCAATTGAATGAATAGAAAACTAACAAGCATTTAAAATTCACTTGATCACATTCACTTGTTTTAACGAATTACAAAATAATACATGTTTTATGTATTGTTTGCTGCAAAATATAAAAGAAAAGCTACATTTCATTTTCAACATTTAAAGGCAAGATTTTATTTTTTATGAGGATGCATTAAATTGGTGTGTGTGTGGGGCGGGGGGGGCTGCTAGTAACAACATTTCTATTTTAAATAAATGCTGTTCTTTTGAACTATCTATTAAATCAAAGAATCTGGAAAAAAAATAAATCATGTATCATGGTTTCTACAAAAATATTAGGCAGTGCAACTGTTTTTAACATTGATAATAATAATCAGCAGCAAACTGGCATATTAAAATGATTTCTGAAGGATCATGTGACACTGAAAACTGGAGTAATTCAGCTTTGCCATCACAGGAATACATATTTTAAAATATATAGAAAACAGTTATTTTAAATTATATGAATGTTTCACAATGTGGCTCTTGGCTCTAATGATAAATCTCTTCCGATTTTCCTCTTTTGTAAGTCACTTTGGATAAGAGTGTCTGGCGAATGTGCGTACAGTGGATAAAGCTTGCTCTTACACTCTAAAAAATGCTGGGTTGTTTTAACCCAACTTTGGGTCAAATATGGACTAACCCAGCCATTGGGTTAAATTTTTACATTACATTTTTAACCCAACATTTCGGGTTTGTCCATATTTGACCCAAAATTGGGTTAAAACAACCTAGCATTTTTTAGAGTGTAAGATATGTTCTCAAAACATCCATCCTGCTTCTGCCATTTTCATTGAAATCTCAAATCTCGAGGTTTGATGCAAAATTTCCACCAGCATTTATTTAAAGGAGCTCTCAGGGGTCAATCCAGGTCTCTACAGAGCAAAAGGCTAACCAGTGGGAACCTGTCCAAAGGTAATATTTAGTGTGCATTAGCCGATCCAGATGATTTCCATCAAACGTGCAAGACGGCACACAGATTCACAGTTATTTATATATATAAAACACATTTTAGAAATTAAAGTGATGCAGGCAAGACAGCATGCAATGTATAGTTAACACTGGGCCTTGTGCACTAATCCATAAATGATCAAATCATGACCATAATTAGCTAATGGCTCTAGCAGGCATCTCTCATGAAGAATGCATGTAACCACAACTCTAATGACATTCTGTCAGGGAGCTTAGAAGAAAAGGAGAGCGAGAGAAGGTGCAAGGTATACTCACACATTGAGATAAATCACCTGTCTGCCTTCAACAAATGCACACGCATAATAAATATCAATATTGCAGATTTATGTTCTTCAGACATAATTAGATCTTGAACAGTGATGTAATTCTCAACAAACACAAATTATGTTGTTCTTTACTGACTCTTGAGGATGAGAACACTTGCATGTTACATATATTTCAATAGACATAATTCAATTTAGGAAGAAAGTGTTCTGAACACAATTGTAATCTCAACATCTTGATGTGTTCAATGCTACGTGACAGCTTGTTAAAAATCAAATGAATAAAAGAGACAGTGTCGTTATTCTCCTTTTCCTTCATTTAAATGAATCTGAAAAATAACATTTAAGTATTAGATCTTAAAACTAAGAAATGTTTCCTTGGCAACTAACTGAAATAAAATAAGTTGAAGTAAACAAAAGATAAATTAAATGTATGTAACAATATTTTTTAAAAACAAACATAAAATATTGGGGGGAAAAATAAATATCTAAACAAAATAAAATAAAAAAATACAGAAAATAACACTGTCGAGATATTAAATCAGGTTTAATCAAGCTAAATCAACATGAAATGTCGTTCACAAAACTATTTTCCTTCTATAATGGATTTCAAAGTTACATAAAATATTCAACAAGAAAAAAGTCACCGTTTCATATGGGATGCATTGAGACATTCTGAAGGGTGATACAGTGGAGCTTTAAGTCCTTTTTTTCTAGTTGAACAACACTTTTACTGACCTTTCGCCACGTCAAATGACAGAAGTGAAATTGATTGCAAATGCAGTTTTAAGTTGACACGATTTCCAGAGTACCACAACTTGAACTCCTAAAGGCCATAAAGACCACGGGCACATACACACACACTTAAAGTACTTTTCTTGCTCTTATCAAACATTTTTGTCATTCAGGTTATCCAGACACAATTTCAACACTTATAAGATTTGACGATTGAGAAGAGAAAATGAAAAAAGCCAGTCTTAAGCAAAAAGGTGTGGTGGTAAAAAAGAAAAAAAAGAAAAACTCCACATCCCCTGGATTTGACATATAGTGGAGATAGAAGTAATTCACACTCACACTCTCTTTCTCTCTCTCTCTCAATTACTATAACTGTCGGAGCAGCAATGAGAGAGAAAAGAGAGGAATTCAGTTTATTTAAAAAAAAAGTAGGTCAAATGACACTTTATCTGTGATAGGGAAGAAAAGAGAATGTAAGTGATACAGAAGTACTGGCAGACCCACTGCAGCTGAGTAGTAAGTCCTGAGGACCAATGAAAACGCTTCACTGCACTTATTACCTTTAAATAACCCAGTGATGGCCTCCATTTGATAAAAAGGAAATGGAACATAACAGCTGTATCTAGCCCTGCTTTTCTTGTGGACAACCAAAACCCTGTTACAGAGGATTTAATAAAGCCTTGGTTATCCTCAGATGTTATCAAATTTTTGAAGGATGAACAATTCAAACAAAATGGTCTGATATTTGTTACTGACAGCACCATATGAATGCTGTTACCTCGGCACACTATAAGCACATCAACATGTGTAAGAGGTGGAAAGTAACAGCGGTTTATGTCAACAGGTGATAATGGTTGAGGTTAACACTTTAAAGGAGAACTCTGGCGCAAAGTGAACCTTTGCTCTAATAACACATCGGTACCTAGTGGTCCGTTCTCTGAGATTTGTTTTCATGATAATCGAATGTAAAGAGTTTTATCTCTAGAAACTGTTTAGCGTATAACGCTAGTAATGGGGGCATTTAATAAGTAAAAAGAAATTGTTTATACCAATCAATCAATCAATCAATCAACTTTTATTTATAAAGCACAATAAAAACAACAGTAGTTGAACATTGTGCTGTACAGAAGAAATAAAATATCGTAAAAAAAAAAAAACAAGACTGACCGCAAAACTAATGAGAAAAGGGGGGGGGGGTGTTTACATCGAAACCACCAATTTGACCATTCAACATTAAATCAAGGACACTTGTAGGCCAGTGAAAACAGGTAGTTTTTTAACTTAGATTTAAAAACAGACTCAGTGGATATTAATCTTAAAGATACAGGAAGACTATTCCATAGTTTTGGACCAACAACAGAAAAAGCACGGTCACCTCTCGTCTTCAACCTTGATCTTGGAACCATCAACAATCTTTGTTGAGATGACCTCAGTGATCTAGTACAGTCATTTAGTTTCAAAAGATCAGACAGATAGCTTGGAGCTAAATTGTTCATGGATTTAAAAACAAAAAGCAAAATTTTAAATTCTATTCTATGACAAACTGGACAATACCACTAACAAGGCTCAAAATAGCCCCACACTAACACAGTAACATAATGAGGCTCCATACATGCAAAACGAAGCATTGAGAACTTTGTAAGTGTACAGACCGTTTAATAAGAAGATATTTTATAAAGACAGTCCACTTCGTGGAGCCATCATTGGAAAACAGTCTCGACTAGTCAAACCACGAACGACGTGCTAAGTGAGCTGAACTGTATGAAGTTCAGCGAACTTCTGAACTGTATGAACGGCTTCGTGGTTCGACTTGTCGAGATTGTTTTCCAAAGATGGCTGCTGCCTCTATACACGAAGTGGACTGTCTTTATAAAATATCTTCTTATTAAAAGTGAGGTTGAACCTCCAAATTCATGTTATGTTTGAATGCATATGTTTTTACTTCCGTAACGAGGTTATTTCCAAATTCAATACGATATTTAAAAAAAACTAAAAAGAAATGAATTAGGAAATGATTGAATCATGAAATAAGGGGAGGGGCTGCAGGTCTTGGTGATGTTAGTTAAAAAGGAAAGTGGAATGAGTTATTATAATTTAAATAATGTACCAAGTTCACCAAGAGAGGCTAAAACTGCAATGGGGCAAATATATGAGCAGTAGGTGGTGAAATGTTTGCTAAACCTGCAATACAAAGGAGAAGTGCTCATTTAAGATCAGAGGAAGCTTTAACTGAGACATAAGGAACGAGTCATTTTCTGCAAAATATCAAAGATGACATCTCAGTCTTTTCCCAAAGGCTGCAAGCCTCCTAAACTCAGGCTTTCTCTGTGAAACGAGAATGATTCAAAGCACACTGAGGCGGCTGACCTTCCGCTAACACAATGCAACAAATGTGGAAAGAAGAGAGAGAGGGAGAGAGAGAGAGGTAAGGAATAAGTGGGGGAGGAAAGCAGATGCATAATTGTCCCCAAGGTAGCAGCAAAAGTGAAATCTGTTGTTGGTTCGGCAAAAGAAAAGGTCAGTGCTTTCAGAGGGCCTATTCAATATCGCACATACGCCCAGCCTGGTGGTTTTGGACGTCCACTCTTGAATCAAGCTTTTAGATGAGCCTTCATTGTTCCCCGAGGGTCGGAGAGAAACGCTCCGTCAACAAAGGCCACGCCGGGGTCTGATTGCAAGGAGGACAAAAAGAGCATTCAGCTGGAACCACCATATTATGTCTGCTGATAAGCAATGGTTACAGTCTAAACACACACATGTGCATGAACACACACAGAAGAAGATAACCAGGCTAACAAAACAGCAAAGAAGGACAAAGACTCATGATAAATGACTTGTAGCCACTAAGAAAGCCGTATAGAATGAGGTTTGTGTTGCGTGTTGTGATATAGGATGCTACTTTGGGGCTTGAACAGAGAGTCTAAGGGCAAAGTAATGCTCCTTTTTGCTGGAAACACAATTCCTGTGCTTTGAACTCCTATAATGAGGTTGGCAAGAGGGTGTCCCTTTTTCTTGCAAAGCAACTGCCGAGTTTGACTGTTTAGTTTGGCCCTCCCAGCTTTCTGTACTAAAAGCTACTCACACATGCAATATACACATAATAGGTACTTAAAAGCCTAGTGGTCATTCGATAATGAATAGTCATTAAGCATTACGTTACATGAGGCTGTTAGCAAGACATAACAAAACAGGAACAGCAAACATGAAGTATATCTGATGAGAGGAGGTTGCTCGAATCCCTGAATAGATGACCGCAGATCAATTCCATTTTAATCACCAATTTAGCTAATGTAAACAGCCTACTTTCATGCTGATGAATTATATTATAATATCTATATCTTTCACAGATGTAATGATGATGTATATGGCTGAATCTCACTAACACATTTAAACACAAAATCAAAAGAAATTGAAAGAATATACAGTACACTTTTTACAATTTTACATGTTTTGTTCTAGGTGCGTACATTTTTTTTGCATTGTGTTTTTTTTTCCATATCAATTCCAGTACAAGTCCTCATCTTTTTGAAATGGAGGCAACATGGATTCGCAGCGCTGAAAACATCGTCTTCTCGACGTGTCGAGTCGACAACATGAACCAAACTCCTCCGGTCTCAGCTTCAACAGTGTTTGAGGGCGGGGAAAAGTAGATGTCATTTGTGGGCACCCAATGAAGACCATAGGCTAGCATTATGCAAATTTGTTAAGGGAAGTGAGACTGAAATTGCTGATGACTCATATACAGCAATTCAGAATATATTACCGGTAATTATTTTAGGAGTCAATAACTTAATTAGTCGTGCAAGATCATTAAAACTTTGCAGACATTTTACATTCACAAACAGTATTAAACACTGCATGGAAGGTAATATTCGAAAAAGCAGCAGTTTAATACTTTTTTTTTTTTTTTTTTTTTGCATTTCAGTAATGAAAACTTGGGGAAATATGCTTAATATTGTCATGAAAATAATATTGGAAAGTGAAATCTTATTTCTTTCTTTTGATTAATGAGGCGAGAAATATGATCCAGACATTTAGATTCTTTCAACAGGTACACATAAATCTTAATATCAGGAATGCAAATCTACTTTTTATGGCCTAAATCGCGAGGTACAAGGTGAAAAATAAAATTAATAATGCCATGCCAATAATGTCAATGTAAATTAAAAATATATATTTTCTTATTTCTTTCTTTTGATTTTGGGGGTAATACACTGTAAAAAAAATTGTTGGTTTAACTTAAAAAAAAATATGTAACCTGGTTGCCTTCAAATTTTAAGCTGATTGAACTGGAAAAAGTGAGTTAATACAATGAAGGGGATTTATTTAATCATCAGAAACTTAAAATAATAAGTTATCTGAACTAAATAAATTATTTAAGTTGATTTGACAAAAGAAAAAAATCTTGAATTTTTTTTTTTTTTTTTTTTTTTACAGAGCCAGACATGATCTTGAGTTTCAAGTTGGTGATCTAATGTGTAGTAGGAACTGTGGACCGAATCCCAATCTGAGCAAGGTACAAATAACAGCCATTAGTGTCTTGTTGGGTCTGAAAACCACCAGATAAATAAAAGCCACTAACTAACACTTGCTGAATTTAGCCTTTGTCACAAACTGGACCCAAACTTTCTTGGCGAGAGACTGGTTACATCACTTTAAATCCAGGATCAGTATAGATCTACTGGGTTCAACTGTTCTGAGTTGAAGCTCTCTTGCGGTATTTAATTTCAGCTGTAAAGTGGCCCTCTCATCGCCCAGAGCTCTGCTGTCTGCCTCACAATCTGTGGAAAGAGACAGTAGAACATTTCTGCTCTCTCTCATTCCCTCTCATTTTTATTCCCGCTCTCATTAAGCATGCCTTGCAGTGCCTCATATGTCACCATGGATTTATTAAGTCACCATCAAATTAATTATGCCCTTCTCTCTGCCAGCCCAATGTAATCTTTCTGGTCACATTATTTCAGATTAAACTATTCCAGTGAAGAAATGGCTCCCATGAATGAAATTTGGTGGAACATAAGGTGCATTGTCTCATAAAATCATTTCAAACAGATGTAATGTGAAGAGAGTTAACTGATTTGTTGAGGACAATTTGCTGAATTGTAATAGCATGCTTACGAACAAGAGGCGAAAAATCCAAACAGATGTTCAAAAGAGAGATTTTAAAGGGACAGTTAACCCAAAAGAACTGAAAACGCTTTCATATTTAACTCACCCTGATGTCTTTTCAACCCTTATCCATTTCTATTAGATCTGAGGTCATTTATATGATATAGCGCACTCCTAAAAACATGCTACTTTTTATTTGTCAAATTTATCTACTGAAAAAAAACAAGAAAAAAAAACACCTGGAAGCCAATCATACACTCTAAAAAAATGCTGGGTTGTTTTGACCCAATTTTGGGTCAAATATGGACAAACACAAATGTTGGATTAAAAAATGCAATTAATAGATTTAACCCAACAGCTGGGTTTGTCCATATTTGACCCAAAATTGGGTTAAAACAACCCAGCATTTTTTTAGAGTGTAGTGCTATATTTAGCAAAATGAACACAAAAAGAATGATTAGAATAGAACTCAACAAAAAGAATAGATCAACACAATTAGTTACTTATAGTAATTCAGTAACGTAATGTGCTACTTAAAAGTCTTGCACAGTATTTTGCACAAAAAAAACTGAAATTGTGTGATTCATCACCCATATGTGCAATACTTTAAATTAACAGGCTTATGTATTTGCTTAATTACAATGCAGAATATTTTCCTTTGTTTATTTACAAAAACTCATCCCTAATACAACATAATAATGAGCAACAATTACCCATCTCTGTGACTAAATCTAGTTTGCATCGTCTTGATAAACATTAATGATGTGTATGGGAATTTTAATATCTTGGTTAACAAATGCACATGCAAACCATTTAAAACTGCAAGGGGAACAGGTTTAAAGGCCTGTCTGCTCTTTTAAATGAATGCCCACTTAAATAGGTGAGCATTACTAGAAAAAAAAAAAAAAGATTTTTTAAAATATATATAGCTATACACTTTCTTTTGGTGGCTTTTTTTTTTTTTTGGTCTGGAAAACTAATGCATAATGTTTACACCTCTGAAATAAACATCCAGGTTGCTACATCTTTTGATCAATGAATTGACTTTTTGAATTTGAATTGACCATGACTTTTCCAGCCATTTATGAGCACTATAAGGATTATTAACAACTATTTCAAGAGAGATTTTTGCTCCAAAATGAACATAAATGGACAATTCTATAGTGAAAAATACATGTCCTATATTTTAAGACATTAATATATTAAATATGATATAAAATGTATTAGATATGATATATAATTATTATAAAACCCACTAATTTAATTTCATGTTTTCTGTGTGAGTGCGCAGGAACATCCCTCTTTAAATACACTGATGTAGACATAGACATTACATGTCTTCAGAACTCCCACAGAGCATCAACCTTCTGAATGACCTGTAATGCATTACAGTATGATTACTGCAGCGCATGCTATTCTTAAAGCACAATCAAGACCACTGATTTGTTCTTTCTGAGGTAGTGCTGCATAAAGCTTCCTATACTCAGCATGAACAGAAGTACCAACTCTCTGCATTTCTCTCTGGGGCCACATTGCTCCTGACAGCAATGGCTTTTAAATGCTCTGCTGGTCAAACAATGGCATTGACTTATGGTTACCCATCTCTGTTTTCTCTATGCGTACAAAGGAAAAAGTGACCACACAACCACGCACCGCTCAAGGTCGTCACCAGACAGCAAATTTCTGGCCTTCGTTACGAGTGATGGATAACAGAAACTCCTTCATCCCGACAAGTGATCAGAAAATTGTATTATCCAAGTACAGAGAAAAAAGGATTACTACATAGAGGAGATGAGAATGTGAGCGATATGGGGACAATGAAAAATGGGGGATATATTGAAAAAATATTGAGGGATAAAGGGAGGATGGAAAGATGAAGCATTTCACTTTACGAGCGGAGAGACACTGTGTTTCTGACAGGCGATCACAGGGCCTTCAAGCCTGTATGTCTGTCAAATTCAACAGCCCAGAGACATTTTCAGACACACAGAGAATCGAATGCAAAGTGAATTTAGGCTCCCAAGCTTAAAAAAAACTGAAGGGAGAACAGGTCAATTTGTGAAATCAATATAAAATTGTAGATCAAAACCATCATGAGGAATCAGGTTTGCCTTACCCTTTAGAGATAACAGTTCACTTAAAGGAGTAATTCACTTTTGAAAAAAACTTTTGCTGATAATTTACTCACCCCCATGTCATCCAAAATGTCCACATCTTTCTTTCTTCAGTCGAAAAGAAATTAAAGTTTTTGATAAAAACATTCCAGGATTTTTCTCCATATAATAGATTTCAATGGGAACCAAACGGTTCAAGGTTCAAAAGACAGTTTCAGTGCAAACTGTTCAAAGGGCTTTAAACGATTCCAGACGAAGAATAAGGGTCTTATCAAGCGAAACGATCGCTCATTTTAAAAATATATATATATATCAAAGTTTAAGTTTTATAAGCTCAAATGCTCGTCTTGAACTGTTCCGTGACGTGCGTTCGTGACTCTCCTGTTCGAACACGTTTATCAAAATGAACAAATCTTTTTTCGTGTCATTTGGTTCATTCAACGAACGAAATGAACGAGTTGACTCTGGAAAAGATTCTGAAACGAGTTCAAATAGAAGAGTCACGCATCACAGAACAGAGCAAGGCGAGCATTTGAGCTCATAAAACTTAAACTTTGTTATTTTTTTTTTCTTTTTTAAATGACCACTCATTCCCTTTGATAAGACCCTTATTCATCGTCTGGAATCGTTTAAAGCCCTTTGAACAGTTTGCAGTTTGCACTGAAACTGTCTTTTGGACCTTGAACCGTTTGGTTCCCATTGAAGTCCATTATATGGAGAAAAATCCTGGAATGTTTTCATCAAAAACCTTCATTTCTTTGAAGAAAAAATGACATGGATATCTTGGATGACATGGGGGTGAATAAATTATCAACAAAAGTTCTTTAAAAGTGAACTACTCCTTTAAACAAAATGCAAACAAACTAAAACAGCAAAAAAAAACTCATTAAAATGGACATCAGAAAACCAAAATATTACCATACGCCCACCCACATTTACATGCCAACAGTGATCATAAACTTGGCCCACCCAATCATCAGGATGTAAACATTAAAAACAAAACTCTTTTTTTTTTTTTAAGAACTATGCTAACGTTATAAGTACACTTCACTTCAGGGAGGCAAAATAAATAATAAAAGTGCATAATTAAACCTCTTTAAATCCTAATTCGCTCTTCGATGAGAAGGGAGGCATGAACAAGCAACCAAACAAAAACATTCTGTTTTCCTGACGAGAACAGATGCATGTTTTTGTCCTGTTAATCACAAGCTATATGATTCTTGACCCAAACCACCAAGTGAGTGAGAGTGTGTGTGTGAGTCTGAAAGTGTGAATGCATCACTGGGAGTATGTTCATCGAGGCATGTAAACCATGAGCAGAGACGTGTAAGTCAGCAGAGGGCCCGAGCCGGGCTTTAATGAAAGCAGCGTGTCAGCGGAAGGTGTGATGAATTTGGGAGACATGGGAGGGGGAGAGGGAGAAAGCAGAGGGAAGAAAAAGCAAGACGGTGAGAGAAGGGAGGAGCGGAGGGCTCTTAGCAGTCGGGTCCCCAGTGTGAGAGCGTGATTCCGGCAGCTCGCAACAGGAGACTCACAGAGGCTATAGCTTTGCTTTATTGGAGCCTGGAAATCAGTAAACAAGACTGATGTGTGTTGGGATATGCTGTTAAATCCACTACCTCACTCTCAATCATCTCCTTCTATCTGTCTTTTTCTGCCTATCGCTCTCTATATCTGTCTATTGTCTCTTTTGACCTGTCAATCTCATTCATGGCAATGTGCTGCTGTATACCCAGCATCCCTCATTCTCTAGATCTCTCTCTGTGAAAAAAACATTTAAACATGGTCACTGTTGTTTAATGTTCAAAACCACCTACTCAGTATTACCAAATGATCAGATAAGACGTTATTACCACTTTAAAATGGCAAACTGTCACAAACTTCTTAAACAATGAAGCCTGTTATCCAGCTAAAACTTGAGAGTTGCAGAATTTGGAGGAAAAAAAAATATTTAGGGTGACCACCCATCCTGCTTTGCGTTGTACTACACAGCATTTTCCTATATTTAACAGCGCTTCGTCATAAGTAACCTACAAATACAACAGCCGTTTTTTTGTATGTTATCCAATGGTTGAAAAGAAAGGAGTAAACACGGCCACTATAGGTTCTGACGGCTGTCAATCAAAATGTGGGCCGGTGATTCTTTCCATGTGTTCGCTGTCAGAAAACAAATGGATAATTCGATCAATCAAAATTTTTAACAGAATTTAACTGTTGTTGTTTAACCTTTAATATATTCTTAATATATAAGACTATCTATCTAATTTTATGTTGTTTTGTATTTATTTGTTCATTGTTTACAGCTGAAAGCCAGAATACAAATGTTTTTAGTAAGTTAGATAGACATTACATAACAGTTTCAGGGTATGTTTTAGTGTTGGTAACATGCCCCACATTGTCCCTTCCACACTTATAATCGTCCCACATTTGGTTTGTTTGATGGTGGTCACCCTAGTAATATTTGTGATTGCATAATTTCAAAAAAGCTTCAGGTTTGCTGTATTAATATTAATATTTTGTTATTATATATCAACATAATAATGACAACACTTGTTATTATTGTTGTTGAATAAAAATAAAATAAGAAAGATAGGAGTATTTCACTGTAAAATTATGTATTATGCATGCAGGTTTATAGCCAAGCAAACTGAAGCACTAAATGTCATCTAAACATTAACACTTTCAAATGAACCTTTGGGAAGATTAATTTTAGTGAACAGTTCATTTAAATGCACCAGTCCATTGCTGATGTGTGTGCCCATCTTCATTTTTTTATTGATATATAATATAACATAATATTTTGTTAAATTCTGTGGTTTGACTCAATCACTATGTTTTTGCTCAAATATATACCGGTAGTTGTGTTTTATTAGCTAAATTAGTCGCATTTTGTGATCTTAATTAATTAATTTTTGTGTCAGAAAAGCCCTACTCTGATTTAAAAAAATCTAATTAATTCATTAGCTTGTAGTGTAACATGATTAGTTTAACTACTTTAAATTATGAGCAACTCAAAGATTCACTCAACACTGTTTTTTATGTGCGTCTATATGATTGAGTGCATGTGTAAGTGGGTGTACGCAAGTGCTTTCCTAGAACTCCTTCCCTGTCAATTTCTTTTCAATTGCAACCTTTTCCGCCCCACTTTCTAATCTCAGAGGACAGAAATCAGACTCACAATCAAGCACTACTGCCCATGAGAGCCCTCAAATCATCACAAAGAACAAAAAAAATATATGAAAAAGTAAAAGTGAAAGGCTAAAAACGCCATTTACCCTCGTCAACCATCTGTAACACTCACATTAACGCAATACTGCCCAGACAACCTATAATTCACAACTCAATTACCATTCCAAATAGTGCACAGTATGCAGAGAGATTTGGGACACCCAAGAGGACGGCTGCACAAGAAATCATTTGTCATGATTAAATGACAGCTCTTTTGATTGGCTCTGATTTGTTGACAGCTCTGGCCAATCAGAGGACAGAAATAGTAGACCGAGAGAACGGTCATGGTCTTTCATCTACACGTCAAATACATCTGAAAATAAATAGCCTCAGTGAGTTCATTCAAGGTCCATACAGGATTTCAAAGAGTAAAGCAAGCTATAAATGCAGTCTAAAAAGATACTTCGTTTTTCCTTCAAAGAACAAAACGGTGACCCCAAATCTCATAGACTAAAAATAAAAATATAGTTCACCCAAAAAGGAAAAATTGTCCTTATTTACTCACTCTCATGTGGCTCCAAACCATTTTATTTATTTATTTTCACCCCTTTATACCTTGAAACACAAAATCAGATGTCTAAAAAAAACATAATAATCGGAAACTTTCTCAATTCATATGTGCACATTGTTGCCTAAAATGAGATGTTTTTGGCATCAAAGCCACCATTGCGTTTGACTACACGAATGAACTCTAACTAAAAGTAATGGTGCACATTCCCTCGCTTAACATTTTAGAGTGTGCCATCGGAGGGATGATTGGTCTCCTCTCTGAGAGCAATAAGAGCGTGTGCACCTGGCCACAACATCTCATTCACAGGTGTATTTTCCCTGGAGGAGCTTGTCTCTGAAGCTCTCAGAGGGCGGCAGTAATGAGAAGAATGGATTGTATTGATGATAGTGACCCGCGGTCCACGGAGGAATAAAATGAAACAGTGGCGACTGACAGGCTTCATTACACTTCCTGTAAGAACACATTAAGGTGCCTTCATCCCTGAGTCGCTCTATCTCTCTACCTTTTCTTGCTCTGCCCGTAGAGAAAACAATCACAAACGATACCTCCATATTTTAGCAATTGATTCTCCTAGGCAGCAATGAGACTAAATGGAGAGGAAAAGGAGATATGTGTATATAAAATGAGATAAGATTTATTCTAATACAAATATCCTAATATTGTCTCACACACTTTTGCCAAGATACTGAAGTTGACATTTAAAATCTCAATTTGACCTAAAATATTGCTCTTCAAATTCTTTCAGATTCTATCTTTCAGCTCTCTGATAATTTGCATGGTAATGGATATGGCAATATTAAAGGAGTAGTTCACTTTTCAAAAAACTTTTGCTGATAATTTACTCACCCCCATGTCATCCAAGATGTCCAACTTATTCTTTCTTCGGTCGAAAAGAAATTAAGGTTTTTGATGAAAACATTCCAGCATTTTTCTCCATATAATGGACTTCAATGGGAACCAAACGGTTCAAGGTCCAAAAGACAGTTTCAGTGCAAACTGCAAACTGTTCAAAGGGCTTTAAATGATTCCAGATGATGAATAAGGGTCTTATCAAGCGAAATGATCGCTCATTTAATAAATAAATAACAAAGTTTAAGTTTTATAAGCTCAAAAGGTCGCCTTGCATGTGACGCACGTTCGTGACTCTCCTGTCCGAACTCGTTCATCAAAATGAACAAATCCTTTTCCGAGTCAATTCGTTCACTTCGTTCGTTGAATGAACCAAATGACTCGCAAAAAGATGTAAAGATGATGCAACAGCAACCAATCAGCTGCGCAATGTAGATGACAAGGACCTATCAGCCTGCCCCATGCCAGAACTAGATATATTAAAGTCCATCATCATGGAATTAAGGATGTTCTACACTGGCTGTGCACTTATTACGCAAACAAGTACTCTTCCAAAAACGTCCCTTTAGCGCGATGACTTTACCAGTCGGTGATTGATTGGCTCTTTTATTTAGAAGGCGGGATTTATTGCGTTTTGAACTTTTCCCCATTCATAGTAAAATGAGTGTGTCGTCTTTTTATTTCTAAAGTCTTTGATTAGGTCTCCTGAGCTATAAAAGAGCAACCTCTGAGCAATTCAATTTTCCTGTGGATACACTCTTCAATTGCTCCTTTTCATCAGGTCTTTTGCATCCTGGGTGTAATTCACTGAGCACTGTATTAAGTGCCACCTACAATCAGAGAGGAGAGACTGATATCGGTGCGTCTCCACGGGGCTTAATGACGGAAGGATCATGCCGCGGCCCAATTTCCTCCCCTGATTAGACAATCAGATCCTGATGGCATCAACACGCGCAGATGGTGCTTCTTCAGCCGTTTATTTATTAATGAGTGCTTGTGTATTTTTATCAGATGGGGCCTGATGCTAGTGCCCCCAATAGAGAAAAATTACTAGACTTTGATGTTTTCGGATAGATTTTGTTTGATGCTGTCGACGACCTCGTTTCCTCAAAACAGTGCGTCTCGACTGCTTTTCCTTCAGGACCCAGATCAGATTTTACTTTGGACATCAAGTGGCGACTCAATACCACTGCACTGACACTTCCTAAACAGGAACCGCATTATAAAGCGCTGTACGGTACCCATTCAAAGGCAAAGGTGCTTTCACGAGAGTAATCCTAAACTTCTATATAGTGCTTTGAAAGGGTGTCTAGTCATTTATAAGGATGTCTTTTATAAGCATCTTTCCAATGGAGCGTCTGTAAGCCGGATTGCTTCGGTGTCAGATGTAGTGTGTAGGGAGCAAATGGGGTTAAATAAGCGGACGGGGAGAGACGCAGTTGTGTAGCTGACTCTATTGTCTTTTAAGGGTGCTGTGAGACAGAGGTTGTTGAGCGCAGCAGGAGATGGCTGAGTGAGAGTGACAGCGAACTTGATTGCCATTTGTCTCACTGTGAACTACTGCCGAGCTTCAGAGAGAGATGGACTGGGAGAGAAAGAGATCGACTGGAGGCCAAAGTGCCTTCTCCACAGGGTTTGAAATGAGCTTTTTCACTCACCAGCCAATTTGGCTGCTAAATTTTTAAGTCAGCTGCCATTCAGAACTTCTACTGGCCAAAACAAAAATATCAGAAATAAACCAAATTATCAAAGTCACAGTATAGATTTGAATATTATTCTGATATGGTCTAATATACCACACATATCCATATACCACACAATTCCTCAACTACACCATTAGCTTGCATATGAAATATTATTTTTTTTTTATGATGCATTGCATTTATAATCTAGTACTAGGCCTTCATTTCTGTGTAAAAAATTTCAGATTTATGCCAGATTTTTTTTTTCTTCATATATGAAGAAAATATATTTACTTTTTTTTCACATTTCCCATTCATTTCAATGTGGGGTCATATTGACCCAGAAGACCAGAAGTGTAACAACCGAATCAAGCCTAGTTTTTGTTGTGTGTGTATAGATAGATAATGTATGAAAAGTCCACTGAGATGAAGGGAACCTTTTTTTTATTAAGTAAAAGTCGATTAGGGTCGTATAGACCCCATGACCCGATTGAGGGCTACACATTTATACACCATAACCAAAACCGAACAGCTACGATGTAAATCACACCATTATAAATTTTGATTTGAAGCAAAAAAAGTACTAAACGGCTTTAAAGAGGGAAAAAAACTACAAGCATTGCAAATTACCTAATAGTTTTACAAAAAGCATAACTTCTATTGATTTAAAGATGTTGATTACTGTATGTATTTTGCAAGAATATATATATATATGGGATTTTTCTCTAAAGATGCACTCTTTAATGCATTTTAATGGTGTCTATTGATCTATTCCTTTAAAAGGTCTTCAGTAGAAGACAAAGAGAGAAATAAAACAGGAAAGAATGAGGCATGTAGGTGTTTCCCATACCTGTGGGAACGGCCGCATCCATGGAGGGTCTCTCCCAGGTGTTGACTTGCTCCCAGGCGAAGCCATTAGTCCCCAATGCCACGCTGTAGCCACAATTACTGTAGTGCTCTTCAAACGAACAGCTGCCTACAGAACACACAGGAGAGAAAAGAGGGGAAGATGGCATATGTCAACATGATTAAGCCACGGAGTGCCATCATTACTTCATCTTAGCTAAAAACATGATTTTCCACCGCATTAAGCTTTATGCTAGCCGGGAGCTAAGGATTAGAAACCCAGGATGAAATAGCACTAATTAAATGTACTCATTTTAACACGTCTTCTTGTATCGTAGTTTAGAGAGAAGGATTATTTAAGCGGCAAGGTGCAAAAGGGCGTGCTATATTGTGAATATAAATGGACAATATGATGTGCACTATATGAGTGACATTATATGAGAGCCCTGACTCACAGCTTTTATGAAGTGGTTACCACATAATAAAAAATATTATGATCAAGTAAAAGCTTTATCAAGTAAATTTATATATTCTCTGAACATTTATTTATGCTGTATTCAACTTCATTTTGATACATTTTAATTTTAAAAATAATTATATTATATTATTTTAATCTGATTGAAATTACAAATAAAGTCCATATACATTGTGATAATGATAATTTGGGAGCAAATGTGAAAATGTAATAATTTTTTTTTTTAATAAATAAATTAAAATATTATTTTCTTAATGCAAAAATAACTCATTGTAATTTTTGGTGTCAGATCATACTTTTGTGAGCTAATAAACAGGGTTTCACATTATATTACTATGACTTGAATACTGTATTGACCAATCAGCATCTAGGGCGGGAAATATCCTTTTTATAAATAACCTTTTATACTTCTTGTTTCCTTGTTTTTATTTTATTTCCCGAATCTTTGTAGGGTGGACTGAACGTGTCATCCAGACTTATTTGAATGGACGTTGTTTTTTGTACGACACAACGCGGAAATCTCTTTAGCTTGTGTGCTCAGATTCAACATGATGAAACTTCTGCCTGCAGGATACTTACATTTACATTTCTGCATATTTCGAGGACCAAATATTCACTGCCGTCTTAATTTGCCCCTGCGTATTAAGCTACACAAGAGGATTAAAATGCTACAAAATAATTAATTTGCCACGAGCGCCGAAAGGCGATGAATCCTACAATACTAGCAAGAATCGTAAACCACATCAAAGGTATTCACAAAGAAATCGCGCAACCGTAAAAACAACAATTGTAAAATATTCAGAATTTTCCAGGGGGAGCGATCGGAGGGCCTAGTAGGAAAAAAAACAATCAAAACAAGGTCTCGTGTAGTTTATGTAACCCTCGGTTCCTAATTGACTTTGAAGTGTGCACACATTCATACTGCCACCCTGCTTGTCCTCAGCCTACGCTGGGGAAAGAAGACGTTTTCATACTCAATAAAACAAAGTGTCAAACAATTAGCATTGCATAACAGTCCATCATGTTTTTGTACCAAATTTTGGGTGTGTAGAGGGATGTTTAGGTATTCGTACACATTAGTAAGCATTCACTGTATCATTATAGCATCTAAAGTTAAAAAAAAAAGCCTTTTACATTTGTACAACTTTAGTACCAAGACTTTTTAATTTTTTTACTCTTCTTTACTCCCACAGGTGACTGTAGTAAAAACTCATTATAACTCAAATAAGCTAGTACCGACATGCTAATGAAATCACATTGCACAAACACTCACATAAATGTATCTCTCCTCTAATTAATGTTGCCTACCAATTTGATCCATTATTGATAAGTTGCCCCACGGCCGACAAGCAAGAGTTTCCAAACCCATCAGTGGCACACATGGCATCCTCACATCTGCTGCTCCACACCTCGCTGGCATTTCCCTACCGCTGGCACGTTGTCAATACCATGTTTATCGAACAGAGCGCTCGTGATGCCCTATCAGGAGCTCGTCTAATTTCGAGATGATTTCACAGCTCAGGAAATGAAGAAGTGAGATTTGGGGCAGATGTGGAGGAGGTGGATGGGTAACATCTGCTAGATTAAAAGAAGGATTTGTTTACGCTCTGAAAAATAGCTGGTGTGTGTATAGCAACAGAGGTGGCAGGGTCTTAATAAGTTGGGCCTGTTTCTGTAAAAAAACAAAACATAAAACAATATGCTGTGTCTTTTTTAATTGAACTCTTTCCCTGTCAGTGATTTTGAAAAAAAAGTTGCCAGCCAGCTCCGGCATTTTTATTCACGGCCCCCTAGAATATTTTTTTTGTATGAATATTTGAACATGCAATAAATAAATAAAAAGGACAGAGCAAAAAAAACTGTTTTATTATAGCTTCAGGCATTCTTTTTTATCAACATTTGAATGTGGGTAAGTTTAATAAAAAGTACAATTTTGAACAAAAAGCTGAGAAAATTGCGTTTTTGTTTAAGACTACGCCTGCATCAGATTCAAAACGATGATCAAGACATAGATGGAGTATTCCCCTAATGCTTGCACAGTTCTACAGTTCATTTCATTCAGTAACTTTAGACAGTGTTGATTTATATTCTGTTTAATGTGGATGAACGCATTATTTTACATAAGCATCTGCTTACGTTACATCCTATCGCGTGTTTCTACTTCTTATTCGCCTGCGTTTTGATCAGGATATTCAGTACTCTTAGAAGATGCATAATAGCGCCCCCTATCATATAACAATGAAAACACGGAAAGCCAGGCAAGCCGACAATGGCAGGGAAGTGCCATTTGGTCCTTGATCCGTTTGGTTCCCAATGAAGTCCATTATATGGAGAAAAATCCTGGAATGTTTTCATCAAAAACCTTAATTTCTTTTCGAATGAAGAAAGAAAGACATGGACATCTTGGATGACATGGGGGTGAGTAAATTATCAGCAAAAGTTTTTTTTTTTTTTTTTTAAAGTGAACTACTCCTTTAAAGCTTTGACATGAATACATGTCTATAATGCCACTAATTTGCTTTCAAAATTTAATAAGCTAACTGAATGTTTTCAGCTACAGTTTTCTTACTTTATTTAAGATCTAGTTAATAGATACTGAAGTTATGTTCATGTTTGAGAGTTTAATTGCATTAGTCATAAGCATATGTTGTGTCTTTCTTGGCCCTCACCAACGGCATTTCCAGTCGAGCAGACAAATAGTCGGTTTGAAACTAAAGGGATTATGTCAGTCCACCCCACTAAACACAGATAATAGCTCAGATATCTGCTGTTAATGCAGCGATCAAAGTGAGCTTTAAAATCTCATCATCTGTGTAGTTTATTTTCATTTTCAAGCCACATTTAAATCTTTCACATGGAAGAAACATACTAAAAAACCAAGCCAAAATGGAGATCATGTTTTTTTAGAGAATATACTGTATAAGACAACATTATAAACTCACAATGTTAAAAGATGGAAATCATCATTCATTTGTCCTTTCTCTAATCCAAATTTTGCGCACAAAAAACAAAACAATTTATCCATTCTTAATCGTAAGTTGGTTTTTGATTTACATATTTTTGCATCATGTTCCATCTTGTTAGTCTATTGTAAAAATCATTTTACTTACAAAAAACAGTTCCTAATCACCTCCAGAAAGTGACATCATTGTGTTTTTTAAGGTATTAGTTGGCTTACCTGCCTCTAAGTGCCATTTGAAATTTTTTTCTAGAATGATCATTTTTTATCAAGCTTGTATATTTAAGTTCATTAATTTGACTTAAATGGGAATGAAGATTACCTATGAATTGTCATTTAAGTGAAATTACTGAACTTAAATATACAAGCTTGATAAAAATGATCATTCTAGAAGAAAATTTCAAATGGCATTTAGAGGCTTTTGCATCTGAACTCTTCATATATATATATATATATACACTGTAAAAAAAAATCATGATTTGTTATAACTTTTTTCTTCTGTCAAATCAACTTAGGTAATTTATGTGGTTCAGATAACATAATATTTTGAGTTTCTGATTATTAAATCAATCTCCTTCATTGTATTAACTCAAATTTCCAATTTCAATGAACTTAAAGCCAGGTTACTTCTTTTTTTAAGTTAAACCAACAATTTTATTTTACAGTGTGTGTGTATATATGAAGAGTTCAGATGCAAAAGCCTCTCAATGCCATTTGAAATTTTCTTCTTTAATGATGATTTTTATCAAACTTGTATATTTAAGTTCAGTAATTTCACTTAAATAACAATTAATAGGTAATTATCATTGCAATTTAAGTGAAATCACTGAACTTAAATATACGAGCTTGATAAAAAATGATCATTCTAGAAGAAAATTTCAAATGGCATTTAGAGGCTTTTGCATCTGAACTCTTCATATATATATATATATATATATATAGATATATAGATATATATAGAAACCCTCCATGTTTAGCTGTATATGCAGCATGAACCAGGAGTAAGTGAGCCAATTTAATCCGTGAAACACACGTACACACATACACACATTCATTTTGAAGGCAACCTCGCATGGCTCGTCGCTCTGAATTAAGCAAGAGAGGCCTGACACGAGCGTACAGCGAGAAAGGAAACTCCACATCACATGCTCACTTGTTTCCCGTCTCCCAACACCTTTTAGCACACGAACACGTGCAGCGGCTCTCTAGCGAGCTTGTCACTCATTCAATGTAGCAACTCCGTCAACCTAAGCTAATGCCACTTTTTCCACCTCACCTGCCGCCTTTAACCTTGTCCACTCGGGCCACAGAATCCATCGTGCGCCGCAAATCTATCCTATCCATCATGTGTGCTACAGGTGCAGCCGTGGCAAGCGCTGATTTCCTAGTTTCACTTACAACAGAAGGACAAAGAGCTAGTCCACCCACGCCCGAGCGGATATTTACCACCCTACTCTACGCCAACTTCCTAATTGTTCAAACTCATTCATACGTCCCCATGTATTAGCTGTACACACCTCAGTGATTCCTTCATTTAGTACACATTACACCCACACAAAGACAGCAGGACTCGGGTCCTCCAAGAACAGGCGCCCAACAGACATTCACACTTTCTCCAGCGCGAGTGGGAAGTGTCGTGTTGCTCGAGTAGGTTTTCGCACCTTTAAAACGCTACAAGGATTACGGGGTTCTGTACCCCGCACCACTCCCATGGATCCACACGTTGTGTGACTAAAAATCACATTTTACACCTTCGGTTGCAACACTCTGGAGTTAAATATCAGCATTAGAAAAGCAGTTTTGACTGGACAATCTGTGCCAAAGCACTTTCCCCCACAGACCAAGTGAAAATGCAACATGCCTTTGCCAAATACTCAATTCTCACCTTTCACAATACCCTGCCGTTCTGCTGACAAATGGCCTGTTTATTCCAATACAGAGCTTTTTTGTTGAATAATTGGTAGTTAACCGGTTACCAAATGCTTGTGTTTCAAAAACTCTGGGAATTTGATTAGCGCTAAAAGGTGACTCAACTGAACTTGGGAAGTCTTCTCTTGACCTGGCTTGTTCTCACACACTCACCAGCTGTGATGAAACTTCCTACGAACATGGGATTCGTACAGCTATTATGCTGCTTTCACATGATGCTATGGGAATTATCATAAATACAAGTTTCCTAGTTAAAATTTGGACATGAACACCCTCTCACCTTCTCATTTACATAGTTCCCAAGCTGGGCCATGAACTTTAAACACGGAAGAGGGGAGAACGATTGCTGAATGTAGCTGTTTTAAAGGGGTCATGAACTGGCTTTTTAAATTGTATTATATTGTTGTCTGAGGTCAACTTATGACGTTCGCTTGGTTTTTGCATTCAAAAACATCCAAATTAATAAGTAATAGGCTATTTTCGACCCTAATTTTGAGTCTAGCTCAAAAACGCTCGGTTTTAATCGGCGTCTCGCACTAAAGACGCTCAATGCTGTGAGTGGATAACAGTTTTGCATATTATAATGAGTTTCGACTCACCCGTCGATGCACTTGGGGGAAATTGTTCTGAAAACGTCCAATGTTGTAAAATGGCAACCGGAATGATTCGCCCATACATGTTCGTCCCAAAGTCCGTGTGTTGCACCATTGCTGTCAGATCCAATGTAGACGGCACAGCACCGTTCTTTACTCTTAATCGGTTTGCAATTCCAGTCTTGTTTACAAAACAATCCTCAGTGAAATGAAGCGAACAGACGGACGATGTTTTACCTCATCAGCTGGAACGTCAATAAAAATAAAGTTAACCATGCAGTCCTATTGGAATCCAGAGGAAGCTCATGCAGCGACTGTCTTCTTCCACAACCAGGCTCTGCACAATATTTTTATTACTCGGTAGCTCGATCCGGTTTGTCATCACGAGGTAGGCATCTATGTTATTTAGCTACGTGCGAATCGGTGGGCGGGGCTTAACCGGCCGTGTTGAAGTAGGCGTTGATCTTCTTCTGCAGGGGTGGTGTTTTATCCTCTTTGACGCCATAGTTCCCCACTTTTAAAAACGAGTCGTTTGCTGAGCCTGGTGTCTGTAAAAGCTTTTATTGGACTATCAAGGACGATTTCAGTTCTGAAACTTACAGGATATTCTTATAATATGATGACCTCTTAGATGTCAAAAGCTCAAGGAAAATTTGATTTCTCAGTTCATCACCCCTTTAATGCATTTTTAATAGTGACTACTTATTAAGGTGAGGAAACGTTTACCATTGTTCGGCATTTTTTTGCAGGTGGAATAACATTCCAATAGCAATCCATGCATTGAGGAATTTCAGCGAAAGGTTTATTCAAGCAAAGATTTCAACAATTTTGCATTAGTCATGGCCAGGAGAAAGATGCTTGTTTTGAAATTGATTTCAGTGTGAGCAGTGCTTCATACACTTTTTTGCCCGCAAAATGTCACTAAAATTTGTGAGGCAGTTGTTTATATTTTCAATGTTGCTAAAGTGTTCTGGTTTCTTCCTGGTCCAGCACATGCAATTTGAGGTGTCAATCATGTTTAAAGCACAAATGCTTTGTTGCTGCATGCTGTTACTTGTTCCTGGTGATGTGTATTTGCCCATTTAAGACTTTAGAAACTCACTTTTCTCCCTCATTTTATGGAGTTTCCCCCTGCAGACAGACAGACTCATAGTCTCGATACTGTATGTCAGGGGTCACCAAACTTTTTTCTCTGGGGGCCACATTATCGTTCCTGACTGTGATGGGGGGCCGGGGCTATATAAAATAGAATTGTGTGACCAAGACCAAACTGACCACCAGCAGGCCTCATAGTAGAGATTACTAGCCTGGCACAGCCATATTTGTTTATCATTAATAGTTGTTTGCAAAAGTAGTAATCGAGTCTTCACACTTTGTTTTAATTTGAAATACCACAGATTTTCCATTTATTTATTTTCGAATACAAATAACATCAAACCTGTCAAGGTAAGAAACATCTGCCTAGTTGAGGTGAGTGGCACTGGTAAGGATGAATGAAAAATTATAAATTATAGGTAGGCCTGTTACTATTTATAATAATTGTGTACAGCACTTAATAAAGGTCAAATAAATAGGCCTATAAAATAAATAAATAAACATTGAAATTATAACAACAACATGAGTAATAGAACTAGTCAGCTCTTATGCCTATCCAGGTGAGCATGCTCAGTAAACAACAAAATACCAAATGCAGACATGTTATTATTTTCCAAAAAGCAATTAAAAAAATAGGCCATGACGACTTTTGGGGATTGCCGGTTCAAGTAGTGGGGGGCAGAGGGGTTGGGGGGCCAGTCAAAGGGGTGTGGCGGGCCTGATTCGGCCCGCGGGCCTTAGTTTGGTGACCCATGCTGTATGTCCTTGGAAGTTAATTATTATTTTTCCCCCTCCACAGAGGCCAAGTGGAGGTTGGCAGCCGAAACAGCAGAATTCACATTCGGGGAAGGTAGAGCCGCCTCAGGTAACACAGAACACACCTCGGGAGACTCTCTCTCTGATTAAAAATGACAAATGTTCCAGTGCTGCACTTCAGGTCTTAAAAATTTGCCAATAAAAATTATTAGCTGCCACAAACTGCATGTCCTGCAGTTTTTCTTCCCTTAAAAAATGATTACTAGAGAAATGAAAGCTCATTCGGGCAGTAAAACACGTCTGCGTGTGCAACTCTAAACAACTGTTTCTGCCGCTTCGGACGGGTCATAAATAAAAACGTCCTACCGCTCGCTTGTTCGTCCCGTGGTCGGCAGTGAGAGGACATACACATACAAACAGCAAATGTCCTCACAAAATAAAATGTCCTCACTTTTATAATCATACTATATTTAGCATCCTCTAAAATTACTAACTACATATGACAAATTTACATTTAATGTTTATGTAAAATTTATGGGGTGTCAAAAAGTGTCAAATTTCCTCCCAAAATTGACAAAAAATAATAATATCTCAGTGAAGACTATGAAGAGTATTTGCTATGAGACATTATTTTAATCGCAAATAAGCAAATTTATCCCTAACATTCACTTCCTGCAATGCACTTTCTTGAAGTCCCAAATCCTATAATTCTCAATGATTCTTGCAGTTGATTGTTACTATGTTAATAAAAAAAAATTTTAATTTAAATTTCTTTGTCAACTTTATTTACAGTAAAACTTACTAGATTACAGTGATTTTTTTTACTCAGCATTAATTAAAAGAATAAAATAGTGATGGCGCAGTGGATAAGACACATGCCTTTGATGTGAGAGACGCGGGTTCGAATCCAACGTGAGACACCAATGTGTCCCTGAGCAAGACACTTACCCCCTAGTTGCTCCAGAGGCGTGCGACCTCTGACATACAGTATATAGCAACTGTAAGTCACTTTATTTCGTTATTTTAATTATCACTACACATTGCATGAGACGCATGCAAACATGTCACAAAAAAGCTTAATAGTTCTATAACAACAAATATAAATAATATTTAATATATAAATATTTTCATTTCTTTTATTTTTTGACAGAAATGTTTCTGACAGGTATCATAAGGTTAGCAGCACACTTTTCAGACAGCTGAAGATTTGTATTACCGAGCCACTCACACAAACACACACCCTCGTGCACACAGCGGCTTTTATATCTCTGTACATTGCCATCCATCTCTGTCTGTTCCAATCAGCTCAACTGCTATCACTGGCTCATATGCATGCACACACACACAAACACAAAAATGCCAGAGGATTACACGCTTCAAAGAGCTGTTAAACTTCCCATTTAAGGGATTTCAGCCCAGGAGGCAAAGGTTCTCCAGGATCATCCTATATTTAGGGTTGGGTATCGAGAATCGAGTATCGATTGGAACCGAGACTAACTTTTCGTTTTTCCCGGAATCGTTCAAAAGTTAAAATTTCGAGTTTCGATATTCAGTCCGCTGAGCGGAAGAAGAAACCGCTGAACAACACCAACGAAGAAGCGTCTACCGGAAGTGTTGGCATAACCACACGAGTCGAACATGAGTAGCTTACCTCGGCGATCCAAAGTGTGGCTTCACTTTTCTAAAAATAACGAAATCTCGGCAAAATACAAAATTTGTGACAAAAGGAGTATTTTTACAGAAGGAGTATTTCCTTCAGAAAGACCGTTGGTTAGCAAGGTTAGCTAAACTTTGACCCTGCCTCTTAAAAGAATCGGAATCGAGAATCATTAGGAACCGGAATCGAAACAAGGAATCGGAATCAGAATCGTTCAAATTCAAACGATACCCAACCCTACCTATATTTGAAGAAACCCAAAGAATTTGGAGTTTAACTAAACCCCACGAACATGAATAATAGCTCAATTTATACATCTTGGTATGGAGACCGCTATAATTAACCGCAAACAGAGGCCAATATTAATATGGTCGCCAATACCATACATATATGTTATCAGCCACACCGACCTTGACCATTAATACAGACCACAGAGCACTCCCTGCGCCAATGCAACACTGCTCTGAAACCCCATGCACTCTGCACAAGCCATAATGGATCTCGATGTCTCAAAACAGCTAACATATAGTGAGTGTTTCAGCAATGCGCTTTGTTAGGGTTAATGTCACGCTGAAGCTTCAGGGTCAAATTTTCATCTGGGGAGATGCTTGTTACGTGTTACCTGTTTGACAAAAGCCAAAAAGAAAGAAAAAAAATGACTGAAGTGGCAGAGTGAAGCTCTGAAAAACAGTGGAGACATAAAAATATTGAGAGCGTTTTAGGAGGAACACTAAAAGCATTGTCAAAGTGCACTTCAAAGTGCCCTTCTGCACGCGGTTTGAACTGAACATGTTCATCTGAAATACTCACGGCACCCAGGCTGTCAAAAACCTGAGCGTGTGAAATACCAGAGAGGAAAAAAACACTAAAGTTCAAGTGCTGAGTGAGAAATGAGTGTCAGAGATCTTCACCTGCAGCTCACAATGACGTACGTGCTCAATGCAATTTGCATGAAGTTTTATATTAAAAGGTGTAATGTTGCAATAATTTAACTGCTCTTTCATGTCGAGGTGCAAAGATTCAAGTTCAAAGATTAAAGTCCCAAAAATATATATTTGTGCACCGCACAAAATCAGATATTTTCCATAAAAACTTAATAAAAGCAACATAAGAGATCTGTTCTGAAGGTAAACAACTTTGTGTTAATGAAATTGAAGTCATTTTTCATGGAAAACTTCCCCTCTTCACATTGAGGTTCAAAATGGCCCCTCAATATTGGTACTTTTATATGTCGTGACCAAATGCAATGCAAACATTTATATATGGGCAAAAGAGAATTGCAAGGGCAAGATTTTCAGTAAATAACCTTATTTTTGGTCCGTTCCTCACACAGAGCTATCAACTGACAACTTTTAGAGAAGACAGATGCACTGTAAAAAAAAAAATGAAGAGTTCAGATGCAAAAGCCTCTAAATGCCATTTGAAATTTTCTTCTTTAATGATGATTTTTATCAAACTTGTATATTTAAGTTCAGTACTGAACTTTGAATTCTGAACTTTGGTTGCCTTAAAATTTTAAGTTCATTGAAATGGAAAAAGTGAGTTAATATAATGAAGGAGAATGATTTAATCATCAGAAACTCAAAATTATATGTTATCTGAGCTAAATAAATTATTTAAGTTGATTTGACAAAAAAAAATGTTGTGATTACTAATCATGAAAAGATTTTTTACAGTGTGTCAACTCTATTGTTATTATTATTATTATTATTATTAAGCAATGAACAATATAATACAATTTTCATTTATGGGTGAACTATTCTTTTAATTATCAGGGGGAAAAAACATGCTCTGTCAGTTTTTGACAGGCCAGAAGTCATATTGTCAAGCTAGCCGCTTGCTAATTTCTACTTAGTTTCATTTTACATTAAAAAAGAAAAAAAAAACTGAATAAAACATTTGTGTGCGTTCTTGCGTGATTGTCAATTTGGCACTTATTTATGCAAATATGCAAGTAAAATGGAAACGTATTCTCATTTACTTCTTTTAAAGTAGTCGGTCAGCCTCAAGTGAGGTGTTAGTGAGAGTGGCTAATGAAACTCTTTCAGGAGGAAACAGAGGGAGTAAATTAGCATAGAAAAACATATTTCAATTGCCAATCTAATTTAGCACCTAGTGGCCTCAGGTGGGAGTGGTGTGTGTATTAGTATTCTACAAAGCTATTTGTGTGCGCGCCTGTGTGTGTGTAGTTCTTTGGCTGTGATTGTCTAGTCCACGCCACTGCATCAGGTCCCCGGCGCTGTGATTAAATTAGAGCCGGCGCCAGCCGAGCGCTGATGAGAGGGGCGGTCACATTAACGCACGACACCACTTTTTTCCCGGGGTCGATATTCTCCACACCACTTTTTAAAACATCTTCGCGGCACGATTGCGGAACTAAAAGGGGTAAAATAAAAACAAATTAAAGCTGAAATAGTATTCTGTGTTGTTGTGGTTGCGCTCTGTCACATGACAAGCAATGACGCGTCACCATGGAAACATTAAAGTGAAAGGTTCTAAATAACGGTGGCCTTGAAAAACTTACGCTGGGATGGAATTTTTTTAACTTACGTGTGCAAGGGTTAACTAAAATGTTATTAATTTAGCTTAATATTCACAAAAATAAGGGAATGTGAAAATGTGATTGGCAAATATGGGATTTTTAAATAACACATTTTATCAGTAAAATCCCGTTTACAACTCTACGTTAACAGTACTGTACGAACACCACACAATAACAATGAGAACGAGTTAACGTCACGTCAGTGTGTTTTTGTGCGAGGAGAAACCCCGCCACATTTCTGAACTGATCCTTGCTTGAGGATTGCAATATGTTTAAACTCCGGCGCAAAATGAACCTTTGGTCTAATTACACATTGTTACCTAGTCAACCGTTATCTGAGATTTGTTTTCATGATTGCCGAATGTAAATAGTTTTATCTCTAAAAACAGTTTAGCCTATAACACTAGTATAATGCTAGTATAGGGCATAGAGTAATGACAAATAAAAATCGCTTGTTATTACCACCAACAAGGCTCAAAATAGCCCCATACCAACACGACAGCATAACAAGGGTCCCTACATTCAAACCGAAGCATTGAGAACTTTGTCAGTGTCCATACAGTTTAATAAGAAGATATTTTATACACACAGTCAACTTCGCGAATACAGGAAGAAGCCATCTTTGAAAAATAGTCTCTACCAGTCGATCTACGAGCGCCGAGATTTGAAAACAAATCTCAGATAACGGTTGACTAGGTAACAATGTGTAATTAGACTAAAGGTTCATTTTGCGCCGGAGTTGTCCTTTAAGCTTAACTCCCACTCTTTTTGTCTTTCTCTCACTCTTTCCATCTCTCTCTCTCAGGTGCTCATTACAGGTCCATCTATTGCTTCGTGCGCTCCACAGGGATGCCCACTAACCCCCTTCTCTTCCTGTCTTAGCCCCTCTCTCCCCTCTAACTCCCTCCTCTGTTATTTCCCTCCGTTCACCCTTATCACTGCCTGTAGAGGGAGTCGTGCTGTCCTGCAGTGAGGAGAGAAAGACGGGGGAAACACACAGAACTGAATTCTAAGAAATAGGGTGGATTCATTTATGAATATTTGTGTTGCTTAAAAACCTGTATTATTGCAGTTTTTCTTCTGTGGAATGCAAAATAAGATGTTTAGAGTTCTTCTCAACGAGACTGAATTTATTAGAATCAAAATACAGCAAAAACAGTAATGTTGTCAAATATCATTACAACTTAAAATAGCTGGTAACACTTTACTTGAAGGGGTGTGCTTAAGACTGACATGACACCCTCATAACCATGACATGACATATGTCTTGAATATAAAGTAGGGTTTATGCATGTTAATGTCAACTGTCATTAAGTGTCTTTCGCTCAATATTAACATTTTAAGATGTCTTTGTTATGACATCTTGACATAAACCATAACATCATAACCTGTAAGTGTCTTAGTCATGACAACTTGACATCAAATTAAGTTAAACTGTCATGTGGTTGGCTTTGACATTGGCTGTCATGAGGCATTATAACTGTGAATATTGAAGTATACCCGGGCCTTAAAGGGATAGTTCACTTTGAAATTAATTTTTGATATGTTTTAGCTTACCTCAAGGGCATCCGAGATGTAGATGTCTTTGTTTTCACAGTATTTTCAATTTTGATATTTTTCGGTCAAACCGTTCTTGTCGTCTATCAGTCATATAATGGAGATTTACGGGGCCCACCTCAAGATCTAAACATATTTAGATGATATATCGAAATCGTCTTCCATTGCGATTTCCTGTATATCATCTAAACATGTTTAGATCTTCACAGTGAAAGATAAAACTTCCGAAATCTCTGTGTAAACAATGAGTGGCGTACACGCGCAATAGATCGCTTCCGGCATATGCGCAGACCGAAGCACCCGTGCCTTCAGATCAGTTGGACATGGCTGTGGTTACAAGAGATAAAAACGATATAAATACTGTTCGATTTCTCACACAAACCGCTCGTTTTGTGTCTTAGGCCATCAATGTTTAAATTTACGAGTCATTAAATCATGTTTAATTTGGACTTCTCTGTGCATCCTCTTTGAGGTGGTGACCATAGACCTCCGTTATATGACTGACAGACAAGAACGGTTTGACCTTAAAATATCAAAATTGAAAATACTGCGGAAACAAAGACACCTACATCTTGGATGCCCTTGAGGTAAGCTAAAACATACCAAAAAATAATTTCAAAGTGAGCTGTCCCTTTAAGACATGCTGCTGCTATATAATAAAGTGTACATGTACAGTATTACCTGTAGCAAATCTATGCAGGTGAAGCTGGGGAAAGTAAAATTCTAATCAAGTATTTGAAGGTTGAGCAGCAAACTCATTGGCTACTGATAAAGCAGTAACCAATCAGCTGTGCCCTATAGAGAATGGTGTGATTGCAGTTTAGCATCAAGAGTTTCATGACAGAACTTTGCATTTAGAAGGTATGTCCCTTTAAGGCATAAAGAAAAGTCAAAGAAACTGAAAGGAAAGCTTCTGAAGTTTCTGTTTCAGTGAGTTAAGTACAAAGTGGAGGCATTAAAACATATGGGTGAGCGAAGGACAGGAGAAAGAGGACGGTCGGATGATAGAGAAGTGCTGGATGGAGTGATTAGTGAAACGAGAGCAGTAATGCATGCTGTCGTCCTCACCATATCCCATAAGACTGTTCTCCTCATCAGCATGGAGGAGCTCAGATGAAATTGAATTCATTTGGCCCTCTCTCGCCATCTCTCTCTTTCTCTCTGAGGTAGGAAAGCAATGATCCATGTAATTATTATATATTATGGGAGGATTCCCAGTCAAGCAAAGCATCTAATCTTACAGTAATCCACTGCCCCTTACACACACACACAGAGAGAGAGAGAGACACAAACACACATTCTGAATGTCACTCTCTGGAATAATCTGCCACTGGATATTCTAAATGGACTGGGTTGCTGTCAAAGTCATGTTTATGTTAACTAGATTGATGGACTTTTCACCTGTCCTTCATTTACTGTCAGGTCCTACAGTATGTGTGTGTGTGACCTTCAGAATGAAGCGCGCATGCAATCGGTTCATTATCATCTGGATTGGTGGCATGTGATGGCAGATTCTGCGCAGGGACCAGAAAATGCACACACACACGACATCACGCTCCTGTAACCTGTCATGAATATTTAGCAGAAGTTCTGATTTCTTGCCGTTTAGCCAAGCTCTGCTGATATGACATTTTATTACTACGCCAATATAAACTTACCCGCGCGCACACACACACACACACGGTTAGGTAAACAGTACTATCACTGTCAGCACAACTTTAGGTCTGCCCTGAATTCTGTCACACATTTTCTTCATTTTCGGTGCTGATTATGGGGGAAACTGTGGAATTGGAAAAATATGCTAAACAGAGCTAAGATTAGTACAATTTTATTGATAGCTGAAAGCATCATTGAAATTTGCAAAAATAAACAAACACACAGTTACTCTTAATAAATAAGGTTTTAAAAGGAGTTTTCGCGTGATGCCATTGAAGAGCCAGCCAGAGTAAACGTACCTAAACTCAAGTACCCAAAAGGCACACTGCCATCTTTGAGCTCAGATTATAAAACGAAAAAGCAATGTATTATCCTATTTGATGTTTTAACCAATTGATGTGTTTGTTACTACATACCTCCTGTAATTTTAAACAATTCAGACCATTGCACACTGAGATATGTGTATGTGTTCACACAGTCTGGCGGCCATTTTGAAAGCTGTCTGAAAACTTTCACCAGAAGAGGTGTGCATTTTTTATATGTTTAAGCCTTCATTTTGGGTAAGTACATCTAATTATTGCAAAATTTACAGATTAGACTTTTAATCATTCCTTCCTTGACATCACTAACCCTAAAAATAGCATAAACCCCATCCACAGGAATAATATAATCAATGACTAGAAGATAATTACACATAAGATACATAAATTCACCAACTAACCATTCAGAAATATTGTCCACATGTTGTCACTTCTTCTTGAGTCTCTCCATTTTTATGACTTCCGGTTTGAACATAAAAGGCTAAATGTTTTTGAAATTTCCAGTGCATGTGTGTGAGGTAAAAGGACAAAAGCTATTGAAGCTCCGCCCTCTGTGCTGAGAGCAGGAGCTCATTTGCATTTAAAGAAACAGACACAACAGTGTGTTTTTGCTCACCCTCAAAAAGTGACAGGCTATATAAAAAATATTTTGAGCTAAAACTTCGCATACACACTCTTAGGACATCAGAGACTTATAAATCTTGTGAAAAGCGCATTATACCACCCCTTTAAAAAAGCCTTGGCAAGCATCAGTCTTAAAAAGCAAAGTGAGAAAAAAGGCTGAAAACACCCCAAAAAAAGAAGCTTAGCCATCGAAATTCAAAAGTATGCACTCAGTACTCTTTCCATTCACTGTTTTCAGCTCTCCTACCTTCCTCTCCACACAGAGCACCTGTTCAGACAGCAGATTTCTCCAACCCACAGATTCATGATCTCAGCCAAACGCGGAACACTGATCCAGAACCAGTCCCGCTGATCTCTGTGGAAATGACTCCGCTCTATTAGCGCTTCACTTTAGCGGAATCATTGCGGTCTACGGGCTGATGCTACTAATGAATTAAAATGGAAAATGGTGGGACAAAAAAATGAATAAAATAAGAAGACTGCTCAGACGGTTATATTGACAGACAAAGGAAGCCAGTAGATTGGCTGTGGGGGGAGTGTGTCATGATGTGCACATGAACAAATCCACACACACCTGGGGTCATCCTGCCCAGCGCAGAGCATAAAAGAGGTCATGTCTCGCTCTGAGAGAGTGAAGGTGCACTGAGGCATTGCTATGGGCTGCGGGCTTCCTATAAACACCTAGCAGAGGGTTTATAAGTTTGGACAGGTATGACACACGCACACACACACAGCTGATCCATGCTAAGCATTATTGCCTGCAAACAAAAACTTAATTGAGGTCACAAGTGTACATGTCGATCTGAATGGCATCAGCCCACGAGCTGCACTGAATATGAAGTGCATCCTAACCCGAGCAGTTCATTTGAATTGTTGCTATACGCAATCCTCCATGTTTGCCTTTAGCCGTAAATGACCTTGCCGTACAACAGGAGCACTTGCAACTCGTTGCCTAACAAGCAATTCATTACACAGTAATTTAACACCGTATTAATTAGCAGTTTAGATATGTACCCCTGTTAAGCAACTCGTCATCATGTGATTAGTACTTCCTTCAAGTAAAATGCCCACTTAGGAACACATTCAGACATACTCTGAGTATATAAGTGCACACACACAAACATGCTTACCAAGCATTGATCTCTATGATCAGGGGAAGGGGAGAGATAGATAGAAAACCGTCCAACGTCCTCTGACTTCTATAAACGTGCTCATTTAGGACTTCAGTTCAGCCAAAAAGCTCATACAGACACTTCCAGCTGTATAAAGCTTTTTTTTAATGTACAAACATTAACAAATTTGGCCTATTGCTAGCTACCACTAATCTTAAAAGCACTGTGATTAATTGAAGAATGAACCAGAGAGGTGTGAGTGTGTAAATCTTGCCATTTCATTATATTGAACGCTGCAATTTTCCAATCAACTAGTGGTTTACTCAAGCGAGGGATGCTGAGGAGGCCTGTCGAAGGTTGTGTCTTCAGCTACCTCTACAGATATCCCAGCCATACAGTTTAATTCACAACAAGCCAACCTTTAAATTGGACAGATATTTCCATCAGCTCCTATATCTTAAGAGCACCACATCCACAGTCATTTGGGTAACATATGTCAGCAAGGCAGGCTGAACCGAAACTAAATCACCCATAAATGCCTTTCTCTGGAGTGGCCGAACATTAAATTTCCACATACATCAGGATCACAGAACAATTATGGTATATTTAGACATGAGAGATGCCATTTTATTTGCTTTACACTTAAAGCAGGACTATGTGAAACTATGAAAACCAACAGATGGACTGCATAAAGAACCGCAGTGGGAATAAAATCAAAGGCAAAAGGCAAAAAAAAAAAGAAGAAAAGTCCACTGGCCCAAAAGACACAGATGTTCGAGACAAAATGACAAGAATGATGAATGGCTCCATCTTAAAATTCACCAGAGTTATGAGAAACACTTTCTGAGTCTACCATTCGAAAAGTTCTCCTTTCTGACTCCTTACATCTATAAAAGAGAGAGAAATAACTCATAAATGCCCAGCATTGTTATCCTAAGATCACCTCTAATATGCAAGACCTCGTCTTCCTCGCAGGCAGCCACACAAAATGGATCTTAATTAAAATAACAGAGAACATTTAAGACTATATTGCTCCATTTTTTAAGCAGTTTGGTTCAGTTCACCAAACGCACCATTCAAAAAGCTCACCAATGCTGCTCATATTTGACCAAAAATACATAAAAAAAACAGCAATATTGTTACAATTTAAAAAAAAAATTGTACTTTATTATATTTTATAATGTAATTTATTCCTGTGATGCAAAGCTGAATTTTCAGCATCATTACTCCAGTCTTCAGTGTCATATGATCCTTCATTTTATTGTACTGATTTGCTGCTCGAGTAACATTTCTCTCCTTCGAATCGATGCAAGTATAATTTTGCCCATTTTATCATCTATTAGCCAAAAGTAGTAGATTGTTTAGAAAAATAATAGCACATCCCTCTCAATGAGCCACATGATTGAGGATATCATTTATGCCTCAAGCACAAATGGTGAAGCTTCATTCTTAGCATACAAGATTTATTCAAAGGTTTCTAAAAACAACAATAAATGTTTTCTCTCTCTCTCTCTCTCTCTCTCTCTCTTTCTATCTGCTTCCTTTCTCTGGTCTACAGAGCTGAAAAATTGACTGGCAGATGAAGAATACAAGTCTGTGTTAGTGGTTCGGTTCAGTTCATTTCAGTGGCCCTTGTGACCTCAAAGAGCTGTCAGCAGTTTTAGGGTCCAACATTGACAGGGAGACTCACAGAAACACACTCACACTTAAATGCAAAAAAACAACACCTCTTGGAAAGAGATATGGAGCAACTATGGTAAAGCCAGTCAGACCTCCACAAACGCATGTTTTTGACAGGAAGGAAGCACCTATGATGCCTCTAATGCCCCAATAAATAAGTATATTTCTGTCTCTTGCAGTTTTGTCTTTTACAATTCCTACTTTTAAAACTACCAAGCATCCATCCTTCACATCAGCGAACATTACTGAATGCAGAGAAGATGTACACCATGCAACAATGGCATTCAATCGGTTCAAAACAGCCACAAGACAACAACAAAAAGAAGAGAGCTGTATAAAGAAGAATTACACATAAATTTGTGAAAATAAATGATATTAATACTTGTGATGTTTGTGTGTGTCAAATAACGGGCGAATACCCTGAGATCAATGTCAATTTGTATGATCAGTTAAACAGGCATCCAACTGCCTCTTTTATTTGACTGCAAATACACAGAAATAAGGCTTTTGTTGATTTGAAAAACACTTGCTCAGTATTCAGCGCCATTCTTTGTCATGGCAGAAAAGAAGCCATCTGAATAATGGCTTGAAAAAACAGACAGAAAACACTTATTCATCAGAGTCAAATGAAATAACATTAAAACGAAAGAAAGACAAGGATGATGCGAGGGAGCGAGGAAGAAAAACAGATGAATGGATGGAAATTTGAGGAAAAGAAAATGGATGGATGGATGGATGGATAGATGGATGGGGAAGGGAAAAGGATGGATGGAGTTGAGGAAGAAAAATGGATGGATGGATGGATGGATGGATGGGGAACGGAAAAGGATGGATGGAGTTGGGGAAGAAAAATGGATGGATGGATGGAAGGATGGATGGGGAAGGAAAATGGATGGATTGGCGAAGGGAAAGGGATGAATGGAGAGACAGTTGGGGAAGAAAAATGAATAGATGGATGGATGGATGGATGGATGGATGGGGAAGGGAAAAGGATGGATGGAGTTGGGGAAGAGAAATGGATGGATGGATGGATGGATGGATGGATGGATGGATGGAAGGATGGATGGGGAAGGAAAATGGATGGATGATGGATGGATGGATGGATGGATGGATGGATGGATGGATGGGCGAAGGGAAAAGGATGGATGGAGAGACAGTTGGGGAAGAAAAATGAATAGATGGATGGATGGATGGATGGATGGATGGATGGATGGATGGAGAAGGAAAATTAATGGATGGATTGACAGATGAGGGAAACCTTGGATGGATGGATGGATGGATGGATGGATGGATGGATGGATGGATGAGGGAAGAAATCCTGGATGGATGGATGGATGGATGGATGGATGGATGGATGGATGAGGGAAGAAAGCCTGGATGGATGGATGGATGGATGGATGGATGGATGGATGGATGGATGGATGGATGGATGGATGGATGGATGGATGGATTGGGAAGGAAAATGGATGGATGGATGGATGGATAGACAGATGAGGGAAGAAAGCCTGGATGGATGGATGAACTGAAGAAAGTGTATTGGTAATAGATTCAGTATTCCATATTGAATTCCTCTGCATGAGTACATGATATTTCTGAAAACACAAAGGATCACAGCTGAGGTCTTTACTGGTCCCTGCTAGTGTGAGACCAGGAGACCTTATTCCCTCACCAATCTTAAAGAGGCAGCGTTTAAACACCGAACAAATTGTATATTCAAGGTCACATGCTTAATTTCTGGGTTCATTTGAGCTGCTGTGCTCTCCCAAGCCTTGTCTACAGTGATAGCGGAGTGTGTTTATGCCTGCGTGTGTATGTTGATCGGAGCAGAGATGGCTCATTAAGCAGTGTGTCCTGTGGAAGCAGGCGCAAGGCCTCGTCCTCCTGAATTCAGCAGTTTTTACAGCCATTACCTTCTCCACTATTAGACCTACACATTAACATTCTAGAGCATTTTATTACAAATCTTTCCCCTACACCGAGCATGTGTTTGTGGGTAAAGAACGTCCAGTAACGCAGCAGGACACACCAATGCCTCCCACTGTCTGATGGACGGCAACGATTTGCTCCATTTGCACCTGTGAGCAGGTAATAAATGAGGAGGTTCGCAGAGAGCTTTTACCCACAAGGACAAAGACAGCAATTTTCACCCTGAGAGAGGAGAGTTTACCTTGCACTACTACACACATGCACACTTGAACCAGCTGCGTAGCACCATATGGACCATAATGGCCTAAAAATATGTGTGTGTGCGTGTGACAAAATGTGTGTGTGTTCATTACAGCTTACACGGCT
>NW_024121432.1:2293128-2505628 GCF_016745375.1 Pimephales promelas
TTTCTGTTACGGTAGGGATTTTCTATTGACGTATATTGTTTTATACTGAGATAATATGTTTTTCTATCCCCTAACCCTACCTATACACAGAATATTAAATTATATAAAAATATTACAATAAATTGTTAAATTGAAAAATATACAGTACAGAAGGCATACACTACCATTCAAAAGTTTGAGATTGGTAAGATGTCCCTTATGCTCACCAAGGCTTCATTTATTTGACCAAAAATACAGTAAAAAAAAAATCGAAATACTCAAAATAACTATTTTATTTGAATATATTTTAAATGTAATTTATTCCTGTGATGCAAAGCTGAACTTTCAGCATCATTACGCCAGTCTTCAGTGTCACATGATCCTTCAGAAATCATTCTAATATGATGATTTGATGCTAAGGAAACAAAGCTCATTTTTATCACTGTTGTTTTAAACATTTGTGCTGCTTATATTTTTGTGGAAATGATGATACATGTTTTGAATCATAAAAAAAAAAATCTTACTATCCCCACTGCTAGAAACAAAAGTCAATAGGTCTCATTTGCTAATAATTTTTCTAAACATATAAAGTTTTTTATATGTTTGTGAGCAATAATAATAGTACCCATAATACTAATGCATACCTTAGCAAAGACCATAAAAGTGCACAAATTACACACAAAGGACACACTGACCTTTGCATAAGCAGAACAGCAGCACCGGTTCCACACGCAGTGCAGGTTCGAGACAAACAGCCGTAGGGTCAAGTGTCCAGAGTATTCATGGCAACTCCACACACACACTCAACGTCCTTGAAAAGCAGTGAAATGGATGAAATGGATGCAGAAAAACAAAAAGCAGGTGATCTACTTCTACAGCAGCCTGCTCTTCTGTGGTTCGTCAGCTGGCATCAAGAACATCGGTACCCTGTGGCAAACGGGGCAACGGCAGGACCACCGAGGCAGAACGAAGGTTGTGTGTGTGTTTTTCAGAGCATGACGGAGGTCACGGGGTGCCAGGCCGAGCTGTGTAGGTTATGATCAGTGTCAGGGTGTGTGTGCGGCTAGTGTTTGTGTGTTTTCACACTCCAGGGGCCAGGGTTGATCGAGTAAAATGCTTCCAGGGCCAGCGGGGGGACCGGTAGCGTTCCATTAGGGGCTGAGTAGCGGGCACATTTGCCCTGATCTATCATTAGCCTGACAGGCAAGACTAATCAAGTGCTGCACATACAAATGAAGATCTCCCCCTGTGGCCCTCTGAAGTCTCTGGGCATGAGAGTGTGTGTGCTGGCATGTGTTTCGCACCCTGCTGCTGTTGCCTAATCTCACTGGTCAACTGCATTTCAACTAATGCTAGAAAGAACACATGCAGTTACAAACAGACAGAACTTTCATCATGAACAACTTTCGTTACAGCTGAAGCATGTCATTTCTGCTCCACTATTAAACAGACTTCAAAACAGACTTCCCAAACATTCACCAGCTGCCAGTGTTCAGCAAACAGGTAGTCCTGTCCTACATACACAACACTAAGTCATTTTCAGTAAGTAATGCATTTTCATTCAAAATCGTTAACGTGTTAAAATAAATGAATGCAAATAAATTACTGAAGCATGTCAAATCACTAAACCTATAGACGCTTTCAGCAGTGACAACACAAACAAACGGTACTGCGCATGTGCATTAATCTGGCCCAAACTTAAAGGGTTAGTTCACCCAAAAATGAAAATTAAGTCATTAATTACTCACCCCCATGCTGTACCAACCCCGTAAGACCTTCGTTCGTCTTCGGAACACAAATTAAGATATTTTTGATTAAATTTGAGAGCTGTATAACTACCACATTGGCTGCCTAAGGGACTGCCTCTTGACGGCCCAGAAAGTCAATGAAGAAAATGTTTAAATATCCCAAGTGACTACCGTGGCTCAACTATATGTTTATCAAGCGACGCGAATACTTTTTGTGCGAAAAAACAAACAAAAATAACGAGTTTATTCGACTATTTCTTTTCTTCCTTGTAGGCCAGAACGAGACTTCCTTAGATTTCCACGACGCATGCGCGAGATTTGCGATCTGCTCACACCAGCTTAGAAAATTAATAAAATGACATTTTAACTATCATTTTCATTTACAAGTATATAAAAACGATGATGATAAAAACGATGATAAAAAAAAATGATGTTTTTGTTTTTGTTTACCACCTTATTTGTTATGGTTCAGGCTAGAACAAATTGTCGTTTTCAATTTTATGGCGGTGGTTTCAAATATACTGAATCCCCATCCTTCAATATGCATACAGACAATAAGCCCAGTAAGCGTAAATGCAGCCTAGAGTGCTTGGGTCGTGAGTTTTAACTGTTAGATTGGCGCCATGCGAATGCGTGAGTCGCTGGCGTGCAACATGTCATTAGTGTACGAGATCCACTTTCCCTTGTCACACTCCCTGTGCACTGTTGACAGACTGAGGCTGAAACCAGGCGACACTTCGAGTAAACTCAATTAGTCTCCCCGCCATTATGACACGCATCAAAAATAAAAGAAAATATTTACATAGTGTCTGCCGTGGACCAATTACGCACTGGTGTGGAGGAAGGGGGAGAGCTGCATTAGCATCTCATTTGCACGAAGCTTTAACTTTTAGTAGTTGAACGGGTGACATTTTAATGTTACTAGGACACAACAAAGAGGGTGAGAGCGGGAGTTTATATGAGGGTTTGTGTTTCATTGCACATTTAAATGAAAAAAAGTCTGTGATTAGGGATGAAGAAAAGTGGACGGACACAAATAGAATTTAACAGATTGACTCATGAATATTAATTACGCGATGCAATGTTTGCCCGGTAATCCTTAGGAAAAGTGCTGCATAGTAAAATTGAGGCTTTAACTTCATTTTCGGTCCAAAAAAAACTGCATTACTGCATTTCAATATTACAACAAGTATGCATTGTTTTCTCAACGTTGCCACAAGGGGTGCTATAGTGGCCATTAAAATAAACAAAACAAAAATCCCCATTTCTATACACTTAATCTCATTCCTGTCTTGGAGAATCAATTGAGATATCGAAGAGATGTCTTTTTTTTTCTTGGCGAACTCTCTCTCTCTGTACTTTATGACAGACAATCACAGCATTCACCACCAAGAACGAATAAAGATATATTAAATATAATGGGTTATGGCTTTATGACAGTCATCCAACAATATTGCAATGTACAGCTGACACATCAAACACAGAACTAATAATAAACCTCTAAGGCTACGATACTGACTCCGCTCATAAAGAGAGGACGTCCACACACACACACGCTGTCTGCAGAAATAGTGTCCTTGATACAATGTTACAATTGCATTAATGAAAACAGTGAGGGGTCAAGCACACATACAAGGACAACAGACTTTTATAATGTCACAGTGTCATTTATGAGCAGCGATGAGGAACATACGATATAGGTTTTATTAAAAGTTCATATAATATTCAACTCAACAATAACAATCTTATTGTTATATGCGAAAACTCAACACTACAATGCCAGGGCATTGCTATCCTACATCACTTTTCAAATTTGCCACTGAAAAATTCCTGAATCTACATCTAAAAACAAGGTCTTCTCACACAAATTCATTAATTTAAACATACAGCGCAACCGATGTCGGCCGATTTACGAACAAAGCAGGTTTATGAACCAAATATTTTAAGCGAATCAACAATGTATAGCATGATCAAGTTCAACACAAAATAAATGGGCTTGAATGGGCTGACTCAATCAAACAAATAACTATACAGGTTGTGCAGGTTGTGAACATGCTTCAATTCATACTACATATACAATTCAACTCTTATCCATTAAATCTCTTAAGGGTATAAAAAACTAAAAAAAACTACTGGACAACAAATTCACAATCAATCAAATCATGAAACAACTAGTGTAATACAATTGACAAACAAATGCCTCAAATGAGCCAGCTTCTATTAATGAATCACTCAAAAAGTTTTCAGTCAGTCAGGCCTTACTGATTCTGGCCTTGGGTTTGTACAAAAATGTTTACATAGCAAGCATCCCAAATAACAAAGGAAAGAGTTATGCTTATTATGTCACATGGTGTGTTTTAAAAGATTGATGGTTTCCTCTTTATCCCCTCCCACTGTCCGCATTCACTTTATATCCTCAGCTCTTTCATATAACATATTTACAGTCCCGATAAAGGAGAGATGGCCATTATAGCGGCTGGAAGCCTGGCGCGCTAAAGCTTCATCAAATAAACCGCAGGTATGAAAAGACAATAATGATGATAAATCAACTAATGGCTGGGGGGTATTGACCAGACACAGGAGCACACGAGGCCTTTGAAAGGAGGAGGAGAGATAGATGATACGGTGGATAGAGACAGAATGCAGGTCTGATGGGGGCAAATTACGGCTAATGGTATTTTAGTTTTCTTTCCCACTTGATTCTATTTGTCCATGATTCTATTTCACTGGAGAGTATAACTCACCTTCGGTGTCTAATAGACTGCTGGGAGAGCCGAAAGGAAGAAATGTGCATTCCTGGAATATCAATGTATTAAACAAACTGATCATTTCAAGGGATTTACTAATCATTGATCCAACTGAGTAACAATTTTAGTTTAGTACTCTGCCTTATCAAATTTAAACCATTTTTTTGCTACTAGTGTCACCAAATTGAAAATTTGAAAATTTTGAAATTTTCAAAAAATAATTCTTGTTTTCAAACAGGTTTTAAACACCACCTCCATCTTCCATTGGTTGGACAAACAGATAGCCCCACCCCAAACTGATGTGATTGGTTAAGCTAGTATGATTGTGTTGGGCTGGTCAGAATGATCTGAATTGTACCCAAGAGCCAGTATAAGAATTTATATATATAAATGGGGATATAAACTTACAAATTGCTTACTTACATCTCTGAATATTAAGCTGGGAGAGTAGAAAGTATTATTTTATGTATTTATTTGTGTAATCTTTTCCAAAGCATTAACATTAATACAACTGAAATTTGCAAACTTGTACATATGAAGAGTTCAGATGCAAAAGCCTCTAAATGCCATTTGAAATTTTCTTCTTTAATGATGATTTTTATCAAACTTGTATATTTAAGTTCAGTAATTTCACTTAAATAACAATTAATAGGTAATTATCATTGCCATTTAAGTGAATTTACTGAACTTAAATATACAAGTTTGATAAAAAATCATCATTAAAGAAGAAAATTTCAAATGGCATTTAGAGGCTTTTGCATCTGAACTCTTCATATATACCTACATTAACCCTTTTTCTACCAAAATAATTATAATATACTTAAAATAAATATCAATAATAAACTAATAAGTAAATAAAATGCAACACATTTACATACTTCACCTTTAATCACTAAAATCCAGTGTCTTTGATTCTATTTTGAGCAAGTACAAACTGTGATGGAGACATGTATTATTGCAAGTGAGAAATAGACACTGTGGTACTACATTAACTCTAAATGAAATTTAACAATTAAAAAAAAAAACAGTGGCTGGATTAATATAAAATGGGCCAATGTACTAGTTTGGTTGCATGAAACATGGTAAGATCTCCTGCTAGCTTATCTAACAGCTAAAAAAGTCAAAACACTGTCAAGATACTGCCAATGAACACAACACAATCAAACATTGTATTTTGGGGATTTGCAGGGAGGATAAGAGGAGAGAGCAGAAACAGAGAAACACCAGCAGCTTTCATCATATTCTGCCACCTTCATGCTGATAGAGAAAATTAATAGCTTCATAACTGAAGAGTATAAACCAACCCCCTGCAAATACTTTCTAAATCATTTTGAAAAATACTGCAAACTCTTTTGGCCTTTTTAGTTTTTTGACAAAATCTTTCACTTACAGCCTGAGATAATAAAATATAAAACAGGAATGTTCCTATTGGGATTATGCATTGGCATGTTGGTTGCTTTTAGATTGTGTATATTGCTATACAGAGTTAGGCTGTGTGTCCACTGTCCACCAAAGCGTTTTTCCACGCGCCTGGCGTATGTTTTCAATGGGAGCGCCACGTTTTTTTTTTTCACGCTAAAGCGCTGAGCGCCCGGCGTTTTTTACTGGTCGTCGAGAGTTGAAAAACGCAGCGCTTAGCACAGCACTGTCACTTTTTATCCAGCTGTCCAATCACAGTGGAGGAGGGGCGGGACTAATACCTCACCGACCAACTGTCGCAACATTCTTTCTGTACAACGACATCAACCAGCAGAGCTAACCGAACAAAATGGACGAAAAATATTTGTTTAGTAAGAAACAAATAATCTGCGAAATCAGTTAAAAGTAAACTTTGCTGCAGATATTCTGTATCACAGCAACGTAACGTCTAAATGGAAAAAACGCTGCCCTGACAAAACGCTTTCAAGCGCCCACAGCTTCAGCAGAGCGTCTAGCGTTTTCAGCTGGCTAAAAACGCTTTGGTGGACACACGGCCTTAGGTTCAACTCCAATGTATTCAATGTGTATTTTAAGCTACACCACAGCCACATTCAAAGATAAACACCTTGTTTTGTGCAAAACCTGCTGAAGTTATCACCTTGTGCTTAAGGTTAAACGCAACCTCAAATAGAGTCCAACAGCGTCCAAGCACTCAGAAGATATTTCAAACCTGAGCACAACCTCAGATAATGTCACTGCGCCCATGGATCCCAACTCAATGGGAACTTCCAAGTATTTGCACGAATAAGGTTGATCTATTGGTGCATTCATGTGCTATGGTAATTATGGTAAATACCAATAGCCGACGTAGAAAATGCACATGAACACCCCCTCATGTGGTATTTTCCACTGGGCAACTCGTAGAATATTTTGATGGACGGGTTGCCGAGATGAGATAAACTTTAACGGTTTCAAAATGGCGGAGAGCACCGTGAGAGTCGTGAATGGTAAAAACGTATATGATCTAGAAAATATACAGCGAGCATATTATTTACCTTTTGAGTTTTGATAAATCATTGTCTTGCTGTTGCAGATGACTTAAGCAATCTAAAATAGTTTTAGCTAAATAACAGGTCTGGACCTCCATCTTTTTACCACATTACCACAACAAAAGCACTTGAACGCAACACACTGGTAAATACCAGTTCACAAGTGGAAAATATCCTACTTTCCATAGCATGTGAACGCACCATATTTAAGTGAATCTTTATATACAACTATACATATACTATATATCTATATACAAAGAGAAAGATTTTTTTTAAAAATTACTGAATTTCCATTCAAATGAATGAACCAGCGCTCCATGAAATTCCACCAAGCAACTCAACAAGCGGCCTAATGCTCTGCCATTTCGCATAATGAGGGGTGCTTTGCTGGATTTAGGTCAAAAGTCATCATTGTAATACTTCCCATTAGTGGCAATCAAGGCAAACGGTCTGCACAAAGGAGTTCCTGTTGGGTTCTGGCATCTCACTGTCATGTCGAAGGCGTAACTCATCCATCATTTTTACGATGGCTTTGGTTTTCACGTAATTAATGGCCGTCAGCGGGATGTAAATGTGTGAAGATGAAAGAATGGGAAAACATTCAAATTAACACTGTCACTTTGAACAATGGCGAGCTGGAAAAGACGATTGCGTTCGCGTTCACAGGAGATGAAGTAGCCACCAGAAAATGAGAAAAGCGGATCATTTATCTTTAAGCGCAGGCAAAAGCGATGCATGAACATCGGAGTGCACCTTGAAAACAATATAATGTGTCTGAAAGCCACATTTTGCTGACATTTTCAATATTCATTTTAATATGATTATGTAGAGATTCATGATTCAACGAGAATTCTGGGAGGCGGATCGTGACACAGGATGAGCTATTGTTCAATGAGGATTTGAGATACAATGTACACAGTTTAGTGATCAGATCATATTTTTCTCACTTTCTTTTTTGTGGATTTTAGTACTTTGGAAAAGAATACACAAGTCTTTTTTTTTCTTCTTTTTGGACTGATCTTCAAGACTTACCACAAGAATGAACATTTCTACAAGGTTCTGACCCCACCAAAGGACAATATATGAAGAGTTCAGATGCAAAAGCCTCTAAATGCCATTTGAAATTTTCTTTTTTAATGATGATTTTTATCAAACTTGTATATTTAAGTTCAGTAATTTCACTTAAATAACAATTAATAGGTAATTATCATTGTCATTTAAGTGAAATCACTGAGCTTAAATATACAAGCTTGATAAAAATCATCATTAAAGAAGAAAATTTAAAATGGCATTTAGAGGCTTTTGCATCTGAACTCTTCATATATTGAAGTTGAGCCACCCTATTCGGTTGTTAAGTCGTGACGTAATCACACTCTGATAATACTGTTTCCGGGTCCAAATGCTGGGTCCTCTCTATCTGCTTACCGCTTTTGCCCGAGTTTTAACATGCTGCAGTGCTGTGTCCCATGTTGTTTAAATAGATCGGAGTTAAAAAAAAACAAGTGACATTCAACTGTCATTCTACCGCTTTCCCTGTGACGAGAAAGAAAAGAGAAAATGGCTGCAGTTGATAAGGTAAGTTACAATTCTTTCCTTTATCCCTAACACCCACTGGCGCTGAAGCGAAGCCAGTCCTTTAAGAAAAGGGCTTACTCTAACGTTATGGGTTGTAACGTTAAGATATGGACGAGCGGAGCGCTTGGACCCGGAAGAGGCTAAACGTCACGCGTGACGTCAGACTTAACAACCGAATAGTCAAAGGCTTTCTCGCATACCTTGATTATTAGTTATCCATACATTTCAAAGAGTGTGAAGCTTTCTCTCGCTCTCTCATTTAAATCCTTCAACGTTGGCCTCCTCTCATCCTCTAACACACTGCTCTAGTGGATGACCTTTTCCCAAACGTCCAAATAATGCACCAAAGTGTGAATCCACTGCAGAAAATCACCATTACCCACACCAATTAAAAACGTATTTAATTTTCCACTGGGGAACAAAGCCTTTCGAATTGCCAACAGTATCTGTTGGATGTCCACCACAGCCCTTAAAGGTTAATGGTGTCTCAGCAGAGGGAAAAGTAAGGAGAATGAATGTGTGTGGGTCTTGTTACTCGCCTCTTCCTTCCCTTGACTTCTGACAGAGCCCTGACATAAGAGCCACCCAGTGTATTATGTTCATCCCACTGTACTCTGAAAATATTACTTGCCATCTTCATGGTCACGTTTTCTTGCAGTCACTCCGGTTTTACAAGCAATTTAAGTCAACACGAACTAGCAGTGACAACTTCAGTACAGTGAGATTGAAGTAGATTATTATATTATAGGGTCGACGTTTAAAGAAAAATGCTTGTTCTTGCGAATAGGAACAGGTGGAGGAAAACAGCTGTTTTAGGCATTGAGAGGCAGCGTGAGTAAAATAATGTCAGTAAAACAAGCTGAATTACAAAAGCAAAGCACTTTCAGTGCGAAAATGGATCAGCCAATTAATCGTACTTCATCTCAATGTATTTGCCCACGTTTCCGTCTGTGAATCAACTGCATGGTGTGGGGCAAAATGTGGCAGACGGTTGGGTTTCTAATGGCTAATGAGGGGGCTTGGATAGGCAGTGATTCACGAAGGGTCTGACTTTATCTCACGAGTCTGGATAGCTAAGGTTGTGCATTCATTGTTATTTATTAGATTGACAGAATTAATTGTGTGCATACTAAAGGTGCGGTTAAAGTACTTTTTCCAATCTTGCACATTTTAAGGTCAGAATGCTCGACTACTTGTAAACCGTCAATGGTAATGAGTTTGCTTAATGAGTTTATCTAAAATGTCTCAGTTTCTATATGAAGAGTTCAGATGCAAAAGCCTCTAAATGCCATTTGAAATTTTCTTCTTTAATGATGATTTTTATCAAACTTGTATATTTAAGTTCAGTAATTTCACTTAAATGGCAATGATAATTACTTATTAATTGTTATTTAAGTGAAATTACTGAACTTAAATATGCAAGTTTGACAAAAATCATCATTAAAGAAGAAAATTTCAAATGGCATTTAGAGGCTTTTGCATCTGAACTCTTCATATATTTCTTTAAAATGTTTACACATTATGTAACTCAAGAATTATTGTTATATTATTGTTATAAATGTTGAAAACAGATGTGCTGCCTAATATTTTTTTGTGGAAACTGTGATATACCACCATTCGAAAAGTTTTTGGGTAAGCAAACAAATCTGTATGTTCATTCACCATGGATGCATTAAAGGGACACTTCACCCATTTGCATTAAGATTTCCATTGTTAGAAATCCAGTCATACTGTATTGAATGGTCGTGCAACTTCATTTTCCCTAGAGACGAGAGAAATCCGCTATTTACCTTTTTCACTTCCTCCTACAATGACGCAAAAATTGTCATTTTACGTCATTGTAGGAGGAAGTGTAAGAGTGATGGATTTCTGTAAAAGACTGCAAGTTCCCACCATTTCAAACCCGCCCATAGGGGGTTGGGTCTAATGCGCAGACAGACTAATCACAAATCAGTGCCAGTGCGTTTGATTTCACTGGCAGAAACTTTATGAAAATATGGATGAAGGTACTGAATATGTATGGATGCATTATGGATAGGGCTGGATACCGAAACACGGTGCCAATAGGGGACCGGTTCCGGCGTAAATGGTAACAACCAGACCGAATAAGAACGAAAATTATGGTGCCCGAGTCTCTGTGTCATGAGGCGCACACAAGCATTGCAATGCACTATGGGGATTGTTGTCTACAATCCACAAGCACTAAAAATTCATTTTCTGCCTTTTATCGACCAAATTAGAAATTTATGATGCTATTCTCCTACATTATATGACCAACTTTCAATACATATTCATGTCTCCACCGGTGAAATTACCCTTTAAATTGCTCAAAATTAACAGTATTAGACATATATAATATTACAAAATATTTCTATTTTAAATAAATGCTGTTCTTTTGAATTTTTTCTATTCATCAAATACATCCTGAAAATGATTTTAAGCAGTTTTCAACATTACTAAAATCTTAATAATTTTGTAGTATTCTTTTGATGGGTAGTATAGTAAATTCCTTTTCAATAATATCACTGCATAAATAAATAAATAAATAAATGCACAATAAAAAAAACATCTCAACCTGCATCTCAAAGTTTGAGTGAACTTTAGCACACTAAACTCAGCAGATCCAGAGATCCTCACTTGTAAGTGAGAGCTAAAGCTTTGTTTTCAGCAGTAAATGGAGAAACAGATTTTGGAAAATTACCACAAATATCAAATGAACAGCCAGACCAGAATGGGGTCCTTCAACACCTTTCCAACGCTATTCAAATTAAGATTCGCTTAGGCTATGTGCAATCTGTCTTCATAGTAAGAGATTTAATTATCAAATTAATCAAGTCTTAACTGACAATCAAGACACTCTTCATCTCAATCCAATTAGACTGAATTTATTGATGGATTCGTTGATGGCATTTACCACATTTGTATGTGCACACACATCTGTGCAGGTTTCTTTGACCATGTTCCTCTCCATGAAACAACTGTAGAGTAAACAGAAGGACAGGATATTTCTCAATGCCAGCCATATGATGTTTGCTCAGCTCTCCAGATCTGCACCGTCTGAATCATTCTGCCAACACCTTCCTTTTCCTCTCTCTCTCTCATCCACCTCTAGAATAACCCTCTGCCAGAAAATCTGAGCCTCATCCTCTTTATCTCAACCTCCCCATACCTCATTCCCTCTCTGAGGAACATCTACGCCAATTCACTTCACTGCTTACAAACATTGAGTTTCTGCTGTGTCCAAGTCCTCCTGGGAAGTTTGTACTTATGAGCTCAGAAGTCATAATTATGACATGCATTTTGCTCTCTTTTACACTTACTGACAAACAAAGAAAACTTTTTAGCATGGCTGCAACAAAATAAAGAGCAAAGGACGTTCATTAGTAGTGTAATTGATGCATTATGTATTTTATACATTTCGTGCCGCCACAGAGAATGATCACAAGCAATAAATAAGCTTTAATGAGCTTTATTGCTATTTTTCACAAAATGCGTGTAAATACAATCACATGACTTGAATGTTTGTAGTAACAACATACTTTGTCTCCATTGATTAAATACAAGTGTTTACATGATCCCAAAATATAGTCGGAATCAATTCCAGTAAAATTTCAGTTACTGGTACCATTATTTATTTATTAAACCATTATATATATTTTCATAAATATAATAAAACACATTAAAGATCAATGCCTGAGTGATAAGTATCATACTCTCTAAAAAATGGTGGGTGGTTTCAACCCAATTTTGGGTCAAATATGGACAAACCCAGCCATTGGGTTACACTTTTAAATTACATTTTTAACCCAATGTTTGAGTTTGCCCATATTTGACCTAACATTTGGGTTAAAACAACCCAGCATTTTTTTTAGAGTGCATTATAGTAAAATATTTGTCTATTACTAATACTGCATATTGAATGTTTCATTTACATCATGTTATTATACTTTGGTAATATAAAAATGATTCGCGAGAATGCAGAGCTCACACAGAATAAACTGAATTCTGACTTATTAGAAAAGCCTCAAATTGCCCAAATGCTACAACAACACATTGCACAGAAACCCTTCACAGAGCGCTCATAAATAAGCACGGGAGCATCTGAAAGCATCCGACAACCCGACCCAGTACTTGGTTGTAACGGGACATCATAAAGGCTGGTAACGTTACATTTTTAAAACTCAAGAATCGACTTGGTACTAAAGTACTGGTACTTTTGACAACGCTACTACTGTACATACAAAAATTCATTAAACAGATCTAGTCCTGGATGCTGATTGGTCAAAATAGCATTGCAAAAATTCTAAAAACCCAAAAGAGTAACAACTGTGACACAAAACACATGTAAGGACACATTCTCATGTGTAGGTAGGCCTGTGTATCCTGATTGACTTTATGATTAGTTAAATCTGTTTTGCACATGCATCCCCACAGAGTTAACCATTTCAGACAGTACCGGACTCGTTCACTTCACGTCTGTGGGCCACTCCAATTTACCTTCAATGAAATCTAACCTTGGTGTAATTGACAGAATTACTACAAAATATTTAGCTACCTAAAAGTTAAAGACTTTGATCAAACTCAAGAGATGGTGGATGTGTGAAATTTCATGATTTATGAGTTACGTTAGTCTAGTAGAATTTTCTAAAAAATATATATTTTGCTACCTAAAAGTTAAAGATTTTTTGTGTCACGCATTTGTGTCTCGTATTAAATATAAAACGCATGTGGACTGATATTTTTCCAATGTCTGGACTCGGGAGTGTATAAACAAACATTTCAATATGGCATTAAATGCATTTTCTGAGAATTTATATTTCAAGTTTTACTGCAAATGTCGTAATGTCAAATGTGGGGGTGAGTTCCCCCCATCCAACGTCTATGAACCTGTGACAGGACATCAATTACCGCACCAAGTCAATTTTTCTAAGCTCACTGACTCCTATTATAATTATTAACAACAACCTTTTAAGCTTCACACTGTGCTTAATAGCCCTTAACGTTTTAGTAAAATCATAAAGCATTTTTGTTTGTCTCTCTCCCTCCCCTCTTTTTCGGTTTGGTCTAAGTGGGAACCTCTTTTCTTTGAGCCACTTACGGCTGTGAATAGAAATCCATCCCCTGCTTGTGCGCTCAGGACAGAGAGGTATAAGGTGTCACATTTAAATGAGTCCCCCGCTGTTTTTGTCCAAAGCTCTTTATTGCTCTATTGATTCTGAGATGACAGCGCTGCACGGAGACTGACAGTGATTTGATGGGCCGTCAAATGAGTCGGTGTCTCTTTAATGACACTGTAATTGAGCCTCACATGCTACGGAAACAAAAACAGCTCAATCTCCGACCCACGCACAGGTAAATAAATCAATGATGGGCTATAGTTAATTCCATCCAGACGTGTTAAGAAAGTGCTGTATTTCACCAATTGTTCACATTTCAAAACACCTACAGTGTTATCGTGAAATAACGTGAAGAATCGTGTTATGTTACAGTGTTTATATAGTGTTATTGCAAAGTATCGGTAATGTACAATGCAATCAATTAAATTTATTCCTGTGAATCAGTTCAAAATCTGTTTAGATTGTTCAAAAATTCATGTTAAATATATAATAAATATTTTTTGTCCACATAAACCAAACAAAATCGTTTTAAAACTATGAATAAGACACAAAATATATATTAAAAAAAATATTTTTTCTCTGTCTTTCTTTGACATTGTCTCTTTTTTTCCTCCCACATGAGCAGTCTCTTCAACCTCTCTCTACTCTTAAACTCTCATGAATCTTTCAGGGAAAATGTCTGTAAATCCGGCCTTGCACACACATTATAATTACTTTTTATCACACATTAAATCCCTCGACACCCTGGACATCTGAGAGGGTCTTTCTGCCCATCCAGAATGAGCATGACCTTGCTGGAGATTGCTGACTGAAGGGGAACGGATGTTTGTGCCCTGGAGAGATGGATGAAAGAAGAGTGAAAGATCTCGCTTTCATGTTCTCTCTTAGCATAAGACTGGATCACAGTCACATGCTTAATTGATTTAATGTCAATGACATTAAACGAAACCTATCTGAGAATATGATGCATGTCAAACCACAGGGGGGGAAAGAAATGTATAATTAGTTAGGCTGAGACTTCACTGTATCCGTCTGGAATTATTAAAAAATTAGTCTCCATAATGGTTGAGAAAAATAAGAGGTTTTGGTTACCAGCAAAAAGGTATTTAAAAAGTAGGGGTGCATGATATATCGGCCACATTATCGGTATCAGACGATATTTGCTCATTTTTATGTTACCGTTATCGGCCCGATAATAAAATTTGGCTGATATTAAAGCTGTTAAATAATTAATTATTTCCTTCAACACTTGACACCTGAGACGCTTAAGATGTGCACTGTTTAACATGATCTTAATTGCTTGAAATATGATTGGAATCAAAAAGGACACTATAGTTAAGTGCAAAATGTGCTGTCATATCGGCTACATGAACTTATAATGAGAACATTATAATTGTGTTAGGGGATGGATTTTAATTGTGAGACTTTTGTTTTTGCAATCAGGCTTTCAAAAATTATATAAAAATGTAATTTAGATTTATCGGCCGATATATCGGTTATCGGTATCGGCCAAAATGTTCATATCGGTGCATCCCTAGTATTTAAAGGGATACTCCACTTTTTTTTGGAAATAGGCTCATTTTACAACTCCCCCAGAGTTAAACAGTTGAGTTTTACCGTTTTCGAATCCATTCAGCCTATTTTCTGATATTTAGAAGAATATCTGCAACCAGACAGTTTCTGGTCTCATTGACTACCATAGTATATTTTTTTCCTACTATGGAAGTCAATGAGACCAGAAACTGTCTGGTTACTGATATTCTTAGAAATATCAGAAAATCGTCTGAATGGATTCGAAAATGGTAAAACTCAACTGTTTAACTCTGAGGGAGTTGTAAAATGAGTCTATTTCCCAAAAAAAGTGGAGTATCCCTTTAAAAAGTAAACAGAATTGTAATTATTATTATTTTTTCCTACATAACATGGATAGTAATTAGGGTCGGTATTGATTTCATGTTGAATTAAAACATAATTTTAAGTTTGAAATTACGAGAACTTGGTGTCATCATCTAAAAAGGAAAAACATTTCAGTGGCTGGTTAATTTGATCAAATTTTACACGGACAAACCAATAAACCGTTCACAAAGTGTTCCAAACCAGTGAATATGGTCCATTTTTGATTTCATGTTGACTTTAAGGAGCTATTTAAGGGGGTTGATAAATATTAAAATATTACGTAAAATACAATAAACAATAATAGAATGAATAAAAACAACTTTCACTTCCTACCGTGCACAGGAACTTTATTATCGATTAAAAAGTCTCCTTTGTGTTTCACAGGGGAAATGGGTTTTGAGTGACCTCGAATGCACAAATTGTGTGACTTTCTCTTTTTAGGTGAACTGCGCCTTTAAACACTAACTAAATGTGTCTCATAACGCCTCAGATATTAAACAAGGTTTTCACTTTCTGTACAGTACGACGAGGAGACGTCTCATTTATAGTGGACTTGGCCCGCACTCCACTATTGAGCTGTCATTTAGTCAGCCAAATAGAATAAGTGGGGAGGATTAGACCAGCACAGTCATGCAGATAACACCTCTGACAGTCTTCCTTTCTCTCTCGCTCTCGCTCGAATACTAAACAGGCCACTGAGTGACAGCTTGTCAGAGGGCAAGAGTGGAGCGCTGAAACCTGGCAACCCAGGAGCGGGGCGATAACAAGCAGGTCAAAGAAAACAATTACGGCCCTGGCGCTTTCTAATGGACACACGGGAAATAATCATGTTCCTCTATGTGTGTGTGCATGTGTGCGTCTGTGTGTGAAATCCATTATGTCCCGACAGCCCTTGCAAAGTCATTTGTTGGTCCTCTCAGGTGTCTCATTTTTTCGACCACTTCAAGTGTTGTTCTTCCCCCCTCCCCTCCTCTCTCTTTTTCGGTCTATCTCTCAGCGTTTGATTTCTCGCATTGTTTATTCACCCACTCAGACGAGCTTTCCATCTCGGACTAGAGCGGCAATCACAACAAAACGTAGATCGGTCACAGTTTTGTTTCCATACATGTATGTTGATGCTTTTTTAGCCCTGGCAGCCTCAACCTATATGATGATGAAGTTTAAAAGTCTTTTTCTTTCCTTTTAATTTCCATTCATCATGTGACTTGTTTACTCAGGGTTTTTTTCCCGCTACTTTTGTTTGACTTTGAGAAGGATGGGCTTATAGAACAGGGACGGCCATTAGACATGAAGTGTCTCATTCAAGGGCTCAGGAAAAGTGGTTGGAGAAGGAATGAGATTTCTGTTCATTATATGGAGCTTTTACCCACTCGGCCGTGTGTTCAAGGCTCACCTATGGCGTTTCTAATGTCTGTATATCAGAGTGCTGGCAAACATTCAATAAAAAGAACACAATCAGGAAGTAGACAGTGTTGATGTGGACATAATTTTGCCTGTTATAAGTAAAAATAATTCAGTCATATTCAATTATAAAGCAAAATCTTGTCAAACAACATTTCTGAAGACACTTTGGTCTCATTGCTAAAGATTTATCAGTGCTCTGCTCATTACTGGAAAAGCAAAACGTGAGGAGCTTCAATAAAATGTCCGCCTCTAAAATGACAAAGTGGTTCTATATGACAGCTGAAGGTCAGATGAAAATTAATTTCAATGGTAAAAAATCTAAACTAATTTTTGTGTAAAAAAAAACTTGATTGGAGTTAACTTTATATTGTGGTTTTGATATATTTAAATGTCATTATTAATATATAAATTAATATATAAATGTGTTATTATTTCTGAAGATATATACATATATATAGACAGCAGCATAACAAAGTACAACAAATTAATAGTACACATTTGGCTTAAACAAAAACACATATTTTATACTATATAAATTTAGTGGGATGTTCTCCCCATCTTTACAGGGAGTCCTTGGCCTGAAAAAAAGTTGATGACCCCATGAGGACAATTTAGACATCATGATATTAGACATGTGAATGCATATGTATTCATAACCTCACTCTTAAAAATAAAGGTTCTATATTGGTATCTATTGTTCCATAAAGTAACCCTTTTCAATGCACAAAAAGTTCTAAAGTGGAAAAAGTTAGGGGGAAAAATGGCTCTTTTAGACTGAAAGGTTCTTTGTGGAACCAAAAATTATCATGAAAACCCTGTCTTGGAACCTTTATTTTTTAAAAGAGTGCATATTCAAAACTATGCATTAAAATACGAAGTAAATTCAATAAGTGAATCCATCAACTACGCAATAAAAACTCTCTAGAAACTGTCGGTCCTTCAGACAGACATAGCAAAGGTATAGATGAATGGGAAAAGAAGCAACAGTAGCCAAAAAGAAATATATAAACGCCTAAATGCCTCAGGCTCAAGGATTTATTTAAATTAATCTAGAAGCCCTAAAGAAACACACGCACACTGAGTGAACTGGATGATCCGGTAGTCTGTCAGTTTCTGGATTAGCTATTAGGCAGTGCACAGATGATAAGAGACTTCACGGAGCTGCAAACGAGTAGCTGTCAGAGAGAGAGAGAGAGAGAGAGAGACAAATCCTAAGCTCCCTCGGGGTATATGATCTCTCATTAGTTTTAATTAATCATTCTTATTAATAATAGGCGTCTCCTCGCAACCTCGAAGAAATTAAAAATTCTGCCAGGCAAATAAATAAGTAAAACATATGCATCTGAGTTAGATAAACTTGCCCTGCAATAAATTATCATGCTGCTGCTAAAATAGACAGGGCCGGGGGCGAAATTTACATGGGTGGGCCGCCTCACCCCGGGCCCAATGAATAAACTTATGATTTATCATAAGACCATAGGGAGCTCTCGTCATCACCGGTCCTTAGACAACCTTTTAAGGGTGTTTTTTTTTTTTTTTTTTTTGATACAAATTAATACTTTTTTGCTTTAATGAACCCATTTTTCCATATAAAAGGTGAAACTACTACACACAAAAATATTTAAAGACTAGGTTAGTTATCATTAGCACCAAAAATATACAATGGTAATACAATGAGTACATTTAAGTTAAAAAAATATTACTTGAATACTCGTTCAGTACCAAAATAAACCAGTCAAAAATCTGGACTCACTTACCTAAGTTAAATTTCTCATAATTTTAATTCTACTTTTTATATTGGAAAAGTTGGACCAGTTTGTCAAGAAAAAAAGAAGTCAACAAGTGTCCAAACTGAAACTCTTGTTTAAATATGAAATATAAAACAGAAATAACACTACATGTTGTAGTTTCCTAGTTTTAGAACTAATTTCTTCAAAACAAATTAGTTCTAAAATATGCAAAATAGCCATAATAAAGTGAGCATGCAGGTCCATCAAAACCTTGCATTGATAAACTTTACAGTACCATCTCGTACCATCCAGGTATCACGCCATTGTACTCATTTTAAGGAATTTCACACTCTCGTCTATAGGTCGACCTGTGGATTTTACCGATAACGATAACCGATAACCGATTAATTAACCGATAATTTTAAAAATGGATACTGAATGAAACAAACATAGCACATAAAATAGTGCTGAACTTAAATAAAAAAAAAAAAAACTGTACTGAACCATAAAAATGTACGATAATTTTAAAATATAAATATTTTTAAATATAAATATACCTTTTTAAATATACCTTTATCATTCATGTTAGTTCACAGTGCATTAACTAAAGTTAAGAGAATCGAGTTTATAATCAAATGTTGAAATTACCCATGAACAATGCTTTTATTAACCTTAGTTGATGTTACAAATGGACGCTTACTGTAAAGTGTTACCATTTCATATAAATACAAACAGTCATGCTTATTTAAATATCTACACAAAGACCATAGCATTGAAATTCGGCACATATGTATATTGTTTGTAATGTATCCTCTCCCACTTTATTTGCATTTCTGATTTGTTTGTATGTTTCTGTCGGCTGCATGAACATAATTCGCTTATTTACATCGCTATCTTGAAAAATGCAACTTCACTAAATAACAAATGCATAAATGCAAACAGTCGGATACAAACTAACTCAAATAGATGGTAACAACCGTGACATTAAACAAACACACATGCGTGTGCTTTTGTCACATTGTTTTAATTGCTTGATAGCCTACAACTAACGTTAGCGTCCTTGAAACCTCGACAGCAAACATACTCTCCTCTACTCCAGTCAACAAATTAATTAGCCTACTTTAATAATGATATGTAAATATGTATTGTAGTGTACTGTATACATGCCGTTTTGTTTTTGTTGTGTTTAAAGGGAGAGTTCACGTTGAAATTAATTTTTGGTATGTTTTAGCTTACCTCAAGGGCATCCAAGATGTAGGTGTCTTTGTTTCCGCAGTAGTTTAAATTTTGATATTTTTAGGTCAAACCGTTCTTGTCTGTCAGTCATATAATGCAGGTCTATGGTCACCACCTCAAAGAGCATGCACAGAGCAGTCAAAATTAAACATGATTTAATGACTCGTAAATTTAAGTACACATTGATGGTCTAAGACACGAAACGAGCGGTTTGTGTGAGAAAACAAACATTAATTATATCGTTTTTACCTCGTCACCACAGCCACAAAGCGACCACGCCCTCAGATCACTTGGTAAAGCGATATAAATACTGTTTGTTTTCTCACACAAACAATGTGTACTTACATTTACGAGTCATTAAATCGTGTTTAATTTGAACTTTTCTGTGAATGCTCTTTGAGGTGGTGACCATAGACCTCCATTACATGACTGACAGACAAGAACGGTTTGACCTAAAAATATCAAAATTTAAACACCTGTGGAAACAAAGACACCCTTGGATGCCCTAAACATAAATATAAAACATATTAAAAAAGTGAACTATCCCTTTAAATCCGCATCTAAAGTGCCCCACTCATTCTCACGTGTCAAAACAAACCCCTGGAGGGATCAGTGATTTGGCCTCTAGGGGCCGCTCTCGTACTCTGCAAAGACAGCGGGCGCTTCTCATGTGCTCCAGCAATGACAGAGAAAAACTGTCGGTATGGATTGTTGGTGCCGATAGCCAAAAAACGGTCAGTTGGTCGGCCTCGACTCTTGTCAAACGAAGACAGACAACTTTTACAGAGAATACTGCTAAAAGTGTGACATGACGACAGGAGGATGACAAGGAACGCTGAGAGTTAAGGCATGTTAGGTCTTCCCTCTTTGGCTCTCTGCTGCCAGTGATGGCACAGTGGATAAGACACATGCCTTTGGTGTGAGACACCCGGGTTCGAATCCACTGTGTCCCTGAGCAAGACACTTAACCCCTAGTTGCTCCAGAGACGTGCGACCTCTGACATATATAGCAATTGTAAGTCGCTTTAGATAAAAGCGTCAGCTAATGAATAAATGTAAATGCTGCCAGCTGAAGATATTCAATTAAATGCCAAATGAAAATCTTTCAGTGGGATAACTGCCACTTTTAAATCAATTATGGCACACTCAACCGCTTTGCCCATAGGCATAAGACAGTTAGACCTACTGCACCAGTTGTGCACTAAAACAGCTTTTAAATGAAGCAAACATCAATAAAATACAAGAGACAGCCATCAATATGCGGAATAAATGTAATGGAAGCATTTAGTACTGTATGTCCTGAGGGTCCCATGGTACAGCAATGGAATCAAACAGTAATAACGGTACTAAATGACCACCATACTCACATACGATAGTATTTACATGCTACTCAAAGAATACCAAGCGCACAATAGAACCAGGTCCAAAAAAAAAGATGTACTTTTTTGTACTAGTCTTTTTATGTTGATAGCCTTGCTTTCATTTCCTCAGACTGGTGAATAAAGATAGGCCTTTACTTGTCAAGCTGTTCACTGAAGCACAGAGAAAGTCTTGTTGGCCCTGCCAAAATTACAAGCAAAGATAGAATGGAACACAAATTATCCTCGCAACAAGAGCCAGGCTACAGACGTGACACTAAAAAAGCCTTGAAATTTTTAAACACGGGTCTATTGGGGCTTATTAAATGAACATGTTTAAGATATTACAGAAGCATGCCGTATTTGCTCAACAGGTCAACAGCACGTGAGAAGTGTGAAACAATCAAAGCTTACAGATATTTCTAAAAGTCGACTAAAATTGCCTTGGTTTCATTAGACAATTAGCAATTACTGTTTTAATATTTGTCCGTTGATTGACTTTATTGTCAGTCTTTAGCACACAGACGTACAGCCAAAAGCTGAAATGCACAAATGGCAGGAAATTTTTGTTTATTAAACATATATAATAACCTTTATTGCTGAACTTAACATTCTGTCCATTGATTAATATGATTTTTGTTTCATGTTTTGAATCATTTGTCAAAAATTGGCTGAAGTTGTGTTTTCATCATTATATATCAACATCTCTTTTTCCATGTCTAACTTGTACAAAATGGTAGAAATTATTTTGACAAGTTCTCACGGCCTCAACTCAATTTTCAACAATTAAATTCAAAGTGGTTGAAGCAACGGAACGTATTATCACCACAGGTTGCAATTGTGTAATCACTTTATTTCATTCACTTTAGTTTTCAACGTTTGTGTGTTCAGTAATCCAGGACATGTTCTGCTAGACGTTATTGGCTCATTTCAACATTAAAACAGCTATTTAAAAAAATACTTGACTTTTCTAACCTTCCAGGTAAGATTACAATAGACAGTTCTCTATTTTGCTTTACAGTCAATAATTGCATCTAGCACGTCTGAAAACTTGCTTGGTTCTTTAAATCCTTCCTATCAATCAACTGCATCATTATTGTTATAATTTAGCTCTTCAGTATTTTCTTTGAGTTATTCACGACAAAGAAATATAAAAATGTATATTATCATGTTTGAAACAAAAGATACGGAGAAATCTTTCCTGTTCTAGGACGATTTCTCATAGACCCACGATTCAACCGGTGATGCTGTGGTTCAGGGTTTGGATGTGCCCAGAGCGCCACCCGCCGGCGGAAAGATGAACTGCAGCCATTCAGGACGGAACGGACGCGGTGGCCGATTCCCTCACTCTATACGAGACTATTTTAAGATCCCATCTCAACAATTCCATTAAAACGATCACTGATAAACGAGAAACTTTATAAATAACCCCCAGCACAAATTACAAATAGCTAAAAGTAGAAGAAGTGACTGAGTAAACTTTTCTTCATCCAGTCTGAGGTAGGCTATCATATTGCTAGACAGAATATAATACCATGTTTTAGTTAGGGTTAGGGTTTTTATTATATTTTCTTAAACCCAACGGTTGGGTTTATCCATATTTGACCCAACCATATGGTGAAACAACCCAGCATTTGTTTTATATAATAGAATGCAATATGATAGCCTATCGTAGTACAATATGTTTTAGAGCGGTAAATCAGATAAACTTGAGTCAATTCTAGTACTGAGGTAATAGATAGCTTCGTTTAAAACATGTCTGATGACTATAAAAAGTCACAAACGATATATAAAGCAAACACCAAATCTGATAGAATTCATATTCATCTAACACTGACGTTATATATCATTAAGTTACATCTCCCGTCAGAACACCGTCATTAATAAACAAGATACAATTATTAAAGTTTCATCCCGTCTTGGGTTACGGCATTCAAACCTCGCGTAACCTCCGCAAAGTGGCCAAAAGAAAGAGAACGGAACGCAAACTTGCCTGGAAAGAACTCTCCAAATGTGAGTTGAACGTGGAAAACGAGCAGCAGAACGGCGAAGTAGTTCCTTTGGTCCATTCTTGCGGTCACTACTTCACACACTCGCTGTCCGTGCGTGCGCGAGAGAGCTGGCTGCGCGGACGCTTTCCCGGCATTGGTGATGTAGAGCGCGCGACTCAAGCCGGCAGTCGACAGCTGTCTGATTGTTGGGTTTCTGTACTGCTACGACAGGGTGTTTGGGGAGGGGAGTGGGTGCGAATGAACGAGGAGAGGGTTCCAATATATCCCCCAGGTCCTTAGACCTGCCTGCCAGCCCGTTCTGACACGAAATACTGGTGAGATGATGGTTTACACACCACAGCGCGCGCTGAAGACGCTACGGTGCGCTCTTGCGCGCTGCCTAAAAGTAATTCTACACCCTCTGAGCAGTGAGTGAGGGAGGTTCTAGGACACTCCAGTTTCTTTGTTTTCCATGGTGTTATATACAGTGGCCCCGAAAGAATTTGGACACTTAAGCCACACTTAAACCGTATGAATAATGTGGGTTACATAAAATATCAAATCAAGTAGCATCTATTTCAAGCACTTTTGATGCTCACATATCTCACACACACAAAAAAAATAATTGTCCAAATAATGGATGCTTAATGCTCAACGTGAATTTAAAAAAAAGTATATGGAGACTTTCTGGTGGCCAAACTTTATGTGTACATACATAGCAGGACACATACATTACATAAACATACATAAACACACACACAAAACTGTACGGGTAAAACTTTGGAAACATTACTATTTTTAATGTTTTTGAACAAAAGTAGCCCGCATCTTATGCTCATCTAGCCTGCATTTATTTGATTAAAAATACATAACAATTTTGTGAAATATTTGTACAATTTAAAACAATAGCTGAATTTTGAAAGCTGCATTTTCAGCACTCTAAAAATTATTATTTGGCTGAACAACCATTACTTATAAAACTAATTAGACTAAACACAAAAAAATTCAGTATTCATAACTTTTCCAATATTTGAGTTCATGCAACATTCTTTACTTAAAAATATATGCATCACATTACATGTATTTTTAAGAATTTTGCGTGAACTCGTGCAAATAACAAAGGTTTTCTTGATAATTTTAAGTAAAATTATTCCAAGTTGGGATTACTTAAAAAGTATGATGCAGAAAATGGTGCATATATATATATTAAGTAAATCCAACACATCATTTTTAGAGTGCCCAGTCTTCAGTGTCACATGATCCTTCAGAAATCAATATAACATGCTGATTTGATTCTCGGTTTTTATCAATATTGGTAACAGTTGTGATGCTGAATATTTTTTCGGAACCTGTGACACTTTTTCAGGATTCTTTGATGAATAAAAAAGCTAGAGAGATCTGTGACACAAAAGTATAATATTTTTTGTTTGATATTTGTGTCAAATTGTTTTTTGTTGCATATCCAACACAACCACTGACTGCACACAATCCCCCTTTTGAGAGAACACAAGATCTAGTTGAGAAATGCTCATGGTCAACTCCATGGTTCATTTATAAGATAGAAACTCCCTGAGTGGGCAGATTTCAGTTACAGTGTTTTATGGTAGCCTAATTTATGAATTCATTATTTAGTGATGTGAAAATCAATGCCTCATTAACACAGAAAGGTGCCCTTTCATTCTTCATACCAGCCCACACTTATCCATGAACCTTCACTCCACTCTCAATCTTCTATGCTCATCTCATCCTATACATTTCAGTAGCAGAAAGACATTTTTAAACAAAATGAATCTCTCCGAACAGCTATCAACAATGCAGGTTATGGCAGATTGTGTATTTGGTATGTCTTGTTATTAATGCTTATTATAAAACGGAAGTAGCAACAGATATTTTCTTTCATATTGTGACGTACATCCGAGTATAACAGATTATTGAAAATAAAAATAAATGCTCTTGGTTCAGTCCCTCAGTTGTTGATTGGACGGAGGCAGCACTGAATGCAAGCTTGCACTCAATTGTGAGAAAGGGGCGGAGTTAAGCTAACCAAATTATTGGAAAAGTCTTCCATGCGTCACCAGAGAAAAGTCAATTTCACAAGTTATGATATTTTGGTCAAAAACGTTTTAAATGAAAACGCATGCATGAATCGTGCATGAAAATAAGATAAATAGCATGCATTTAGAAAACATTATATTACATTTTTGTCCAAGATGAGAGAGCATACCTCGAATGTGCTTCCTTATAACTTTAAAATCAGTGTGCACCACCATGCCCCCAGTCAGCTACTCCCCATCTCATAACTCTGCAAGACAGCAAGAACTTATTTCCATGCTAAATAGAATGGCTTCAGATCAGAATTACAATAAGCGGACAAGAGTCAACGGTGTGCGATTTCCCCCCTTCCCCTGAATGCACACAGATACAGTGTGATGATGTTTTCAAAAAAGCTTAGAGGGTAAAATAAAGTGGAGCTGTTGACATAGTGATAAACTCTGATATTGTGCACATGTCTGTAATAACGCTTCATATAAAATATAATCACCACCAGATACTTTTATGATTGACACCCAATTCAAAGCATTTGGCCATAACCACAGAATCAGCAGTTATGTAGTCATCATGAAATCAAAATTGACAATTCTCATTTTTGTATGTAATATTGCAATAATATTGCAGTTGGCACCACTTTTTTGTTTTAAATCCATGTGCCTCAATCTTTAATCAAATCTGCTCCCATTTGCAGCAACATCTAGTCTCTTCTCTGATAATGTGTTTACTGGCATGAGGGCGGGGCAACCTGTCAATCACATGAGATCCACCAAAAGCAATCAACAACCATCCAATCATTTCCTCATGGACAAAATCAAGTCCCACCCTTTCTTGAATGTCAAAATAGAGTCAAATTAGAAGAAAAAACTATTGCAACTTCCATTTCATGCCGACTTCAAATGCATTGATATGGATGAGTCAATCATACAAAATTTATTCTGGTTTTTCCGTCTATAAAGCTCCAAATTCCAAAAATAATTTCACATTCCTTCTACATAAATGCACAATCATTTTAAATACACATTCATCTATCCAAAGGTGAAGTATCCCTTTAAGCAAAAGGCAGACAAACTAAACACTAAGACATAGAATATTGATATAAATGTTCCAGTCCAACCTCCCACTCAAATTATTATGCTGACACTATCACTTGAAATGAAAAAAAAAAAAAAAAAATCTGTATTAAATTAGAGAATAGCAAAATATATATTGTCTCTAGTGGTCTCAGACTTACAGGCAAAAAAAAAGAACTAGTGTCAGGCAGAGTTATTAAACACTGGAGGGGGCAGTGGATTGAAAAGCTCCATACTGTAGGTGAAAATCATTGTGTTGATGCGAGAGCTGGGAAGCCGTCTTGAAAAGGAACATGTGGACATCAGAACATGCAAACTCAGAGCGAGGGTTAAAACTTATTGATGTATTCTCTTGTGGTATAGCGTAGGTTTATAAATGATAACACTATGCTATTTTAAAGTATGATTTTTAAATTGTTTTAATATGTCGTGTAGCCTTACAGTCTAATAATGTGGTTCATGGATTCTTATCTGTGGAATGCATAATTTCCGGTATTTTGCCAGTTAAAGGATTAATTCACCTCAAAATGAATTTTTTTTTGATAAATTACTCACCCCAATGCCATCCAAGATGTTAATGTCTTTCTTTCTTTAGTGGAAAATAGGGTAAATTGAAATCCAGGATTTTTTTCAAATATTTTACCATGGTTCAAGGTATAGGCCTACTGTGTGAGTGTGTGTGTGTGTGTGTGTAATATGTAGCCTACTCTGTGTCCAAATGTTTCAACCATTTACCAAGCTAATCCCAATCATTGGAAAGGTCATAAAGAACTGTTATAAACTTGATTGTCCACCATCAAATGCATGCAATGTGTGAGCCTCACTTATTTTCTCCAATATGCAGCGAACATCTCTCGGTTAGTCAATAGATTCAATTGGGCGGCTCAAAGCCTGCTGGGTTGAGTTGGATGATTTAAGAGACGCCCCTAAAAAACAGGTTGAACTATAACAATATCTCTTTGGGCAGTATTGGAAAGTGGTGGTAGGGAATTGGCTAAACTGTATTTTTATGAGTTTAAATATATAGCTTTCCAATCACCAGAGAGATGGACTGGCTATTAAGGATTCAAAATGTCTCTAGCACAAGATGTGTGGTGTTAAATTCATGCATTATGTATAAATATTAGTTCTCAACTTATTGATTCATCTATGCCTGGAATCCTCCACAACCTCCAAATGCAAATCATAAAAGTTATAGTTAAATGTTTCTTCAAGTGATTAATGTAATTTTTATAGCAGAGTTATTTTACACAATAGAGTCTCTTTTGGGACCTTTTATGATTAAAAACAAAATTTTGTTATATAACAGACACATTACAACTTTTGCTAGAAGATGCATTTTAGATCTTTGTTTTACTCTCGTCGCAGAGCCAGACGTGAACATCTTGCTATCCAAATCCATAAAATATTAAATAATTGCACTGTATGTTGACTGATACTTAACATAAATAATTTTAAAATTTCACTCTTTGAATAGTTTGAAAAAAATTAAGGACAAAATAACCATAGACCATCAATAATTAATGCTTGATAGTGACATCCCTCAACAATAGCATAATTTCCATCAAAACCAACAGTTTTATATGTATACATTCAAATTAAACTTGGGCCAAGAGTGGATAGGTGAAGAAACACCCAATTAGTTCAGATAACACACAGATGTGTACTGAAATGCAAAGTTTATCAGCCTATAAATCTTCATCATTGACAGTTTATTGGGTATATTAAAAAGTCTTTATGATTTTTTTAAAAAAATATTGATTCATATTTTCATAATACAAAGGCTGTTGTACCGAAACTCCTCAGGCATTCATTTTCTCTCCCATTGCAAATAGGCCCCACGACCTTCAACACTCTTCAAGAAGTTCATTTTAATTCTTCCCGCACACCACCTCCTAACACTTTCTATCCTTCAATAAAAACACTATGCACAACAGATAATTGTGATCATCCAGATCAGATACTCCAGCACCAAGGAAGTTATTGGAAACCAGTGTTAGATTGGAGGTTGGTTTATTGGGATATTATGGCTGTAATGTGAAACTAACAAATCGCGCTCATTGGGACCTTCAAATGCCTCCTATCGTAATCACAGGACCACTGAACTTGAATTACATTGTCCCTCTGTTTAAATGGATAGCTCAACAAAGCTCTTAGGACTTTTGTATTTTATTTAGTATTTTAGTTTAGTAAACTATTCATTTAACTGTAGCCAGCTACTTATTCAACTACTAGGCTTTTCATTTTATGACCAGAGAGCCGCTTATTTTAGTAATATTCTTGAGTCAATGCGTACAAAGATTTCAAGGGTTTGTAAACTGTTTGACAAAGAAAGCAGAAAGAACTCTCGAATCTCGATCCAATCATGAACTTCCAAATCAATGAACTCACTCCGCTAACAAACACGTAGGCCTACAACACAAACAAACGGTCGTAATTGCGAGTGAAGTTTAATCAAACCCACTTTTGTGTAATGAAGCTCTGGTCACTGACTTTAATCGATTACACTGCTGTGAAACGTCGGAAACTTCATCTTGTTTGCCTCGCGTCGGGATAGTTTCACCGTGCAGGGCAGATACCGCTGCGTGACTTCACATGGACGCAATGCTCCCTCTCATGACTTCTCTTTCAATTAAAACTGTCTCTCCCTGTGGAGCCGCTTAATGAGATGCCTAATGTGTGTGATATCAGCTTTACCTCAGCGCTGGAGAAGCACCTCACTACTGGCCTTTTAATACCACCGCATGCGTGTTTGCGAGACGCGGGACTCCCTGCTGTTTGCCAGAGGCGCGAGCTCCCGCGAGGGACTGAAGACCTCTTGTGGAAATGAAGTGACTTTCTTCTGAACTCGTCTGATGTCACGACCGCAACTCAAGGATGCAGATGATGGCCTGAAGACCTCGTTGTTAGTTCAAAGTGTTTATGAGAAGGTAAGTGGTGGAGAAGAAGGGAAGTGTAAAGGGAAACTTGAGCGAATATGGAAGCCCATTACTCATCTAAAGAACTGCATGGATCAATTTTGATGCACTACCTTCGACATAATTTAATGATTGCATGATCAATAGTCATAATCTCATGTGCTGAGCACATTAAGAGGCTATCATTTGGAAAGCACCAAAGGGCATGGACGAGAACTGGGCTGAAAAGAGTCTGAAAACACTGAAGTAGCAGCACAATAATATTCTTAAGTGCACATGGCAGTTAATATATTTTTGATTCAATCACACAGTGGCTGAATATGGCCAATTATGGATAATCTGGTAAGCACTTTCCCAAAAGGCCAAGATTAGATTTCAATTTTACAAAGAAAATTGATAAATTAAAGGAGATACACTGTATCAAGGCAATGGAATTGAAAAATAAAAATATTAAAGGGATAGGTTACTTAATAAAGAAGATTCTGTTATTATTACTCACCCTCCATTTGTTTCAAACCTGCATGACTTTTTCTTCTGAGAAACATAAAAGAACTGTCGTCCAAACATTGGACTCCATTGACTTTCATTGCATTGACAAAATAAATGAATAAATTGCATTAATATCTTCTTCCATGTTCCACAGAATAATGAAGACTGGGTGAACTGTCTGGTAAACCTATTATATATATATATATATATATATATATACACTGTATATATATGAAGAGTTCAGATGCAAAAGCCTCTAAATGCCATTTGAAATTTTCTTCTTTAATGATGATTTTTATCAAGCTTGTATATTTAAGTTCAGTGATTTCACTTAAATGGCAATGATAATTACCTATTAATTGTTATTTAAGTGAAATTACTGAACTTAAATATACAAGTTTGATAAAAATCATCATTAAAGAAGAAAATTTCAAATGGCATTTAGAGGCTTTTGCATCTGAACTCTTCATATATATATATATATATATATATATATACTGTATATATATGATATTATTTATGTTTGACACATGAGAGACAGAATTTTAACATAAAAAACACAATATAAATAATAATACACAGACAACCTTTAACTATTCCATAAAGATTATAACCATCTACCAAGAACAACAACAACAAAAAACTAGTTACAAACTGTATTTAGAACAAGAAATAGTGGTTTCCATGTTTAAACACAACTTCTTTTTACGACCGTCTGGATTTCAGCAGTCACTGCCGTGGGAATTAAGATTTTAACTATATGAATAATTCATGTGTTCAAGAATATTTCAAAATATTCATCTGTGCAGTGGAAGCAGTGAACAGGATGTTTGCCATCTTGAGTCTCTCTCTGTGTGTGAGTATGCTCTCAAGTTTGTGAACTAGTGTAATTTCAGGTAAATATTTGCCAGATGATGCCAGTGCTATAGTTAAAAATGAATGCCTGTCAACTTGTATGAATATGATTTTTCTGGAGTTTCATATAAAAATACAATACCCACCTACTCATACTCATGGAGAAAAAGACTTAAATTGGCAATAAGGCTTTGGATGTCAAGACTTATACGAAGGACCTGAGAGTTAATTTGCATTCTGAAAGGAGTGTTAAATCTCACATTGCCCGTGTCAAAGACAGCTTTTTTTCATCTGAGATGTCAAATCTTTCATTGACTGCATTATATATCTAGCATTATTTCTCTTCCATTTAAATGGACCAAAAAAATGATCATGCATTATATTAAGAAATGGAAGATACATTAGTCTGTATTGTACCACTACACAACCTATACAGGTTCAGAATTTAAAATGACTTGTCAAAACACATATATGGTTTTCATCCATCTCTCTTAGAGTGCTAGATAGTCGGCCATAGCCAACGCACACAGAAAACACAGCTTTCGTCTGCATTTCATCCTAAACAATACCTCCAAACCTTCGGGGAGATGAGGGGAGAGAAGTGCACAAGTGTAATATAAGAGGAGATGAAAAATAAATAGCATTTTTATATGATTTTCCACCCCTCCACATCAGTTTTATAAAAGTGGTGCAATGGGATGCTATAAGAGGCTTCTCTAGTAAAAGGTATTGGGAGTGCAGAGTAATAATTTTCTTTCTCTGGCCGCTCAACATTGATCTGTGCTAGTGAAATCATCTCTGGGCGGTTATTAAATCATCACAGCACAGCGGTATACCACACACACACACACACACACACACACGCACAACCATTTCTTAATATTTTACATTATTGCACTGGTAGAATAGAAATTAATTTTATCTGCACAGGATCTAAATTGTGCAGTTTATTAATCATAATAAATCAAACATAATTTGTGTAAATATTAGACTTTACTAAATTTCTATACACACCACCATTCAAAATGTTGTAAACAGTATCTTTTCCTCACCAAGGATGCATTTATTTGATCAAAATAAAGTGAAAACACTAATAGTGTGAAATATTATCATGAACATAAGTTTGACGATGGAAGTTGACGATGGAAATCTATATGAATATATTTTAGCACATTTATTCCAGTGATGCAAAGCTTAATTTTCAGCATCATTACTGCAGTCTCAGTATCACATGATCCTTCAGAAATCATTCTAATATGCTAAATTTGCTGCTCAAGAAACATTTTTGATTATTATCAATGTTATATTCAAAGCCCAATGTCAATTCCCAATGGAAAAAAATATTTTATTTTATTTAATATTTCGCCTTTATTCACAAAAATATTTGACAAAATGCATCTAGAGTAATACACTCACCTAAAAGATTATAGCAACACCAGTTCAATTTCTCATTAATGCAATTATCTAATCAACCAATCACATGGCAGTTGCTTCAACACATTTAGGGGTGTGGTCCTGGTCAAGGCAATCTCCTGAACTCCAAACTGAAAGTCAGAATGAGAAAGAAAGGTGATTTAAGCAATTTTGAGCTTGGCAAGGTTGTCTGTTGAGACAGAATTTGGCGTAAACACCATGAGAACATGGATCCATCATGCCTTGTTACCACTGTGCAGGCTGGTGGAGGTGGTGTAATGGTGTGAGGGATGTTTTCTTGGTACACTTTAGGCCCCTTAGTGCCAATTGTCCCTTTATGGCCACCATGTACCCATCCTCTGATGGCTACTTCCAGCAGGATAACGCACCATGTCACAAAGCTCGAATCATTTCAAATTGGTTTCTTGAACATGACAATGAGTTGACTGTACTAAAATGGCCCCCACAGTCACCAGATCTCAACCCAATAGAGCATCTTTGGGATGTGGTGGAACGGGAGCTTTGTTTCCTGGATGTGCATCCCACAAATCTCCATCCTATCAATATGGGCCAACATTTCTAAAGAATGCTTTCAGCACCTTGTTGAATCAATGCCACGTAAAATTAAGACAGTTCTGAAGGCAAAAGGGGGTCAAACACAGTATTAGTATGGTGTTCCTAATAATCCTTTAGGTGAGTGTAAATACAATAAATAGTAAGTAGTTTTAGGAATCAATAGTGGCCAGTTCTCGCTTCAGTTACAGATGGTTTAAAAAGCTGTCGAACCGATAGTCAAAGTAAGCCACTAAATGCTAACGTGATCTCTACCTATATGAGGAAGTAGCACAGGTCAACTGCAACCAATTGGCTTCTAGTATTAACATTTATGTGTGTAAATACATGTCTTAATGTTTTTGCTTTGCACACAACACAGTCTGGCGCTACATTTCGAGGATACACACAAGAAGCTTGCGAAGGCAGCACCCTCTGCTAATCCAACGCTAATACTAATCTCTTCACTGAGAAACACCCGCTCACACCTCTCCCTGACTTCTGCGCAACGAGAGACATCAGTTGCCTACGGAAGAGAGACGTCAAACTGTGTGACTGAAAGAAAGGCTTGAAAAAAGATATGAAATCCCTCCTGAAGGAACCGAATTCTAGTTTGACAGTCAGGCCTCTGAGAATGGTTTGGCTCAGAGTGTTTTTGCCGTGAAACTGGAGAGATGGATTTGGAGATGAAAGGTGAATAGCGAGACGCAACATTTTGTAGTTGAAGCATGTTTCTCAATGGAAGCAATCACAAAGAGGATTTAGAAGATTTTCTTCTTTGATCTTTACCATCGTCAATAATAGGGCACGTAAACGGCAACCCCGATTCCGTATTTGATCATGTCGAGAGGTCAGGCGAGGATAGTCCAGTAGAAAAGACACTGCAGGGTTTTCGGAGCTGACAGAAACCTGGCCTTGAAAATCCCCCTCTTAGTTCTCGCTCCCTGTGAAAAGTGTCTTCATCATTAAATAAGGGCCAATGACACACACATGGCCAGTCACCTCCGTGGCTAAGCAGATAATGGATTAGCAGATTATCCCATCTCTGAGCTGTGCTGTTGCGGCTTAGAAGACTTTGCAGTTCGTCAACATCCAGGCAGGTCAAGTTATCATAAAGGACGGATAATGACAAATGACAAACCGCAATGACTAGGATGAGCTTTAGATAAAGATTAGGGCTGTCAATAGATTTAAATAATTAATTGGGAGTAAATTTGAAGAATTAGCTGAGGTTTGCCACGTATTTCCTTTCAAAATGCAGTGGCTTTGGGTTTTAGTGCACACAATGAAATTAAAAATGGTCTTGGTTTATGCGTTCTACTCTTATTGTGCACATTATTTCAATTCGTGTGCTCGGCGCTTGCAACACAGGGATCACGGGTTCAAATCCATGCAGGGAGTGCATGAACTTGGAAAAAATGTGTGCTTTGAATGCAATGCATGTTGTTTTGGATAAAATGCTTAAATGTAAAATTCAATTGTGTCATTATAATCTTTCATTAAACATTGGGAAATAGTAAGGCAGCAATTTACAAAATTACAATTTAAAATAACAATGCATTTGAAGAACGTCACCATTTGGATATGTAAAAAATGATGTCCTGGGGGGGTCAGAAACTCATACAGGCGGCTAAATTGCATCACGCACGTCCGAGCCAAAACTGCAAATGTCTTTTAAATTTGCATTTAAAAAGGCTTTCCTCCATCATTAACTGATAAGCGAAAGTCTTTAGGCGATAAACAAGCCTACAGAACTGTTTAAACACAAACACCTGCGCTGGTCTTCTTATTATGACCAGTCAATCACACAGAACAGCCATTTTAAAGTCAAATTAGGTATAAGCATTAAATGCGTCAGATCATTTAAAGGGGTTTCAATCTTTTCGATTCCACAGACCCACAAATGTGATCCTCGTCGTCTGAGGAACTCGCATCCTAAAATGTAAAAGGCAGCTATATATGTTTATGTATAAAGACCCCATTAATACTACTGTGAAAAATGATCATTTAAATGTGTTAAAATATTTCGTTTTCACTGAGTTACATTGCATTGTTGCCTATTCAGTTTTTATTGATTTAAAAATATTTTATTTATTTATTTTTAAACGTGTTCATTTAAAATCGAATATATATTTTTATTTATTATTTTTCAATCAAATGTTTTTATTTATTTATTTGTCTGTCCCTCCACATGATTTCTGCCAATGCCAGTCCCAGAAGAACCTTAGCATGGGCTTGCTCTCTATTCATCCCGCTTGCTCCCCCCTGGCGGTACAGAGACAACTGGGCATGTTAAAGCCAAGAACGAGCAAACAGAACATTATCCGGGATCCACGGATCACAGACGAGCACAAGAGCCTCCGGAGCAGCAGGGAGGAGATGGCAGTCTGTGGCCAGAAGGCAGTGTGTGGAGCAGGAGTGGGACGTCACTGCTGCTTCCAACTACCATATGCTAATGCTGTATGTCCTATCTCCTTCGCTCAATGTGTTTATATTGTAGCAGTGTGACGGTTCAGATTTCTTATGGCTCATTTTGTGTTCCGGATCTAGTTTGGTAAATACTTTGTACGATGATATGTCTATTAAATCATTGCATCTTCCTTCTCAGTTTTGTTATGTCCCACTTTGAAAGGAAAAAGGGCTCAACCACCATTATATCATTGGCATCAGTATTGGTACATCATAAGAAGAAGGATGGCGTCTACGGTAATACTATGGCGCTTTTCCAGCTCGACTCGACTCAGCTCGCCTTTGTTTGGTTTTCCACTGTGTAAAAGTTGTACCTGCACCTGCTTTTTTTTTAATACCTCCGGCGAGATTCTGAGTGAACTAAGGCGAGCTGAGGCGATACTAAAATGTGACGTGAAAACAATGGCGACTGCTGATTGGTCAGAGAGAATCACCATTCACTGCGTCATCACAAAGAACGTATATTGACAAGAAGTGAAAGCCAATAAAACGTTCCATTGCAACACCAGTCCCAGCAGCAGCCCTACGCATCCGCCATTTTGGGGTGAAAGCGACTCGGCAGCCATATATTATACATATATTTAGTCCTGTGCGGAGGTCATTTATAGGTTGGAATAATTAGGTGATTATTTTAACTCACAACAGTTAATGTTATAGCAGTTAAAATTGCTACTTAACCAGGCTTTTTCCCCCACATAACTTGAGACAGGGAAGTTCAAGGATTTAATTTATTATATTACTCTCCACATTAAGTGTGACAGGTAAGAATAAAGTGATATCAGTTCATAAATTTATAATAACGTTAGACCGTTTCCAGGAGGTACACGTTACATACAAAAATAAGTTATCAATGAAATAAATGAATTCACCAAATAAATGTAATTGTACTAAAATGTAAATGTTGGACAATAAATATATAACAGCAATAGAATAGCTTTACAGTAAACTGTTTTTTTGTTTGTTTGTTTTTTTATCTTATATTAATGACCGTTAAATTAAGACTATGTCTAAAGTTATAGGATAACGGACACAGCAATGCATCATGTTCTATAAGATCATCATGTTTGTAGCATGATCCAGGGGATTAAAATGTACAAAATATATTTCAGGCCTAGTAAAGTTGGTAACTAATAATATTAGTAAAGGTGTAAAGTTGCATAAAATGGAAGTACTCACTAATGCAAGAAAAAACTACCTCAAAAAATTGTTATCTGTGCGGTTGTCCAGTAACTTCAGTTGGAATTTTCACCCCAAAATGGCGGCTGCGCAACCGAAGCGCCACCTCTTTCACCTCTTGTTCTTCTATACTCTTTGGTTATCATTGCACGCACGCACCAGATGGAGTATCCAGAATAACCCCGCCATTTTTAAATAGTTTGGCCAGAGATAGTTATTAAACTTACCACTATTATTATGGCAACTCGGAAGAATACGCCGTGGTCAAACGAGGAGATGCAGACTTTCCTTTCCAAAATGCGTCGAGATAACACGCCACTTGACTCGAAAGTGGCGTGTATGTTTACACAAAAGTCATGATGTCATGTTGCCTTGCCACTGTTGCCTTGGCTTTTGGCTTGCTTAGTTGGGGACATTTCATATTCAACAATATTATTGATCTGTCTTATTTAAGGTGGACATTGACGCAATTTTCTTCTAGAAACAAACTTGATGTATTATTTTCATGTAATCTTTGATACAATCTGTATTGTAAATAGCTCTATATAAATATAAAGGTGACTTGACTGGACAAATGTTGGCACAAAAGCCTCTAAATGCCATTTGAAATTTTCTTCTAGAATGATATTTTTTATCAAGCCTGTATATTAAATTTCAGTAATTTCATTTAAATGGCAATGAAGATTACCTATTAATTGTCATTCAAGTGAAATTACTGAACTTATATATACAAGCTTGATAAAAATGATCATTCTAGAAGAAAATTTCAAATGGCACTTAGAGGCTTTTGCATCTGAACTCTTCATATATATATATATATATACTGTGTGTATATATATATATATATATATATATATATATATATATAACACATGCTTTTGTTCAAAGTGACTGAAAAATGAGGAAAAAACAGAAGCAATTAAACATAAATGGGCCAACAATGAGCTATTTAGTTTCTGTTCACCAGCTATCCAATAAAAATAACAATATATACATCTCAAACAAAAGCACACTATATATAGTATTTATTCACTGTATATGCGTTTATGGCCACTCAGGTTTCCTAGACAGGGCATATTAAGCCAGGATTAAGTCTTAGTTTAATTAGGGCATTTAAGTAGCTTTTATAAATGTGACTTAGAAAAAAAGCATTACTGAATCTTCAGACAAAACAATGGCACCGAAATATTTTAAGATATACCAGTGCAAGTTGCTTTCAGCTCAAACATGCATTTTAGTCTGGGACTAGCTTAAGGCTTATCTGTGAAACCGGGTTTACATACATTTTTATTTATATGCAAATATTACAAATTTGAGTCACATTATCAGGAAGAATGCAATGAAATGAATTGTGATTGATTCATTTAATCTATTTATAATCTATAATCTTGCATTTGACTCCACTCCAACTCTTTATGCATGTATGCCTATATGGTTTTTCTATCCTTCCTCTCTCTCTCGCATACCTTCACATCATCAGCGAACTTGAAGAAGCTCGTAGCTGTACAGACTCTGCGGTAGTCTTGACATGTTGGGAATTGCTCAGTCAGCCAAAACCAAATACATTGACAAACAAGGAAAAGACTTCTTCCTCCTCCGGACAGGATAAAAAATCTGTCAACAGAATGCACATTTCATTTTAACCGAAATGAAGCTGCTTTTCATCATAAGATGCAGTACATTTGCAAACAGTCCTGGCTAAAGGCGCATATGAGAGAGACACTATCAAACCTGGGAATTCATGCATAAAACTTTGCATAGATTTCCCTTAAAATGCTTGTGTGCGCACAAACGCTGTTTATGTTTTTCGAGCTGCTCTCCTGGGTACAAATTCAATGCAATGAAAATGCTAGACCAATACAATTCAGCCTTTCAGAGGGTGTCCTAATGTTCATTTGATAGTGTCTTTGCAAAATACAAGATCAATAACACAGACCGTTTCATTTGTATTTCTATTTTCTTTATTACACTCATAAGTTAGAATAGTCTTTCCCAATCCCAACTAATTTAAGGGCTAAAAACTGAATATATTGCTCTTCAATATGTTTTGAATAATGTTAATAGTAAAAAATATGATGTTCAGAATATCGGATATTGTCTGGTTTTGTTTCAGACATCCTATTATTTTGGGTTGTGCAATATAGTGCAATAAAATAACTTGTTTTAGGCACCTGATCCATAATATTTAGTTAGTGACAGGAAAAACAAGGCAAGGAAGGTAACACTCAAAAAGTTGTGATGTTATATCAGTGACTGAAATATTACATCACAGTACTACCACTACACAACTTCTGATGACACAATCATTCACTGGTCAAATAATGGATGGATCGACTCAATGCTACAATTGAACAATCAGGTTCAAATATCCTGAGCTGCATCAGGGAGTGCACAATCATAGGCCAAGATGCAAGATGTAAGCATAGCCCGATAAAATAGAGTGCCGAAGTGACGACGTCACTTTGTAGGACAACTCGTGGAACTCGGAAGCTAGCGGCGCACCCTCGATCGAAAAACAATGCATTTTCCCCATAGACTTTTGGAAAATCGCAAAAAATAAGATCTGTGTTTAACAAAGAGTTGTGACCCTTACACGTTTTGTCTATCAAGATAATCTTTACAAGTTAATCCAAAATGTATACATTTTGAAGCCTATATAAAGATTTTAAAAAACACAGACACAATAAAGTTTAAAAAAAATCACAAGCAGGTTATAACTGTGTGTTCTATGTCATAGATCAAAACGTGAAAATATTTACAGGCTTTGTTCACCACAGACCTTATTTCAGGCGATTTAGCAAAAACTCGTTCAAAAATCCCATAGGCTTTAGAGCGAGGGAACCGGGAGTGCTAAAATGCTAACTCACTTCCGTCGTTTTGGCCTACAGAGTGACGTCTAACAATCCAATCCTCAATAAACCAAGAGCAGAAAAAACATCCAACTTACCTGGAGAATCCATCTAGAATGCCGAAAATTACAACAAACCTGAAAATTACAACAAACCTGACACAAGTGTTTGGCCTGCCTGAGCTACAAACACCAGACAACTGAAAAAATGCAAACATTTGATCAATGCTTGAAAAAAAACTCATAGTTCTCTGAAGAAGGACCTCTGTTGGAGGGAAGGTGGAATGACATGCTCAGAAGTATTTAGCAATAAAGGCAAAGGCAAATCTTTTTAACAGTTTGAAAGCATCTCAGTTGATAACAATATGACAGGCTGCATGGTTATAATTTCCTCAAAAATCAAAAACAATTGCTTTAGCCAGACTGCTGTGCCAGCTTTTACCTTATAAAGCCCAACAGAGTTGAGAAAAGATTATTGTTATCGATATCAGAATGAAAATGGAAGTTATGTAATTTTATTGCACGGCTCTCTGAAATTCTTGGTTCTGATTGGTCGTGAAAAACTATGCATTTTCCCCATAGACTTTTGAAAAATCGCACAAAAAAAATAGGATATATTTTTTATAGGGATGTCCATTTATAGATTCATTCAGATAGAGGTTTATCAGTATGAGGGCGTGACCACTCATGATTTGGGAGGAGAGAGAGTGAGAAATAGGGACATTTGAAGAATGACTGTAGAAGGAGATATGCTGAGAGACATTACAAAAAAAGAAAAGGTCAGAGGAATCACTGGAAAAAGAATGGTTATGATCAGGCAAGAGCTTTAGGAATGACGTTAATATTAGAAAAGCTTTCCAACGCTGGAGAGAAGCGGCAAGGCTCTTGTTTCTGCTCTGGTTTTGACTAACAACAAACTCTTGCTTGTATGTACTCTTGTGTATTGTATGTTCATTTTTTGTTCTGCCTTGTCATTTCTTCATCATCTTGGATTTATTTTCTGTGATATTTTATTTGGCTTCAGCTATGATAAAGAGACATCCGCTTATCCATTGCCTTTTCCTGCATTTGGGGGGCGGAGCAATGAAGGGAGGGCTGTGTTTGTGTGGGTGGATTTCAAATATCAACTGTATTCAACAATTATTCTCAGAAATTGCTTTTATGTAAGCGTTCTATATTTTACATGCTTTCATCTTAAAATGATCCCATATCCTTTGTACGGTAAGTGGGTTTTAAAATGAATTATGAATTCAATTCAATTTTATTTGTATAGCGCTTTTTACAATACATGTTGTTTCAAAGCAGCTTTAAAGAAAGTGCATTTCAGAAAAATACAGTTAGTTAATTCATACATATTCCCAATTCGTTTTGAAATTAAAACGAATTGGGAATAGTGCCAATGTAAATGCCACTCCAAGCAGGAGACAGATTAAACTGTGTGTCACGGTGCGATCGTCAAACTTGTTCTAAATAAAGATGGCCTTTCGGAAGGCAAAGCTTTACCTTTACATGTGACAAGGATTGTCAAACCCTTCCTGTGAGAGTATGGGAGGACAGGGAAAAAACAAAAATTAAACTAACACACAAGAATAGTCCTCATTATAATGGAAGGCCCCGCCAAAAGTGTCACTACCTCCGTCTGTTGAGGAGCAGGACACATTGGCGTGACAAGGGGGTTTCACGTACTTTCAAAGTTGTTTACAGTCATTGTTGCTGCTCCTCTCAGCTCTTTCGCAACGTTTCTCTGTGACAGTTGACTCAGCCCCGCGCACACCGGTTATATTTGGGCTCTTGAATGTCACTGAGAAATTGTGCGGATATGTCATCCCTTCGTGTACAGTCACAAAGCCACCTAAAGCTGGCGGATGAGCAGAGCCCGTGTGCTGCCTTTTACCCACGTCTCGAGGAGATCTGTAGGGAACACGGGGGTGGACGGATCAAGCGTCCTTCAAGTTTGCCCGCATAGTTCAGCTGAAAGAAATTTAGACGCATAAGAATCCAAACAGAGAGATGGACAGAGATCCAGAGAGTGTTGCGTGAGGAAGAGCCATTATTTAACCTAATAGATGTCCCTGTAAGGCAAGCTGCTAAATAAGGCCCAAGAAGATTTTCTACATCTGTGGAATGGATTCAAAGAGTAAAATGTTCTCAAAATATTACAAAAATACGTCATAAAGGAGAAGGCGGAGGATTGTGAATGACAGATGGTCCAATTCTGCTGAGCTTTCAGTGGGTGCAGATTCTGTGTGGGCCATCATCCAGGAGAACTTCAACAGACACAATAATATATCTCAATACACTTGACATTAAAAATCAATAAGGGTAAATTTTTTTTTGGAGTAGTTCACTTTAAAAAAAAAAAACTTTTGCTGATAATTTACTTGTCCCATGTCATCCAAGTTATCCATGTCATTTTTCTACAGTGGAAAAGAAATTAAGGTTTTTGATGAAAACATTCAAGGATTTTTCTCCATATAATGGACTTCAATGGTAACCAAATGGTTCAAGGTCCAAAAGAGAGATTCAGTGCAAACTGCAAACTGTTCAAAGGGCTTTAAACGATTCCAGACGATGAATAAGGGTCTTATCAAGCGAAATGATCGCTCATTTAATTTTTTTTTATACAAAGTTTAAGTTTTATAAGCTCAAATGGTCGCCTTGCTCTGTTCTGTGATGCGCGTTTGTGACTCTCCTGTTCAAACTCGTTCATCAAAATGAACTAATCTTTTCCAGAGTCAACTCGTTCATTTCGTTCGTTGAATGAACCAAATTACACGTAAAAAGATTCGTTCATTTTGATGAACGAGTTTGAACAGGAGAGTCACGAACGAGCATCACAGAACAGAGCAAGGCGACCATTTGAGCTTATAAAACTTAAACTTTGTCATTTTTTTTAAATGAGCGATCATTTCGCTTGATAAGACCCTTATTCGTCTGGAATCGTTTAAAGCCCTTTGAACAGTTTGCAGTTTGCACTGAAAGTGTCTTTTGGACCTTGAACCGTTTGGACCCCATTGAAGTCCATTATATAGAGAAAAATGCTGGAATGTGTTTTCATCAAAAACCTTAATTTCTTTTCAACTGAAGTAAGAATGACATGGACATCTGACATGGGGGTGAGTAAATTATCAGCAAAAGTTTTTTTTAAAAGTGAACTACTCCTTTAACAAAGGACAATGAACTAACAACATGATCTAACAATGACCAATTTATACATCATAAATGATATATATATATATATATATATATCATAAACATATCTAGATTTTTGTATCAAACTCTGACCGAGCATGCTTGCTCACATTTCTCATTCAAGTAAAAAAATGCATATGAATTTTTCAAGTAACCAGGCACTGGATATTCCCGCAATGTAAGTGTTCACTTTCAAGTGTTTGCCTGGGAATACCCTGTAACGAGGCATAAATTCACAATAGCATCACTAAGTTGAAATCGTTCTGAGTAAAGTATTAATGTATTAATAGTATTAATGTTTAAAGTATTCATTTTTTTTAAAGAACATCAAATCTGAGATATCAGAGATCTAGGCTTAACAGTCTCAAGACGTTTTTCAGATTGACTGTAGAAAAACTTGGTAACAGTCAGTCATCTTTCTGAATCTAAGACCAACATTTCACCCAGGGAGGAAGTGTTAAGTGTAATCCCACTCAGCAAGACCCCAAGAAAAGCTGCTTCATAGAAAATCATTTCCATTATGTTTGACATTTCTCATCAGCCTCTCGCTGGAAAACCACGGGAGAACTCTTGTGAGGTTCTTATATATTTATTACAGTTATTTATTAATTACTTTGTGCTTTCACAGGGGTGTCATTTCATGGAGCACTCAGCTTTAACACAAAGGCCTTTGGCCATTTTGTGGTGTACCAGGATTTATGAAGCTCTGACAGGTACTTTCAGGTTACAAAATGTACTTTCGTCTGTACTTCCAACAAACTTTCAATCATGTGGACGACGTCTACTTACTGTTTACAATTTAAGTAGCTTTTGTTAAAGTACTTATAACAATTCCTCTATCATGTAGAAATTAATGTTATGTGAGCTGTTGTAGTTTAAATAATAGGCAACAATTAGTCATGAGACTTTTCAAGGCAAATAAAATACTGGTTATGTATTACTGACCAACCTTGTTTTTCTACAATATGTAACTTTTTTGTTCAAAATAAAATCGTCATCACATCAAGTCAAGTATATTTATATCGCGCTTTTCACAATATAGATTGCATCAAAGCAGCTTCACAGTATCAATCAAATCATAATAACAATGTTCGTTTCTTAGTGGAAAAATATCCACGTTTGGTAGAGCTGATCAATGGTGTACTGATTGCTTAGTTAATTTGAATATCCCCAACTGAGCAAGCCAAAGGAAACAGTGGCAAGGAACGGAAAAACTTCTTTAAGTGACCTAATGGTGTCCTAAAACTCCATCAGGACCCAATGGAGAAAAAAAAAAACAACAACCTTGAGATAACCCAGGCTGTCGGGGTCCAGTACTCCTTGAACTAGAGGCCGGTTTATTTCCAGGGAATGCATGAACTTAATAAATGTGCACTTTGAATGCAATGCAAGTCGCTTCCTATATTATATAGCTATAAAGCAACAATAAAGAAAGTGAAATCCAAGCCAATTTGACATCACATATTGTTTCAAAACAAAACCACTGAACAAAAGAAAGAGGTCTGTGTCAACTAAATGTAATTTCTTCCTGTGAGACGTGATAGCAGGAGGGGGAATGACAGAGAGATGGAAGCGGAAATGGAGTGAAATAGAAGTAGAAGGAGTGATAATGAACCAAAAAGATAATTGGACATTTCAAATCTGAATGTTCTTATCTTCAGTGCAACATCTTACACATCTCTTGCTGCACACCAACAGTTCATAGTGACCGAGGGAACACAAAACACTCCATTAAGCTTGTGTGCTATAATAAATATCTTCTGTATGAAACCGTCTTGACATTTTGGTCCTTTTTAGAGTTTAACAGATGTAGTGATTGGTGTTTACAGAAAAAATATGTTTGGGATGAATAAAAATTTTGCAATAGTCTTTTTTTCCCCTATTGTTACCTATATCTGAGTGAAATGGCTTTATAAACAAGAAAATAAATGTAGGGTGGGACTTGTTTTTGTGCATGGGAAATTAAATTAAATGGATGGTTGTGGCTGTTTGCTATTGGTGGATCTCATGTGAGTGACAGGTTGCCCCGCCCTCGCGCCAGTAAACGCATCATCAGAGAGAAGAGCAGTGAATGCAAGGGGGAAGGGAAGTTATTTTGATTAAGGTTTATGAGGGCACATGAATATAAAAAAAAACCAAGAATTGTTCATTTTGATATGGTGACATTGATTAAGGAAATGGAGAGGTTTTCTGATAATGAAAAGCTATTAATTAAGTATAAAAACGTAAAATTAAAAATAACTTTTAAATAAAAATCAAATAAAGCAATATATTTCATTTGTTTACCTGCATGTCAACTACAATCATAGAACTGTGAACTTGCAAATTTGTTAATAAATTATTGAAATATATGCTTCAAGAAAATATTTAGAAAAAAAAAACTGTTTGGGAATCTTCTTTAACCTGTTAACTGTCACCCCCCCTTTTTTGAATAGACATGAAAATGCACATTTCGAACTTAAATGGTTGTAATTCAAGAATGCTTTGGAATATAGACATATGATTGGTCTTGTTTTAAAGAAGACATTTGGCAGATTTTTGTAGAAGTGAAATAAATTAAGAAAGTGAAACAGAAAAAAAGTTATAGAGGTTTGAGTTTATGGAAATGTACAATGCAAAAATATTAATTATTCATATTTTACATAAAATATATATTTTCGAAACCTGGGCTACTCTAAAATGGCAGAAAAATCAAAGCCAAAAATCTGAACAAGTTGTGTTTCAAATTTTAGGTTGATATCTCAAAAAATGAGCTTTCAGTAAGATTTTGTTTGAGCGCAGTACCAAACGTTTTCACTAGGGCACAATCAGACTCCATTACTGCCCATATAAGGGCGCCTGCATTTCCATTCGTGTTTTGAGTGATATGAACCATTATTTTCACAATTTTCATACAATTTCTGAAGTAGAGATCCTATTCAGAAGTAGCATGGGAAGTTTGGCAGATTTTGATATGAATTGAACCTCTAAGAAACACATACAAAGAACACGCATGTAAGTCATAGATAGCTGCCACGTCACAAATGGTGAATTTATTATTTTATTCTTGATATTTCAAACTTTTCAGACCTTTTTTTTTCCAAAATAATTGAATGGATTCTATCTTTTGAACTTTTGGCATGAAAACAAACTGAGGTATCTACCATTTTTTCATGATTTTTCATGTTTACTGTTATTTTAAAATAAAGGTCTGAACACGCCTTATGAGTATGAAAATATTCTTGTTTTATATTGATAAATTATGGCTCCTCTGTAATATATTTTGAAAATCAGTCACCAAATATGGAAACTAGAGATTGTAAGCTTTCAAATGATATATAGTTTGTCAATATTATTTAAGGTATTTACTAAGATATTATTGTTTTAAAAATATAGTGGCAAACGTCCCACCTGTGGGACGGTGACAGTTAAGTGTTAAACAATTTCTATGAAAATAACCTTTGCTTTTGATTTCATTTTTTGAATATTCGATTTTGATGAGAGGCAGACACCTTTTTGTTTTTTATTAATTTAATGAAAAATCATGGTAACAGACATACTTCATATCCAGAGCACAAAGTCTGGATCATGCTCCCACAGTCAAAAATAAACTGCATTTACATTACAACCCATTTTACTGCAGTATTGTGTCAACCAGAACTTTAAACGAAGTAGAGCAAGACTTTTATCCATTAGGAATAGATTGTGAAAAGTGGGTGTTACATAACATAAATCAATGAATCGTTTAGAACAAGTAAATGGGGACAATTTTGATTTCAAAGGCAAAATAATAATAATAATAATAGTAAACTGCCATTAAGTGAATGCATATAAAAATATGAATATGTTTAAAGAATATACAAGACCTGCCTGTTAATCTCTCTTGGATGTGTCTAGTGACAACACCAGAGCAAATATGAAGTAACCACCTTGCCATCTACAGGCCAAAATATGTCATATGGATTACAAATGTGTAAAGGAACATGAGCCGCAGTCCAGCTATATTCTTCACAGTCCAGCTGAGAACATCTACAATTGAAAAGCAAGCTTTTTGGCCAATCACTCGTGAACTTCCTTAGTCATTCTGTCCTGAATCCTTGGCCATCTTGTCTTTCAGATACTTGATTTTGAGAGAATAGTACTCTTCCTGAAGCTGTAGGACTCGTTCCTGTCTGCGCAGCACACACATCTCCAGGTCGCTCTCTCCTGCTGATTGTGTGGGCGGGGGTGAATCAGTCTCTGTGGTGTTTGATTGGCTGTCATTTGCACTGTTAACTGGCTGAGCGTCCAACACCGGTGCAATCTCAGCTGGAATAATGTATTTCTCCTCCTCTTCCTCCTCCTCATCTTCCTCCTGTAAGATTGCACTTTCATTCTCAGTTTCAGCTCTGTGAGAGGACAAAGCTGTTAAATTAGCAAAACGCTGATTGGCAAATGCAAATTCTGTCACCCTAAACCCTAATGTTATTCCAAACCCATAGGCTGTTTTTAATAGTAGCCTAGGCATTGTTTTACTCACCAAGGCGGAATTTATTTGATCAAAAAATACAGTTTTAATATATTACAATTTAAAATAACTCTTTTTGATATGTTTTAGCTTACCTCAAGAGCATCCAAGATGTAGGTGTCTTTGTTTCCACAGTATTTTCAAATTTGATATTTTTAGGTCAAACCGTTCTTGTCTGTCAGTGATATAATGGAGGTCTATGGTCACCACCTCAAAGAGCATGCACGTAAATACTGTTCGTTTTCTCACACAAACCACTCGTTTCGTGTCTTAGGCCATCAATGTGTACTTACATTTACGAGTCATTAAATCATGTTTAATTTGGACTTCTCTGTGCATGCTCTTTGAGGTGGTGACCATAGACCTCCATTATATGACTGACAGACAAGAGCGGTTCGACCTAAAAATATCAAAATTGAAACTACAGCAGAAACAAAGACACCTACATCTTGAGGTAAGCTAAACATCCCAAAAATTTAATTTCAAAGTGAACTATCCCTTTAATTATTATCATTTCTCAATTATTCATAATGGTTCTTATCAATGTAGAAAACAGCTAATAGTTTTTACTGAGTAATAGTTTTTGTGGATTTTTTCAGGATTCTTTGATGAATAGAAAGTTTAAAAAGTACAAAATTTATTTCAAATAGAAATATTTTGAAACATTATAAAATGTCTTGCAGAATAAAATTATTAATTTCTTGTTGTTTTTTTTATGTTACTTAATATACAGAAGATAATTATGTATAATATACAGCTATTGATAATTTGGGTGATTTTGTTATAACCGTTTACACATAGCAGAAATCATTGAACTATTTACAAAAAAAGACAAGCAAACAGTCAGTAATAAAATAAGAACAAATAAACAAATTGCAAACGAAAGCACAAATGAAATACAACAGAATGTCGAATGCTTACATTTAGAAAATTGGACATGATTAGAAATGAAAAGAAAACAGGACAGCACAGAGTTGTGTGGTCATACCCTGGAGAAGCGTACGGAGTCGTGTAGCTTGTGCTGGGAAAGGTAGAGTGTCCTCGGTTGTGGTAAGACGGATGTGACGGCCGGTGGATAAACTCCCTCAAGAGGTTCCCTTGAAACTCCATCATCTCCTTCCACATGGCCATCAGACTCGCCTGTTCCTCCTTCCGTTCCTCTCTGGCTTCCATTCGCAAACGCTCCTCATACTCCCTCTCGTTCTGCACATGGAGACTTTCTTGCTCAGTGAAACGATGTTTTTTGGCCTTCTTCCTCGCTGGTTGAGCAACAGCTAAAAATAAGATCACACAACAGTCAGTTATGCATGTTCATATCATGATTCACAAACGTTTTTTTGTCCTTTGACCCAAAATATTATTATTTTATTTTTTTATTTTTAGCTAATATTTCATGTCATACTATTTGATGTCAAATAATGGCTACATGACTGTTAAACAAATACAATAAATAAATTTTGGGGGTAAGTGTTTTATTTTGATTTATTTTTAAATTATAGAATTTTATTTAAATAATGACTAGCTTTTTGGGAAACCCAAATCAACCAATCAATCTTTTTTATTATTACTATTATTCATTTCAACCCGATTTGAAAAACGTTCTTGTTTCAAAAAGAATTATGTTTATATTTGTATTAAAACCACAAAATAACCTTATTTATATCTAAGGTAAATTATCGGAAACTTTCCATGAGAAGTTAAGCTGGGGAATTATGGAAATATTCCAAGTTGGAAACTTGATAGGAATGTACAGTAATTAATTGGAAATTTAGGGAAAATTATACAAACTATATCATAAACAAACACAAATATAAACATTTTGTCCTCGTTTACACTGCAAGTCTTGATGCCCCATTCTGATTTGTTGCCTATATCTGATTTTTTTTTACCGTACGTTTACACGTTCTTTAAATTGTGTCCCATATCCGAGTTTACGGTAACACTTTACAATAAGGTTCATTAGTTAACTACATTAGTTAACGTTAACAAAGATTAACAAATGCTGAAGAAATATTGTTCATTCTTAGTTAATGTTAATTTCAACATTTGTTAATACTTCAATTAGTTAATGCACTGTGAACTAACATGAACTAACAATGAACAGCTGTATTTGTATTAACTAACGTTAACAAAGGTGAATAAAAACAGTAACAAATGTATTGCTCATGGTTAGTTCATGTTAGGTAATACATTAACTAATGTTTAATAAATGAACCTTATTGTAAAGTGTTACCGAGTTTACACTTGACATACTAGGCTGCAAAGATGGCCCTATATGTCCTCCTCCGCCTCAAAATCATTTTCTCTTTTATTGCAAAGCTGCCATCAAGTATATTTCACGTTCATCCATCTGTGCAAGAACCCCTTTAAGCATGCGCAATGTTTCTTCCTGTGAGTGTAGTATGTCAAGTGTAAACTCATGAATCAGATATGGGTCACAACAGTGTTGTAGTACTCGAGACTCGGACTCGGTCTCGAGACCATATTTTAATGGTCTTGGTCTTGTCATGGACTCGTGTGTATTTGGACTCGGAATTGACTCGTACTCGAACATTTTTTTTTTAGGACTCGGAATTATTCCCGAGTCCACTCGAGTTCAATTAAAAATATTTTTCATGATTATTAATGTATGTTAATAAAATATTTCTTTAAATTGATTGACACGCCCAGTGATTGGTGATTTTCTAGTGCGCAACTGCGCGTGACAAATTGTAATAAAATTACTTTTAACACCACCTACTATGTGGCCTTTTTACCCTAAACTGATCATATTTTTTAAACTCTAAGTAAATTCAGTAAAAAAAAAAAAAAAAGGATTTCTCTAAGTAAATAAAAGTAAATTAGGTAATCAACCCTCACTGGTCTCGGTCTCGACTCGGACTCGACTCTCTATGGACTCGGTCTTGACTCGGACTCGACTCTCTCTGGTCTCGGTGTCGACTCGGACTCGAGTGAGGTGGTCTCGACTACAACACTGGGTCACAATTTAACGTGTAAACGGATGGTCAAAGAAATCGGATATGGGCAACAAATCAGCATTGGTCATCAAGACCTGCAATGCGACTGCAGAGTGACCAGGAGCTGTCTGAATCGGACTCATTTTGACCTTGAATGGAAGCTGAGGAACTCTTGCCTGGGGTTGGATGTTTTGAGCCCTGGGGAAGCTTTAGGCACTTGACTATATGCTGCTGCATTTTTGTGGCATTCTTAACATAGGTCTTTGCACAGTATTTGCAAATGTACACATCCTTTCCTTCTACATTGGCTGAGGTGAAATGTATCCAAACATCAGATGGCGCACGTGGCATTGTTCTGTAGAGCAAGATTAGAAAACAGCTTGTAATGGAAACTAATGCAATGCCATGCAGAAGGTATGAGAGCCTTGCCTCCAATTGTATTAGCTAGCGTATATTTAGCATATCTGATTTACTGGCTAGCTAGCTACTGTATAAACACACTTTGATTTCATATTTAATAGTTTAACTTTAAGACCATAGGTCAAATAGGTTTACCCTGGTAATGTCATCAAAACTTACTTGACGTGATGTAGTCCTATGGATCAAATGAAGTAGTGTGGCTTCAATAGTCCTGCTGTAGTGTCTGTACAGGATTCTAGAAATGATCTGAGCATGTGATGAAGAATGCACAGTGCATTAAGGGGGCGTGGCCTCAAGTGCTTTGCAGGAAGTAGTGTGCATGTGATTGGGGAATGCACAAAATTTGCATTCAATCTGGTTGTTTTAAGATGGTTTTTCCAACTACATCAAAGTTCCCCGTTATAGACTAACCTGCAATTTTGCAAATGTCCAGTTTATTCCCATGGAAAGTTTCCAACTTTGAAAATTCCCAGAATTCTGCACCCTATTTATATCTGAGATTATGATAACTGGACTCTACTTGTGGAATTAAACATGCAAAAGAGGTCGTATGACAACAAGATAGCATACTGTATGCATGAACAACTTAGTGCACATTACCAAGTGTACGCTATGCATTAGGAAGTATAAAGCTAGTATTGTACGCAAAACACAGCCTCCCCTTCACTTCTTATTTGTTTGGCCAATTAAAAATGTAAATAAACCATATTGCACATAAAATAGCTAAATTGACTTCCAAGTAAGGTCACATCAATGTACAGTACTGTGCAAAAAGGCTCAACCACAAATAATAATAATGGTTTTACACTAGCTATTTAGGCTATTTGCTGTCAGACTCCTTGTGCAAACAAAAATATCATTGGATAATTCAAATTAATGGCGAAAGGAATGTTTGGAAATGTGAACTAGTTTAAAACCTTTTTATTTTTTTGTGTGAAAATACTACGTGCCAATAAGACTTGCACAGTACTTTATATACAGTGTCTGTCATGTTTATATAATTGCCCGATGTTTGCATAGTTTATCATTGCACAGCAATCAGTTTGTGTAGTAAGTGAAATGCAGTGTATAGTGCGCATTATCTAGCATACTGTCTAGACTGCGTTGTATTTAACATGCAGTGCGCATCAACGCACCTCCTGTCATCGTGTCCTCCTCCGTCTCCGCGTCATGATTGACGGACACGTCGATGTCAGTGGATGTGCTTCTGCTCTCATTCCGCGCGTCCTCGATGGATGTACTCTGGGGCTCTTCGGGTTTCACGTTATTATGAAGTGTTAAAGTGTTCGTAGGGCGGTTGCTGCCCCATATGGACTTGCATAGATCATAATAATTCCAGTACACTCTGCCGTGCCCAGATTTTTTGTGATGCTCGTGAATTTTCAGGAACTTCTTCTTGAGTGTTTTCAGTTTGGTGGTGACCTGTCGCTTAGTTCTGTGGATGCCCTGCGCCCGAAGGAGCCTCGTTATTTCGGCGTAAATAAGAGAATCGCGAACGGTCCCGCTGATTTGCCTGCTGATATCTTTGTCCTGTCGGATATACAGCAGCGCCCTCGTCTCGGTGTCCGTCCAGTTTCTCTCTACTGACATTTCTTCATCATACACTTCGCGGCGTGGAAACCTTGGGGAATCACGTAACGTTAGGGGGTTCATTATTGACTCAAAACATCAGTTGATTCTACACGTTCTACACTCGCGCATCACGTAGGCCTGCAAGTACAAGACGTATGTACGTCACTCGTTCTGAACTTTCCGATTGGCTCAGACTGACGGGCCGCGGCAGCCCTCTAGCGGCAGAACATGAAATATAATCACAAATCGTTCCAATATTATGATTTCAGTAATACACAGTAATAATTAGGTGCTTTCATTGTTTATATGAACACATATTTATATGAACCGTTTTCCCTGAGATGTTATCTTAATATTAAATTTGAAAGTTTTTTTTTCGGAATAATTTTATTATTTTTCTATTTCATATAATGAATGGTACATTATATATAATATGTTTAACTGTAAAAAAATATTAATGTTTCACTGTATCTTCTTAAAACCCAAAAGTGCACTTTTGGTAGTAAGAAGATACAGTGAAACATTTATTTTGAATTACAACTTATTGGACACAGTCGTGGCCCAAAGGGATGTCTGTCAGGCCTAGGAAAATTGAGATATTCAACCTTTGTATTGTAAATTTGTTTAAGATTTTGTAAGCATATTGTGTAGTTGTGCATGCAGGCAATTGTTTAATTTGTGATAAAGCAATGAAACGTGTCAAATGGTGCAAAATAATTTTTGGCCAGGGTGTCATACAGAGAAATTATGAACCCATGCAAAAACAATCCAATTTTAACAGCTGATTATGTTGTAGTCAGTGTTTTTTTTTCTGAGAGGTTTTTAGTTTATTTTATTTATTTTTTTTTGCATATTTTGTTTTTTTACCAGATAAATATCGTTTAATGTTATAACGTTTTTATCTTCCCCAATATATAAAAAAAATCCTCATATTTTGGTTTCATTGAATTTGTAGGGTAAATATCCCCTGTGGACATGACTTTTGGACACTACTGTATAGATCAGTAACCAAATTAAAAAATAGCCAAACCATTCAATAAGGGTGCTAAGAGTGGTCAACAATTAAGTTAAAGGATCCAGAAATCCAGATAAATCTACATTTATTTTCCTACAATGTTGCTCATCTGAACGTGAACCCTTATATTAGAGCCCATTTCGTTTTGCAGATGCCAAAGTTGACTGTATTGCAGGTAAATTAAAATATCATCTAATGTGGGTTTATGGTTAGATCAGAAATATATCCTACATCTCTGTCTCAAACCTGCAGAAATGAGCCTGAAAACTGTGCCACATGAGATCTTCTGAAGCAAGCACAGCGTCAATATAATATAAATATAGAAAAAAACGAATTTGAGAATTGATAAAACATGTTTTATTATTATGTACATGCTAAGGCACTGACTGTAGAACAGACCAACAGCTGATTGGTCAAACCAACAAATACAATAAAGATAAATTACAGACAGTCACTAAAAAAAAAAAAACATGTTTTTTGGGGTGAAACAGTGTGAAGAATTATTTCTAAACTTAAAATATGGAGGGTATTCACAAGCTACAATACAAAGCACCAACTGCAAAGAGATCAACAGTGTTGGACACCGACAAAAGAACATAAATGGATAAAATAAACAAGGTTTGTACAAGAGTTAAAATTTCAAAACCAAATTAACCGTGAATACTGAGAAATACAGATACTGCTTGCTATAGCACTAGACTGGTCACATGATTTGAAGGGGGGGGGAAAGCATTTCACTACTCATGTTTGGCATGTGACCAATAAAAGTTACTTGACTGAAAAACATGAGCAGAAACAAATAACAGCAACTGTTAAAAAATGAGGCTTATTTTACACCACACACACGACACATCAACAAATTTAACATCTAAATGTTAAAATGAACTGTAAACATGACCATTTCAGAAAACAAAAAACTGTTCTAAGAGAAAATGAATGAACTTTAAAAGGCATAATACATAATTAATGGAGAGGTGTAGATACCACACATCTGAATATAGAGCTGCACAGAGCGTTTGCAGGATGGTTGCAAAACTTTAAAATGACCTTTGTGTTGGTTCACCACACACACACACTCAAATTCACTCTCACACAAAAGCAAGGTTAAATTGCCCGTACATTGTGTCAGTATATAATTTGAATAATAAAAAAAAAATAAATCACTAATATAATCAAATAATTCCATTGTGATGATTTTCCTTTTCATATTGCTACAGAACGTGAGGGGATATAAACGACTGGGAGATTCTTTACATACTCGAAACCAACTCATCAACTGCAAAAACGATGGTCACATGACTTGATTGAGAAAGCAAAAGCTACAGAATATCTCTGTAATACAGTAATCTCATAATGAAAGGGTGATGCGAATCGTGAAAAAACGTGATAAATGTTTCTTAGATTCAATACAAATCATTTAAGTTTGTACTGATCTCCCTGATCTTCAGAAAACATGGTGTAGTAAACCCCACATGGGGTTGATCAAAAATCAGTCCAGACACATGAGCTGTGATGGCTTTTGGCTTTGTTGTTGTTCTGGGACATAATTAATGCGCTCGATTCTGAACTGAAAAGAGACTGATTGTTGTCGCATCGCTCTCTACATCCTGGAGTCGTTGAGCAGCACATAGGAAGAGTTTTTGGCTTTTTCTTGGCGAGGTCAGAGACTCGCTCTCTCACTGACCACATCCTGCAGGCGTTTGAGCAGCACGTCGTCGTTCTCCTGCCGCAGGCATTTAGATGGAGACTCGGTCTCATCGCCATCCATTGTGAACGCCCGCTTCTTGCTCACCCCACCCTGACGGATCATCTGGTTTATGTCACTCAGCTCCTGAAGAGGAAGAGAAAGCAGAAGGCTTCAGCCACGGCCATAACTGAAAAACCTCAATCTATCTATATCTATATTATGGAGGTCATTAGAAGTTAGGTCGTTAGGAGGATAGTGATGAAACTAAATTTCACTTTTAAAAAAAACTTTTGCTGATAATTTACTCACCCCCATGGCATTCAAGATATCCATGTCTTGCTTTCTTCAGTCGAAAAGAATTTAAGGTTTTTGATGAAAATAATTTAATTTTTCTCCATATAATGGACTTCAATGGGAACCAAATGGTTCAAGGTCCAAAAGACAGTTTCAGTGCAAACTGCAAACTGTTCAAAGGGCTTTAAACGATCCCAGACGACGAATAAGGGTCTTATCAAGCGAAACAATCGCTCATTAAAAAAAATGACAAAGTTTTAAGTTTTATAAGCTCACGAAAAAAGATTCGTTCATTTTGATAAACGAGTTCGAACAGGAGAGTCACGAACGTGCATCACAGAACAGAGCAAGGCGAGCATTTGAGCTTATAAAACTTAAACTTTGTTTTTTTTTTTTAAATGAGTGATCGTTTCGCTTGATAAGACCCTTATTCATCGTCTGAAATCATTTAAAACCATTTGAACAGTTTGCACTGAAAGTGTCTTTTGGACCTTGAACCGTTTGGTTCCCATTGAAGTCCATTATATGGAGAAAAATCCTGGAATGTTTACATCAAAAACCTTAATTTCTTTTTCGACTGAAGAAAGAATGACATGGATATTTTGGATGACATGGGGGTGAGAAAATTATCAGCAAATTTTTTTTTAAAAGCGTACTCCTTTAACTGATTTTTAACTGTAATAATCAGATATAGACACTATAATAATAGTACCCAGTTGCATTATATTTCATTCTACGGACATTTCTCGAATTATCTTCCTTGTGATCGACAGAAGAAAAAAAGGCATACAGGTTTGGAATTTGTGACCAACCTTTGATGGGCTGCCAGTGAACTTGTACGTGTAGGCACTGGGGGTGAGACTCGAGCCGTTTTTATGAGGAGAGACAAAGATGGAGTGTCTCTGAGACACACGGCGAGGAGAGAGAGGCTGAGCCCGAACCGATGGGAATGGGGATAACGGAGGAGCCTCCATCTTTATAGAGAAACAGAGAGAAAGAAAGAAATGCTTGTGTCCAAATTGTCTAAAATATTATTTTTAAGACATGATTTTCAAATGAAGCAAAGCAATTCACCAACCTTGTTATCAAGCGTAGAATGTGCATATTTGAGAGCGAATGATTTCATCTTTAACACATAAACAGAGTTATAGAACTGGATGAGGTCCCCTCTATCCTCTGATTCGCTGTCAGCCTGTTCCATCCTCTCATTGGCTGCTAACATAAACATAAATAAAAACATTACTTATACACAACCATTCAAAAAATTGGGGTCAGAAAGATTTTTTTGTTTTTGAAAGAAGTCTCTTATACTAACAAAGGCATTTATTTGATATATATATATATATATTATATTATATATATATTATTTACTAATATATAGTAAAAACAGTGTGAATGTGAAATATTACAACTTAAAATACAGGTTTTGTGTTTTAATACATTTGAAATGTAATTTATTCCTGTGATCAAAGCTGAATTTTCAGCATTACTCTAGTCTTCAGAGTCACATGATCCTTCAGAAATCATTCTAATATGCTGATTTAATGCTCAAAAAACATTTCTGATTATTATTAATGTTTATTATCAAAAACATGATACATTTTTTCAGGATTCTTCGATGAACAGAAAGTAAAAAAGAAACATTTATTTGAAATGGAAATATTCTGTAACATTAAATGATAACAATATTCTGTAAATGTATTTACGGTCACTTTTGATCAATGTAATGTCGTTGCTGAATAAATGTATTATTTTCTTACACTAGTTTTGAACATTAGTGTAATGTTGTGCTTTTAAAAAAAGGTCAAAGAGTCACCTGGGACGACGACTTCATTCTTACACTGGTCTGCTGGTGGATCCACTTCCATGTTCTCATCTGCCTGCTGCTCTCTGGGACGCCTCTTCAGTAAAACACTGCGGTACACCTACAAACAGGATGTTGTGGATGCCTCATATGTGCTCTCATCACAGGCCAAATTCCAAGCTTTTTGACATTAGGAAGCTGGAGCACGCAGCCATCTTGTACCTTTATTAATAATATTTATGTGCAATTCCACACCGCAGGTTTGGAAAGAGCAAGACTGTTGATACTCACGTGACTGTGGGCCTGAGGTTGGGTTCGGTAGCATTTCATAATGTCCTGAAAAGTGTGCTCTTCTTTCGTTATCTGCAGGAGAAGAAAGTGAATTAAAAAAAGTTTGATATTATATTTCCATCTGATGATTAGAGAATTCTTCAGTAACATATAATGTTCAAATGTTTGGGGTCAATATTTTTTTTTTTAAGAACTGAAAACATAAATTCAGCAAAGATGCATTAATACAACGTTACAAAAGATTTATATTTCAAATGAATGTTGTTCTTTTGAAGTTTTTATTCATAAAAAAATCCTGGGGAGAAAAAAAAATCAGTTTCCACAAACTGCACAACTGTTTTCCAAATTGATAATGCTAAATGTTTTTTTGAGAAGAAAATCAGCATATTAGAATGATTTCTGAAGGATCATGTGACACTGAAGACGAGTAATAATGCTGAAAATTCAGCTTTGCATCACAGGAATAAACTACATATTCAAATATATTAAAATAGAAAGCATTATTTTAAATTGTAATAATATTTCACAATATTACAGTTTATACTGCATTTTTGATCAAATAATTACACCAGTGTTGTGCCTGAACGCGTTCATGTTTTGGGCGAACGTGAACTGAACGTACTGTATTACTGCCTGATGAACAATATTGTGAACTCGTTCATTCAGGTGTCTTCTAACACACACTCACACTAAAACACACATAAACAGGCCTTAATATGTAGCAAAAAAAACACCCAATCTGGCAACACCAGCCACCGTCGACAAAGCGGCGAGCGAGGAGGTGTCGTATGATCATTAAACGGATTTTATGACGAGGTCGGTGAGGATGGGAAAAATCTTACATTTCTGTGCAAACTTTGCCCGTCGATAAAATAATTGTTGTCTGTGGTTGTATTATGGGCTGTTATGTTAAAAATAAATTAAAAAAGAAGCTGGCAACATATGTAAAAAGAAAAAAAAGAACTATGACCTATTTTTCATTTTTTGAAGTATGAACTATGAACTGACCTAGTTCATTTTAAAATGTGTGAACTGAACTTTGAACTAGTTCATGTAGAAAGTGAACTTTCCCCAACACTGAATTGCCATGGTCGGCATAAAAGACATTTGTAGTTCTGCATCTAAAAGATTTATTTATTTATTTATTTATTTATTTAAAAGGGACAATGCATATTGATAAACATTTCAGTAATGTAAATATGCCAGAATTAGCCCCAGGGCTACTTTCCATCTGCAGTCCCCTGTCAGGTCATCACAAAACAACATATAACAAAACTAACATTTAAGTTTAAATTGAATACTACACAGTTTGAAGAACACCTTAAAATTCAGTAACAATTACAAAAGACACCACTGTTTTCAGACAAATTACACATATACAGTAAAGTGCTATTCTATGTATACATGCTGGAATTACGATGTACCTTGGATATAATGTAGATGGCACAGAGCAGCAGCTGGTCCAGGTGTCGGTCCTTCATCAGGTCAGTGCAGTGCAGCAGAGAATGCTCGAAACACGTCCAGATCTTCCCTCGCAGCTCTGAGGAGATATCCAGCTTCAGACACAGGTCTCGCAGACGCACGCTGGCTAAATGATACACCTGAAAGAACGAGCAACAGAATTATGCACTTCTGATTCAATACCAGATCGTCCCCTTGGAATTATAAGGTTCTATCTGCGTTCTGAACACTTTTGAGATATTGAGCTTCAAAGTTTTTGCATTCCAAATAGGAAAATGTGTATGGGGAACAAGTTTCTTTCAAACATAAAAATAACAGGGACCCTAAATGTACAAAACACATCACATAATGTAAATAAATTGTCACAGAATACGAATATGTGAATAACTCAATTTTGACAAAAATGTCAGATAGAACCTTATAATTCCAAGGGGACGAGATGTCAAAAAGTCAGCAAAGAACACTGTTCCTCACCTTCCTGAAGAATAGCGCGAGGGATCCAGTGCGGCGGGGTTTGCTGGTTGCCACAGGCTGTGTGTCGGAGCTGGCGGGTGGAGCTGCGGTTCGGCTGGGGGAGGAGGAGGTCAGTAAGACATGGCCAGTGAGAGGGTTCATCTCATTGGCCTGAAGTTGGATGACTGTGATGCCGCCCATCTCGTTTTTCATCACTAAAGGATACGGAACACCAGCTCATCAACAACAAAATCGAACAAACATCTTTTGGGGAAATGTTTTGCTTGCTATAAGAGGTTGAAAATGAAAATAAAGAGTGGTACTCGGCAGTGGAATAGTGAGCTGCTGGCCGTTTATGGTTGCCATGGAGAGGACAGTCGTTGTGGCGGTGGTGTTCTGGTTGTTTTCCGTGGAGTTGGGGATGATTTTGATGGGAGTGACTGAGATTCTTTTCACTGGGGATTGTGGTGGAGCGTCGTCACCAAACAAGCGCCTCTTAGCGCTGCCAGCCGCTGGAGAGCTGTAGCGATCGTGGAGAGAGAGGGGAGATTGAGGGACGTCTAAGAGAGATAGGACAAAAGAATTACTCAAATGAGTACATCTGATTCAAAATTCAAAGAAAGCATTAAAGCCAATCAAAGATGGATCATTTTTTCAGGGGGGCTTTTAAGTCGGTTAGTTTTGAGGTTGTATATGCTTAGGGGACTAACCTTTAAAGGGATACTCCACTTTTTTTGGAAATAGGCTCATTTTACAACTCCCCCAGAGTTAAACAGATGTGTTTTACCGTTTTCGAATGTATTCAGCCGATTTTTTTTATATTTAGAAGAATATCGATAACTAGACAGTTTCTGGTCTCATTGACTTCCATAGTATATTTTTTTCCTACTATGGAGACCAGAAACTGTCTGGTTACTGATATTCTTCGAAATATCAGAAAAACGGCTGAATTGATTCAAAAACGGTAAAACACAACTGTTTAACTCTGGGGGAGTTGTACAATGAGCCTATTTCCAAAAAAAGTGGAGTATCCCTTTAAATGAACAAATTGAAAATAATATAAATACAAAAAAGTACACATTATTATAACAACTACCATTTAAATTGGTAAATGGACCAAATATGTTCATAATCAAGTTTTTTTTGTCCTATCTAATGCTCTCTAGATTAGAATATCCCTCCCCTTTATTTATAAACATTCATAGGGTCTTAAAGCCAAGCATCATAGAGCAAAGCCTGATTTTGAGAGGTATAGTAGCCTACCTTTGCGTGCGCTGGAGCCCAGGCCTGTGCGGACCTCCCTAATGCGAGGGTGTATGATGGGGGATAGCGCTACCAACGGCAGGTGAGTGGGACCGCCTGCATTGTTGCCCGTGTCAAAACTATTGGAAAAATTTACCTAAGAAACACACACACACAAAATAGGTCATATCTTTAATAAAAATGACCCCCATGATGCTTATACAATCTGTTCTCCCAACAAAGCAGTGAGTGTGAGTGTGTGTATACCTCTTCCACAGTAGGGACTTTATTGTTAGATTTGTTAAGCGCGTTCCACAGGGCCGAGTCTCTAGTCCAGGCTCTGCTTTCCAGCACCTGCTCCTCGATACTGTTCAAATGCTTCACCATGTCTCGGGACAAACCCTCCTCAGAGCGGATGAACACCTCAATCACCTACACAAACACATCATGGACATTTACTTTGCGTTTCAGTTTCCTTTAAAAGTTTGTTGTGATCTTCAGAGACACATCCATATCTACACTAGTACACTAAAAACTCTAACAAGGATAAAAACCACACCCTAAAACTGAAGTGTCTATGCAAGCAGATAATATGAGCTGACACAAGGGGTTCATCGGATCACAAAACTCATGGTTCAGATCATATTATAGTTTTTGAGTCACGGGCAGCAGGTATTTAGAGGCTGCGGTCACTTTAAAACCTAATGCACGGATCCCATGGTCACATGCGCGCCGAATCATGGGGCCACGGATCAACTACGATCCTAGCTGACACCGTTCAGTACCTTGTAAAAGTAGAAAGGTGGGATCTGTAAGATTTCCAATATCCATGGGAAAGTTCTTTGAGAGCTGTACGCAAACAGCACCACCTCCAGACAGCACGCCAACAGAGAGCAATGGAGCACCTCCTGCTCTAACAGGACCTGATAGAGATCAGGAGGAGAGACAATCTCACACAAAAGCAGACAGAGAGAGCTGTCGGTATAGAACATTACATAATATTTGGAAAAATCTGTTTTCCTCTTACTTTTTGGTGATATAAACAGTGAAGAGTTCAAATTTACTAGCACATTTATATTATTTAGCATGGAGGGAGACTTACCGACATATCTTTGCCCTGTAATCTCTTCATCTCCAGAGTCATGATGTTCTCCAGGATCTTGAAGTACAAGATCTCTGCCAGCTTCAGACGATTCTCTGCGAAATCTACACACAAAAACCTACACTCAGTTACATGACAAAATGTGAGGCTTTTCCTAACAGTTCACTTTGTTAGATGTGCAGCATGTCTGACCCATATGTGCTCCTGGCAGGTCATCTGTGGGTTTGGTGTAGGCCTGTTTAAATATCTCTCCCATGGTCTTCACTCGGTTCAGAATGGATTCAGTGGGATTTCGAGAGCAGGAACTATAAAATCATGGCAAAAATCTCTATGAGAAAACAGACTGAAGCCTGAGGGCCATCATGATGGGCATAATTTCAAAAAAATCTAACTATTTGTGCATGGTTTGGTTTTGGCTTTGATACTTGCTTAAATATTTGGACCAGAGCATCACTCGGTGCGTTTCGTAGGCCGGACACCATGCTCTGCAGTCGGCTCACGCTTTGCGTGGCTGAGGAAACGGGGGTGACCAGCACCTCTTTCTCCTTCAAATACCGTCGACCCGTTAGAGGAGTAGAGGGAGCAAGGGATCGTGTCTAGACAAAAATACAACAGGATAGGTCAAGTCACCTTTATTTATATAGCACTTTTTACAATACAGATTGTATCAAAGCAGCTTCACAGTGATTACATGAAAATAATACAACAAAGTTTGTTTCTAGAAGAAAATTGCATCAAAGGACATACACCACCGTCCAAAAGCTTGGGGTCAAAAAGTTTTTTTAAAGGATATAATATGGATAATAATAAGAAATGCTTCTTGTGCACCAAATCAGTAGAGCTGGACCCGAATATTCGTTCAGTGGGTTGGTATTCGATTTGAAAATATGACATTCGAATATTAGTTGTTGTTTTTTGCACACCTGGCATCCCACTTGAAACGGTTCTCATTCGCGCTTGAAAAAGTTTTACACTATAAAATCTGGTCTGGACTACTAAAAGTGTTCCTGCAACGGGAGTATTCTCTCAGAACAGCCGAGTGTGTGTGGACAGAAGTGCATGTCTGCACTTGTATTTTGGGTTTAGCTGCAAAATGTTTTATCCTTTTTACCCGTTGTTATTAATATAAATTAATCTACAGCGTAACTTTGAAATTTTACTGGGACGTCACGATTTCGTCTTTTTTATTTAAATTTAGTTTTTCTATATTTAAGTTATTTGTTTTAGCGTTTTTATTCATTTAAATTTCTTTTTTATGTTTCATTTATTTACATTTCGTTTTTATTTATTTAAATTTATTTGCTATGCTTTATTTATTTAAGTTACGTTTTTTATTTACATTTTTATTTTTATTTATTTAAATTTAGTTTTTATTTATTTAAATCTACATGTCGAGTCTCTCCTGTCAATCTATATTGCACCTAATACGACACTGCCCTTCCTTGTGAAGTCGTTTGGATGAACGGTTCTCGAAATAATCAAAATGCAAACGGACAGACAGATATATAGAGATTCCGAAGCTTCGAATATTCGATGTTCATTACTACCGAAGCTTCGAAGCTCAAAAAAAGGTATTCGGACCAGCCCTACAAATCAGCCTTTTAGAATGATTTCTGAAAGATCATGTGGTACCAAACACTGAAGTAATGATGCTAAAAAAACAGCTTTGCCATCACAGGAATAAATTACATTCTACGATATATACTGTAGAACTCTATTTTTATCAAATAAAGGCAGCTTAAGTTTGATGATCAGGATGTTAAATGTTACTCTAATGCAGAAACAGTAATAAAAAGCTTCAGTACCTTTTCAAAGTGCTGCTGAAGGTTGTTCTCCACCTGCATGCGGGCAGATAGCTGACCTGAAGGAGGATCAGCAGTGGATTTGCGAGGTGTGCCGATCTCCTCATCTGCATCGGCCCCCAAAAACACTCGCTCGTCAAAATCCCCCACAGTCAAAACATATTCCTCATACTCACGATTTACGGCTTTACTGAAAACACAAATATATTCATATACAGGTGCACACTGGAAACAGGCATTCAATTTGATGTGTGTTTAAATGCATTTTGTGTTTAAATAAATTTGCTTTGCTTACTTGTTGTCTTGGAAATTTGGGGTGTCCAGTAATTCAGTCAGAGTGTCAACATCACCTTTTAATATCTGGGAAAGAGAAAGTGGGAAGCATGCCCAAGCTGTAAACCAGCAATTGTGTTGTGTTCTAGCAGTGTAGATTGGTTGTAAAAGTGTGTATTTCTCACTTTTTTCTCAAACAGTGTCTTTATGTAGGGTTTGAAGTAGTGCTCCTTTATGCCTTTGGCCTCCACCACCAAACCATCATGCAGTTCACACAACTTGTCAATGACACAGGGCATCTCCTCCAAGTTTTCTGTGTCCTTTGGCAGTCCTACACAAAGTGAGTAACAGACTCTCAATGAAGCATTTACATTCATTTACATACATACATTAACACACGTTTATTTTTCACAGATACAAATCAAGAGTCTGTAATTGAATCTGATAAAAACAATACAGTACTATGATTGGTGATTCAGGATTGTTGTAATTATGTAAAAGCTTTTAAACCACTACTATGCCAGTTAGAAATCAATACAATGCAAATGATATATAAACTTGACATAAACTTGAGATGAATCACCTGAAATGAAACAAGTTTTTAGCTCCTAAATTTTGCCATATGTATGCTAGTGAACTCAAAGTTGACTAAATAAGGTGGACTGAAACTATAAAGTGCATTATTAGTCACATAAATGAAAAGATATTGGGGATAAGCACTTGATTTGTTCTGTTGCTTGCCACAACTTACTACTTCAACACAAAATACAGGAGAGAAAACAGAGCCCGGGATACTTCTCTAGAGCCAGACCGATATATCGGCAGGCCGAAATTATCGGCCGATATTAGGTATTTTTTTTCAAACTATCGGTATTAGCAGTTATAATGGCCGATAAATGAATAGTTAGAAAATAAAATAAAAACGGACGAAACACGCTTGAACCATGTCATGAGTGTTGGAGTTGTGTAGTTTGTCCACCAGAGGGCACTCAGTCATCTGTCTGTTCTGTTGTGACAATTAAATGCAATGAAATGTTTCTTTATAAAATGCATTATCATATTATTTTAGTTAAAACTCATAAACAACTACAAATAACTAATGTTAGGGAAATCTGTTCATTTTTTGTTGCGCGTTTCGGAAAAAAAAAAAAATATATTGGCCGATATATCGGAATATCGGATTTTAAAACCAACAAATATTTGAATCGGTATCGGCCTTCAAAGTCCTTTACCGGTCGGGCTCTACTTCAGACGGTCATTCATTAGGAGTAATAATAGGCTGCACTGTTTTAAATGCACTAAAACTTCACCTATACAGTTAACAGCACATTAACTTTACAAATAATAAAAGATATCTCACAACTAGGGCACTACTTTGGCTAGTAACTCCTCTGACGCAAACAATGGGCTCCCTTGTATCTCTGTCTGCCTTTTCAAGGATAATGATTTGTAAACAGAAAATCAATCATCAATCAAGGAAACATTCTCTCACAGCAAAGGTGAAGGAAGGGAACTTTACCTCTGAAGTGTTGATTGATGAGATCTTTCCTATTGGAGCACATGAGAGCGTTGCAAAACACCAGGTCCAGACAGCAGAGCAGGAGGTGATAGGAGTTTACCAGGTCATCTCCAATCATGCGGAAATTACCTGGAATGAAGTACAAATCATGTCATTAACTTTACCATAGCGTTCAGATAAGTCAACAAGAATGTTTGCGGCCAAATCTGTCAAATACGTACGTAGTATTTGTTTTAAAAAGTATTCGAATAGAGTGGGGTCAGTAAGATTTTTTTTCCATCTATAATAATACTGTTCGTTTTCTCACACAAACCGCTCGTTTCGTGTCTCAGGCCATCAATGTGTACTTACATTCACGAGTCATTAAATCATGTTTCATTTGGACTTCTCTGTGCATGCTCTTTGAGGTGGTGACCATAGACCTCCATTATATGACTGACAGACAAGAACGGTTTGACCTAATTGAAACTACCGCGGAAACAAAGACACCTACATCTCGGATGCCCTTGAGGTAAGCTAAAACATACCAAAAATTTATTTCAAAGTGAATTATCCCTTTAATAGCATTATTTATTTTAAGTGTAATGATGGTCTATGGTTCAAACAGGGAAGGCTTCTTTCAGTCAGCTTACCTTTTGTATACACAAAGAGAGTCCAACAGAACTTGAAGACGTCACTGACGTGGCATGGAAGACGCCTACACAGAAAGAAATATATTTGTAACCTTTTTCTTTTTCAAAAGAAAGCCGAGAAAGGCGATAAAAAGCAGGCCGTTTTACCGGTGTTTGCGGCTTCTAGGCAGGCGAGGAGGTTCGCCCTGAGGATTCTGAAACATGTCCAGAAATATTGGCTCAAATTTTCGGAAAATCACTGTCGACACTTCGAAATTGCGCTCTAGTCGACCTATGCGGCTGCGGAAATCCTGAGAGAGGTTCGACATGTCCGACCATTTCTTCATCTTGCTGAAGAACTGGATCAGACTAGAAGAAAGATATAACACAACACTCATATCTTAAGATACACACCTACATTTATTTGAAATAAAAAGACTTGAATGCATGAAATAAATGCTTTTGACATCTCTTCTTATTCTTTAAAACTTTTTTATTATATAAACTGAAATTATGACAGGAGATGTCCATACCGGAGATATCTGTCCATCCCTGTTTGAGGTCCTTACCTGAGCTTGGCTGAGCGCAGGATCCTGGTAAGGGAAACACAGTTGCCCTCCATCACGCCCCGTCCCACTGTAGGGATAGAGCCCTTCCTACAGGCAACATACAGAGAACAGGCCAGCCAGTGCGCGACATCACCCTGAGACAACCACACATGACAGAAATTAAGATAAATATGTCGCACAGCTGAATTATCCCCATAAAACCTAAAGTATCAGTATCATATTTAATACATGAATGGTTAAGGCCTCTAAATGACCAACATGATCAAAACTACATGAATTGCCCTCAAAATGTTTTAGCAATTAAAATGGCTTTTAGTAGTATAATGCTAAAATGTCCAAAATGTGAAATATTTTCTGCTGTGAAATATATATATATAACATATAAAAACAACTTTTATATTGTTTGTAATATTTTAAGACGTACATTTTCTGGACTAAAGCAACTTCATTATATTAATGATGTACAATGTATAATATCTGATAAAAAAGAAAATAAAAAATGTGCATCTTTGTTTTATTTTGTCTAAAGGTTGAATAAACTGTTCAGTTAAAGAAAATTGTTTCACATCTTTACAGGGTTACAATGAGCACCACTAGTAAACATGTATAGAGAAGTGAATGCTACTATCCACATATATTCTATTTCTAACAGTAAAAAAAATAGTTGAAAATTTAATCTTTCCCAGAATCCCCTTCTTTTCTTTGTTTATGTCATGTGACATAATAGAAGCCTCTGTCATTTTAGACGGACATAATTAATTTAAGTTTATTGTTTTCTGTTTTGAAAAATGGTATAACTTTGACATATGTTTGGACATCGACCATGATATTATTTGAAGTGCTTTAATTACCATGGCACAATATGGTAAAATTGTATATAATATACTGTGGTGATACCATGATAAAACAATGGAGACAGATGAAAACACCGTGTCACGTTAGCAAAATAACATGGTACTACTAAGTACTATAGTATTGTTGGAAGTGCCATGTAAATAATAGATATTTTATGGTACGCCAAGGAGAGCACCAGTCCAGAGTGAATCGCGTAACGTTACTTGTTGCAATCTCTTAGACTAGTTAGGGTCTGTAAAGGAAGCTTTATTAGCTGGTAATGGTTGTTTGGACTATATATCTGCATGGAAACAAGGGTGAGTTGAAGGCAGAGCGCGAGATGACAGCTGTTCCTGTCGTTTGGTTGTTGTGGTAACGTTAATGTGAATTAAAGTGGAACCTCTAGCGTGTACGTGTTCCAGATGGAGCTGAAGTTCTGGAGCGCTTCGGCTGCCGTCTCCTCGTCCATATTGAGCTCTTGACAAAGCGCATCGAGATTCCTCCGTATCGAGCCATCGTCCGATTTAACCGACTCCGAATCAGTTTCATCTCCCCGCATCGCTGTAATCCGTAAAATCCGTTAATATCCAAAGAAAGTGTTTGGGTAAAGCGGAATTGACCCGGAGCGTCGCTGACCTCCTGATGCTATCCCACAATGCCGAGACATACGAATGGCGCGAAAACGGGCTCCTCTCAGCCAATGGGAGAGCAAGACGAGATGGCGTCATTACAACAACAAAGACGACAGCGAGGGGTAGCATGGAGGATTTAAACTACCCCAGTGTTTACTAATATATTATACAAAAATGTAAAGGATATAAATGCATGCTGTTTTACTTTTGTTTCATATTTTGGTAATATTATTTACCACTTCGTACAGAAATGTAATAATGAGATTTGTCATGTTATGCAAATACTATTTATTTTGCGTACTTATCTTGTATTATGTGACGCTTATCCGTGAATACTTAAGTTATACTTTACATAAATATAATTAGAAATAATTGTAATTAAGTATTTTTTATGTCTAATGATTATATGCTACACAACGAATATCAGCAAATCTAGACATTAAACTAGAAAAAAAAGCTTGGATATATATATATATAACGTTATATTAAAAAAAAAAAAAGTTTGTCATACAACAACTAACTGATTAACATCAGACTTATTGACTTGAAAGTTGAAAGTCATCTTTTATTGCACAATAAAAGATCACATACCATGGTTTGAATTATATGATTGGTCCACATCGGTGTACAGGAGCTATTTGAACAAAACAAATAAAATATCCCAAATAATAATAATAAAAATATATAAAAACACCCACAACTCTCAGCATTGCTGCAGATTTCATACCAAGAGTATGTTCACTTTTTTGTCTTGTGTAATCACCCCAATATAGTGCACTTGCTTCAAATGTAACCACAAACTTACAGTGCTTCCTTGTCATGAACACTGACCATTATTAGTTGCATCAAAACCATTCAATATTATTTTACAAGATCTTGAGGAACAGAACTTCCAATATAGGCTCGATAGAGATGAAAGCGCATTTCTACATGGTACACAATGCTCTAATGTGCCTTGAACACTAAGGACTTGACCCCAGATTTTATTCTGTCTGGCTAAGCAGCTCCGTTATAAGAAACACTCCATAGTAGCCTGCCTTGCATACACTTAAGTATGGGAACAGCTTCAAATGCAAAGACTGGGTCTTATTAGCAGGTCCTGGCATGCAAACACTGACAATGGCCAAGCAAAATCCAGTCTCCTACTACGTGCATATTTAAAAGCATTGGAAATATTCAATGCAGACAGAGTCTGATCAAATGAGACTGGCGTATGGTACCAAACAATTCCCAATTCTCTTGTTCCCCATCAGAAATGCACTATGCAAAGCTACTAAAATAATCTCCCTTTGATTAATCCATGGAAAATGGAGGTAGAGGGCTGAGGGGAAAGGCTTTTTGCTCTCAAGGAGCAATTATCCAGAGACATCTTTTTACACGTGGATACAGTCAGCATTACCATTTGCAGAACAGTTCAGCTTTTATGGAAAGTAAAATGAATCAGTGTTAAAATCAAATATAGGAAAACAACCAAAACCTTGAGACAAAGTTTATGTGCATGTTGCAATACACAAGGAGACAGTAATTTTTTTGAGACAGTAAAACACAATAAATACAGGTCAAATTTGAAATTGATCAGACTTTTGGATGAACTAACAAACCGTTTCAGTTGGGGGAGAAAGACAAAAATAGTTATTTGGAGTGTTATTTAATTCATTGATCTTAAAATGGGCCCAGATACTGCACTTTCTTTTCAAACACCATGTTTGAATTAAACAGGAGTGTTTTTGAGTTTGCAACAATATTGTTGGGTTTTCAAACTATACATTTCCAACAAACGGTACATTAATAAAACCATTACACTTACAACCAGCAATGCAGCATTCTCAGCCTAACAGTCTGAACTCTCCATTTGTACATATACTGGCTGTGCTTCTCGAAGGCCTTTAATGGAGTTACGAACTTATCAAAATGTCAAAAAGCGAGGGTAACGTAATCATCCAGAGTTATAGACTGGGGTTGTTTTCACCAGATGTTACTGAGACAGTAGTGTAGGGACAATAGAGAAAGAGTAGAACTAAACTTTCAGACTAAAAATGAGACATTTTTGAAAGTCAGATAGACTTTGTGCTTCACAATACTGTTTTGAATGAATTGAGAGAGGAATTAGACCTGGTTATGTCATTTGAATAGTGTTACGACTTGAAAAGCACTCCAGAGACCAGTATCTGTACAACTAGAGCGTCTGCATTTTAACCTGTATGACCGAGTCTGCTTCCCAAAACGTTGACACTGTACACAAGTACTTCGATATATATTTCCCCAACATAAAGATGTAACAAACATCCATATATAAAATGCTAAATAAGGCATTGCAAAGTGAACACAAAAAGATGTGATGAGAAAAGGGAAATATTAGGTGAATCTGGAAAAGTAAAAAAAAAAGAGAAATAAAGCAAAATAAATTACATTATAGTGTCACAAATAGTGTGACAAGGCAACAACAGCATGTTTTTTGAAGGTGACCATGATTTTTTGTTGTTGTTTAGACAAGAAATATACAGTACAGGTTTACATAGGTCAAAATGTACAAGAAGTGACATGTGCAAGCGTGCGCATGCTTCCACACAAACACACAAACAAACAAGACGGAACACAATTACAGGTAAACATTCACCAAAAAGACTGTGCAAAAACGTTTTCACATCCGAAAACTGAAAAAAAAAAAAAAAAAATGAGTAAGATGAGAAGGTGGAAAATGACTACTCCCACAAAAGAGAGACCCTGTTGCGATTGGGGGAGAAAACAAGTTAAATCATCTCTGGTTATCAACTAGTGTAAAGTATTTCAAACGATGATAAAAAAAAAAAACTCACTAGTGCTGCTTTTTTTCTTTACACGTCCCCCCCAATATGAGACATACTGGCAAGGAAAAAAAAAATAACATTGTGTGCTTGTAAACAAAAGTAACAGCAATATACAGCTAGATAGATTTACATGTTTTCAAAAATCTTGGTAGGTTTTACTTTACAATATTTTCAAATGAACCAGAGAAAACAAGAGCAATGAAACCCGTGAGAACGAGACGATCTGACGTCTTCCTGTCGACCCACAGGGCTTTAGTGAATGCAAAAAAAAGGAGATATTTTTGTCTTATTCTGGGTGATGAAATACATCACCCAAAATAAAGCGTTCTGGCATCATTTACTCACTTCCAAACCTGCGTGACTCAGTGAAACAAAAGCACAATGACCAGGACTTATCAAGCTCCAAGAAGGACAAAAACACAATAAACAGTTCAAATTAATTACGCACTATATCCCAAGTCACACAATAGCTTTGCATGAGGAAAAGTGTAGTTGCATGATTATTTTTGAAGCTTGACAGCCATTTTATGCTTTCATTGGTGCAATGTGAGCATTATGCTTTTGTGCTCCACAGTCAGGGGGTGACTAAATGATGACAGGGGACTATCCCTTTAAATTCACTAAAACACAGTTCTCACAATTCTGCTACAAACGCTTTGCGTCAGGCTTTTATTTTACCAAAACATTTTAGAACCGAGTCTCCTCTATGGCACCAATGCTTTGCCCTTGGACCCCCCAAGTACACATAACCATCTATATAAACGATTATTAGCATCGCAACGGGGCACCTTATCAAAAGCGACAATGTGGAAATGACACCAAAAACAGTAAGACAAACAAAAACAAAAGATAAATCAATTTTGTTTTGGATTGTTCTTTGCCATCAACTTCAAGCCTTGCTCTTTTTGAGTTTCCATTGCACTCACCATGTTGCACTCATGCCATCTATAGCTTTGTAAAAGATTTACGTTAAAATCTTGACTAAAATGAATACATAGCAGCAAGCAACTAAGAACAAAATACTGTGGTCCATCAAGAACGAATCAGACGCAGCACTGCTGGTAATCTACCAATGGGATGAGCGTTTTTGTCTTTACATTATTCCGAGAAATGTTTCATGACTCTAGGTCTTAACTATAAAAGCATGATCCGAACCACCATTATGGAGTGAGACTGTTGTCTTTTTTTTTGCAAAATACCAACATCCTACCACTTTCTGAGAATCTGTGAAAGATGCCATTAAATAACACCTAATCGAGAGGGGGGGTCACTAAGCGCGTTCTCCGTCAATAGACAGAGTCTTCCGAGTGTCCATTCCCATGATGCAAAAGGAACCTGCTAACAACAATGATGATGTCGCCCCGTTGTAGGATTCAAGACCTCTGAGCGTTTGCATGCTTCAAGTGTCTATTTCTTTAGCACACACCCAGAAGGTAGAGTAGATGTCAGTGAAATTACAAGGGCGGATCTATAAACAATACATTGATAATCAAAGTCCTATACACAAACTTTTACCGACACGACACACACAAAAGTACTGCGGCCCAAACGTGAGGACGCATTCTAGTCTCCGCCGTCACACGGGCCTTGAGAATCTTGCTCAGGTTCTTCTCCCGTTTTGTTTTTTTCCTTTTCTTCAGTACTTTTATCCTCGGAAGGATCTCGTATATGGTCATGAGAATCTTTGACCAGATGTCCATCTTCCTCCATTACACCCTCTTGGCTCTTTCGTTCGGGCGTCTGTTCGACTTTAACCCCCTTCGATTCCTCGCCGTCCATCTGCACGCCACCGTTCCCGTTTCCCTCCGCGAGTCCTTCCTCTCTGACCTTCTTCCTCTTCCTCTTAGGGCTGCCCGTGCTGTCTGCTGCAGGCATCGCGGGCAGTGCCATTATACTGCCTGGCGGCAAGAACATATGCGGATACAACAGACTATGTGACATTCCCGGGATTAGAAAGGGGTTAAAGGTCAAATGGCTGCCGGTGCTTGTGATGCAACTACTACTACTGCTGCTAGTGGGCGCAGCTGTAGACACCGAAGCGGACACTTTTTTCTCTTCTCCTCCTTGCTTCGTTTCCTCCTTAATCCAGGTCTCCGTGCTCATCGGAGAGCTCGTGTTATCCCGCTGAAGTGCGGTGTCCGAACTTTCCGGCGGGCTTGAGGTTGAGGTTACGGTTGCGGAGTTCGTAGTCACGCTCGCTGTCGTGGATGCAGTTACGGTGGACATAGTGGATGTCGCCGTGGAAAGCGACTGACTCATCATCCCACTCATGTGAGCGCTATACATGGGCGGCTGCACGGCCGCCATGCCATGGAGCATCATGGGCAACATGCCGAGACCATTCTTGGCATCGTCTCCTGATGTTACAGCCGTGGCGAAACCATGAGGAAAGCCCATGATACCGGTGAGTGGGATCCCAGGGACATTGCGGAGATTGGGTAAACTAACCAGGTCCATGCTGCCAATGAGCCCACCGTTCATGAAGAGCGGAGCCATGCCAGCGGGGAGCTCGGGGGCTTTGGGCATCTCGCTGCGGGGTCGTCTGCCTCTTCGGCGTGGACCGGGATCCCGACACACAGGTCCGGTGAGGATGCGTGCGAATTTGCCCTCCGGTAGAAAACCCTGGGATGTGAAAACATTATATGTTCATTCAGTATATCAAAGATTGTATTAAAGGGATACTCCACTTTTTTTTGGAAATAGGCTTATTTTACCACTCCCCCAGAGTTAAACAGTTGGGTTATACCGTTTTCGGATGTATTCAGACGATTTTCTGATATTTAGCAGAATATCAGTAAACAGACAGTTTCTGGTTTCATTGACTACCATAGTATATTTTTTTCCTACTATGGAAGTCAATGAGACCAGAAACTGTCTGGTTACTGATATTCTTCGAAATATCAGAAAATCGGCTGAATGGATTCGAAAACGGTAAAACTCAACTGTTTAACTCTGGGGGAGTGGTAAAACGAGCCTATTTCCAAAAAAAGTGGAGTATCCCTTTAATGAAGTTAAATTTGAACATAAATGAACAAGTTTAAAGATAATTAAGTTTAACAATTAATTAGAAATCAGGTACAACGATTTCATTTAGAACTCTCTGGAATTCTCGATTCTGATTGGTCAATAGCAGAATTCAAACTTGAATGGATTTCAGTAAAGTACAGAATAAGCAGATATGATATTTTCTAAAAAATAATTTAAACATTTAAACAAATTTAGACACCCTTATAACATATTAATATACAATAGAGTATTGCAGACTCTAGCATAGGCTATTAGCGATGTCCCTATGTGGGATTTCGTGCAGGTGACATGAACTCAGAATCTGTGAAATGACATAATAAGATTAGCAGACATTAGCAAATGCTTTTCATCCAAGGAAAACTATTAGGATCTTATTACGATTCTGTCTCAACCTTGATAATTAAGATTTATTCAGTTATACTGTATTACTACAAACTACATATTCACAAGTGGCTTCAGTGTCTGTCTCTTTCTAGATAGAATATGTAGGACTCACCGAATGCTTCACCACATCTGCCCAATCAGGAGCCACAGAGTATTCGGAATTTGCATCCAGCCATCGAGAGAGCTCTTTAATGGCTGGAGCCATAGCGCCTCCAAGCTGCAACCAGAGGAATTGTGGTGTTAAAATTAAACAAAATCAAACCGAGGAAACTAACAAAAACAAAAAATGCTGTGTGTGTTTTTGTTACCCTGCGGCCTGTGTTTCTGTGCACTACAGGGACCCTCTCCTCTCCAGTTAGAGAGCTGACGTCGAGCTTGGTGGGATCTTTGCAGCGATGTCTTCTTTGCTTTGGACGCTCCAAGAAACTGTGCAACATGTTCGCATTCTGAGACTATGAAAGACATACAGAATTAGGTTATTAATTAAGTTATAGCAATATATTAAATGTCAATTATATTATTTATATTAAGGCGTATATAAGCTGTATACACCAAACATACACAATTAGGATAATTCAAATATCTTGGTGACAGTGGATCGATATATAATTTAAATATCTTTTTAAAGCACACAAAAATAAAGAGACAATACCATTAAAAGTCGACATGAAACAGCATTCACATCTATTTTAGCACTACTACTAATGTAGTAATTTTATCCAATGGAAATGTAATGGATTGTGTAAACTACAGAATAATGTGAATGGAATTATGCCCAATAACAAGAGAAACATTAATTCAGAAATAGGGACAATTTTGATTTCATGTCATCTTTTAACAAGTCCGCTTATAATTCTCAAAAGAAAAAGCCACAGAAAGATTACTTTTAGTCCCACAACATAAAACTTTTCTGTTTCTAACTAACCGATGGAAAAGCAGACAGCTCCATGTTGTAGTTGGGGTTTTGTCGGAGCCATTCCATTAGGCCTTTATTGGCCGTTTCCCTGTCCACGCTCACATTCAGAGTCTCTGAGGATGGAGGAGGAGCTGGAGAGTTTGCTGGAGGGAGAGTAGGAAGTGTAGTCGGGGTGGATGGAGGGCATTCTGACTGAGAGGATGTTGAGGACACAACAGGCTGGCTGATGCTCTCTGACCCACACTGTGTAATATACAAAACACATGAATGATTAATATTTATTTAATTTAACAAATTTAATGAATAATATTGTTAATATATCAAATTAAATATTAATATATAAACAATTTTAATTAATTAATTTAGTGTCATAAGCATCAAAGGCTTTTTTTTTCATGGCAAAATTACCGTAAGTTTAAAATTAGGAATGTGCAAAAATTAATTGCGATTAATCGCATCCAAAATAAGTCTGTGTTTACATAATATATTTGTGTGTGCTTTATATAATTATTTTGTATGTATAAATACCTATGCATGCATGTATTTATTTAAGAATTAAATTCTGTAATTCTTGTAATTAAATTCAATTAAATTCGCCTATATTCTGTATATATATATATATATATATATATATATATATATATATAAAGATTTGGATGCAATTAATCGCAATTCATTTTTGCACAGCCCTATTTAAAATAAAAAGATTTTTTTATATTTTCCTGGTAAAACTTATGAAAAAAAAAAAGAAAAAGCCACTTTCTGGGGGAGGAAAAGCCATTGTTACTTTTATAAAGCTTAGCTTACTTATAAAATAAACTTTAAAAAAAAATACAAAAAGCAACATGAAAGCAGCCCATACGACTTCTGATGAAGACTTTAATCTTTGCTGGTGTTTGTCTTAAGGTGGATAGAAGAGAGCAGCAGATTCTGCAGACATCTGCTTTTATGTTTCACAAAACTAATACTATGAGGCTAGAATGACATGGGGACATGTTCCTTTTTGGGTGTCCTATTGGATCTATTTCAGTGATACGCGGTTCCACAAACCTGTTGTTCAGGCAAGTTCATGGCTCGTCCCTTCATAAAGCCGAGATCAGGAGTCTCTACATTTCTTCTTCGTCCTCTTCTCCGTCTCAACATTGAATCATCCCGACGAAGACTACCGTTGACAATCTGCCCTGTGACAGGATGAATTAAGCCAGCCTGCAAAATGCCAGCCATATCCAATCCCAGTGAGCCTTGTATGGAGCCTATCCCGGTTATTTTGTGGGGCGTTGACTGGACAGTGTGGCTCATATGACTGATTGGCCCACTGTCTCCACCAACTGTTAGTTCAGATGGTTTGGAGAGGTCAATAGCAGCATCCTGCCAACCATTAAGGAGAAGAGCGTTAGCACGATGAGACGTGCCAACCTGGATCTTTTCTCCAAGATGGCTTGGTTTGGCAAGAACTTCTGCCTCAAATTCAAACCCACGCCTGGGACGTTTGAGCTCAGAGAGAAATGCCGGGGCAACTAACCGCTCCTGTTGGGGCAAGAGTTGTAAATCAATTGGACTGTGTGTGTATGACATTCAAGATTAGCATGATTTTTCAGGCCTCAAAAATCACGTTGGAAATGTCTTGATATTTCCAGGCAATTTATTTAATTTATTTTAAGACATTTCCAAAACTTGCTTTGAATTTGCAGACAAGTTGAAAAACATCCTGTCTGTGAATGTGATGATCTTACCTTTGGTAAGTGGGGTACTGTATGTGGGAGGTTGAAGTTAAGGCTCTGAGATATAGGCATTCTGGTAGTCAGAAATCCTGCCCTCTGGTGGGCACTGCTAGGCATGCAGGTGTTAGCCAATGCAGAGGGAGACTCATACTGTTGACTAGAGGAAGGCCACTTCCCCTTTAAGATAGTATGGCAGATACTGTCAATACGGTTGATGATCACTCTGTCCTGTAGAAAACACAAAAACACAAGACGGTGTATGAAATGGATCAAACTGCAGCAATAGGTGACTGATACATGTCTAGTAAGCTAAAACCAGCTTTACCATTTACATTACAAGACAAGATTTAGTTTATAGGAAAAGTATAGGAATATTTATAAGTATATATTTTAGTATAGGACATACAGGAAGGAAACAATCACTAACATGACAATACCTTAGGCCACTCTGAGAAGGAGAAGAGTGCTTTCTCCTGTAAAAGCTGAGCAATGGTTGGTTCCCTTATTTCATGGACACTGTCTCCCATCTCGCACATGGGCAGCGCAAAGCGTGGTGCATCAACATCTCCCAATAATCCTAAAAAAAAGGAATACATTTATTCAAAGCATGTTGCTAAACAGACTAAATCACACACTCAAACTTAAATTCTTTGGTTTTAAAAACATTGTGAGAAAATCATTCAATCATCAACATAACAGAAAACATTAAGTAATTCCATCCATAGATATCTATATAAAGGCTAGATATCTCGTCCGCGCTGCTGGCCAATGGAGGTCAACGTCAGCACCTGGCGGCCATCTTGTCACAGGCAGCTCGCTCACTGGTAACATTGTTTTAATGGTGCATGTACTTTTTAAATCACCGTAACTTGCTCAATTTTCAACCGATTTTCAGTCTGGTTTGTTATAAACGGCAGAGATGTAGTTATGATACTGCATACTTATGAATAATAAGTGTATAAATAATATAAATAATCATCCAGAATTATAGCCACATTAATAACGTTTGTAAGAAACCAAACCGTTTGTAAATCCGTCAAGGATCCGTCAATAAATGTCAACGAGATAAGAGTATTTCTTACGTCAGATACCACAGAGCCCGCCAGAAAGCATGTCTGTGACAAGATGGCCGCCGGTGATGACGATAAATACTCCGCCGTGAGACATCTAGCCTTTATATAGATATCTATGATTCCATCAACCAAATCGGTCTAGTGTTTGTCAACGTTTAGAAATAACTAATGACAAACATCAAAAATGTCCAGTCAGGAGTCAATTAATCTTGCTTGTATAATCTTTTTGACCTAATACAGTTTCGTCCTTAAAACTAGTTTGTACATCCTCATGGTACCAAACAAGTGAGCTTAAAATAGCCAAAGTTAGTTTGCTGGTCTCTCAACCCTGCTCAAGCTGATCTGGTTAGTTTGTGGACACGTATAAGGTGGTAAGACTAGGAGAACAAGCTGAACACCAACTTGGCCAGGCTAGAGGATCAGCAATACAGGCAAACCAGCTTTGGTTGAAGATGTTTTTCACCAAAAGATAAAACAACCCAAGTTGCCATTACTAGTAGTATTGAGAAACATGATTGTGGTCAATAGACTTGGAACTAGTGCATACGGTACATAAAAAGGTAGAAAGTCCACAGCCACAATACCTGATGTCTTCGCATCTTCGTCTTTTATCTTGTCCTTTACATCCAAAACCTCAGTCTGCTCGAGGTGAGGGGTCTGCGTAGTGCTGTCTGGCTCAGGCTTCACATCTGACACCACTGGATCCATGAGGAACTCTTGTTTAGGGACTACATCAAGGACCGGAGATGCAGAGGTGTCAGGTAAGGTAGTTGGAGATGATGGGAGTGAAGGAGGCAAAGGGTAATCTGTTGAGAGGGTAGTGTTAGTTAGATTGCACTCTTCTATTGGCTCTGGTGGTTCTTTGCAGGCTTCTTCAGAGGGTTCTTCCACCATTTGCTGTTCCGCTGAGTCTTGCTGAAACCCTTCACAAGGTTCCTGCAGGGTCTCGTCGCAAGTCAGATCATAAGACTCCTCCAAAGGCACTTTTTCTGGCTCTCTTAGAGGCTTCTCGTAAGATTCTTCCAAGTCTCCTTCATTGGAATCGTCAAATGTCACCTTGCAGTCCCCTTTTTGGCATTCCTCAAGACAATTTTCCCTTGGAGACTCTATTGAAGGCATCTTGTCAATTTCGTCTTGAGAATCCTTAGTCTTCAGACTGTCTGGAGAAAGGTCTTCTTTCTCAAAATGGAACCCCATGCTTTCAGCACCTTCTCCTGGACTGGGAACACCCTGTGTGATGTTGGAATCACTAAGCTTGTCCTCTTGATCCTCACTAATGGGATCTGCCTGGTCAAGACTAACATCCGGGAGACCAAGAGGTGGTGGAACATAATCTGGAAGACTGGACGACAAATCTGTCTGATCCACAGATGCCTCTCCAACATTAAGGTCTTTGAACAACATAAAGCTTGGTGCCAGTGGCTCGACAGGGTTGCTTTGAGAGTCCGAACTGGGCATGCTCAAACAGTCGGTTAGTGTTTCATCACCCTCCCGTCCATCGTCTGGTTGAGGAGGATCCAAAAAGCTTGGTTCCAAAGCTTGTGCTCCCAAAATGGGATCAGTCTCGTTGAACATGTCAGAGGTTTCAACATGGTCTGAGCTTTCCCATGGAGTTTGAAGTTCATCGAGTTCCACAGAAGGAGCCATTAATCCAGTCTCCTCCGAGGACCCTTGCTCTCCCACCAGAACATCGCTGCGAAGTTTCCCAGCTATGGAGTCCGCCATATCTCCTTGAGCCCCATTTAGCTCCCCCTGCACACCATACGAATTTAGCATATTCAGCCCACCAGTTGCAGAATTGAACGGGAATCCATTGAAGGCCTCTTTCCCAGATTTGCTATGTAGTGTGTCGGATGTCAAACCTTCATGTTGTAAAGACCCCAACTCCAGTGAGTCATCTAATGGAGGGCAGTCCAAAAACCCTTCCCTGTTTCCTGAACCTATTCCCAGGGAACTTCCTGGCTCTGACGCTACCACTTCTGTGGGCTGGTGATGCCCATGAGTATGGACAAGTTGTGTTGGTGTGTGGGGTGAAGGTGTGTGGTGATACTCCGGAGGTTGTGGGGATTGACAATGTCCAAGGTTGGCATCATACAAGCAGCAATGATGGTGAGGCAAGCCTGGGACTGGATATCTGTGGTTTTCTTTATGAACATAGTTCCGATGGGCCTCCAGGAAGGATAGTTGTGGGTCATTGAGGATGTAGAAGTCAGTTCGACTCAAGCCATGCTTAGCAACACCGATGAGAAGATCACGATCATGCTTGCCGCACTCCCACCAGACGGGTAAGTACAAACTAGGGCGACAAAGTTGCAGTCGTGCCCCCAGGAGTGGGTGCCGCAATACTTGCTCACGGACCTTTCTCAAAAGCTCAATACGGTATAATGTTCGGGCAGCTCGCTCTTCTGTAATGGGTTCCACAAACAGCGAAGGATCAACTGAACCTATATGAGACAAGGATGTGTGTATAGGTTATGAGATTAAGGATTCATTTTCTCACCAAACGATCTCTAATTAGTTTGTTCGTCTCAAGTCTAATATCCGTTTTACCTTCATCTTTTCTAGGGGGCAGTCTACATGCAGTGCGACACATTGAAACAAAGCTGTGGAAATATCTCTCCAAGCTTTCGTCGGTCTTCCTCTCCAATCGAGCAAGGGCACGGAACTGGCCCCAGTCAAAGATTTTCTTTTCTGGATCATACACTACTCCAAACGAAGACACTGTGCGATAGAAGTCAGCCTGCTCACGACGCGTCCACCTGTGTTAAAGGCAATATGTTATCTCAGGAGTACATAAATATCTGCCTTAAATACTCAATTAACAGATTTTCAGCTATCATAAACTATTAACCTCTTACCTGATGCAGTACCAAATTACTATTCTTACAATGTACATTATGACCTTTCAACATGTTTCAGTGTTATCCTAGCCAATAACTATCCTCCAGGATTTTATGCTAACCAATAATCCACTTTAGCTATTGTTGCTGCTGCTAACTAATCAGTCATATGAATACCCTGTATAATTAGTCTGGTTTCAGGTTCACCTCACCTCAATCAGGAGCCTTAAGACTTAAGAAATGTACTCACATTTTAAAAACAGCAAGACAGGGTATCTTAAAAACACAATGCTCTGATAGGATAGAAAAACAGCATAGCTGAGATGTTTTAAAGGAAACATTGACAAAACAATAAAACTGCCGCCACATAGCCTACCTTCGTTGCCACTCCAAAAAGAGTGGGTCAGGCTCAGTTGTGCAGTGCCTAAACTCTCCAATTTGCCACGTCACAGGTGCAATTCCATCGTGTAAGAGGAAATCATGACGAAGTGGCTCACGGCGTGTGTAACGCTGATACGCAGTAATGAGGCGGCGTAAACGTGCTGTAAGAGCCGAGCCTGCCGGCCACTGTATCCGCCCCTGTTCCATCATCTCTGTAATTAGGTCTCCTGCGAGAGAATTTACGAAGCCCCCTTTAAAAGAATTGCTGCATTAGACTCAACCTGAAATAAGATCATCTTAAGGGGTGGTCACATTAGGTTTTGTGTTGGATTCATACATATACCAATGCGAGTGAGCAGTTCAATAATTTTTTATTTTTTTTTTTCGCTTTTTGTTGCATACTATAGGTTAGGAGAATTCGCCACTGATTTTTTTTTTTTTTTTTTAAGTAAATTGATAATATCTGATTAATAGAGGATTTAACCTGACCTCCAATCTGTAAATGGGAAAAAAATAATTCTTAGCAGGGTCCAAAAACGAACACACAAAAATGCTTTGGCAAGTAGTAAAACAGTTACAGTCTGCATGTGAAATGCAAATGGTATCAGGATCAGTAGCTTTTGTGTTTTACCAAAGTAAGTTAGGATGTCAAAATGTTTATAGTCTTAAAACTTCAGAACCAAAACTAAATGATCTTGCACAAAATGACAAGATAAAGCGGCATTTCTGCTGGTAACTAAATGTCTTCATATTTGACACAAATATACAAGAGAATGCAATATATATTTATAGTGTCAAAATATTTATGGCTGGTAAAGTTCTCAATTTATCCAGTATTGTAAGATGTTACAAAAGTAAATCATTTAGAATATATTTAAAAAAGAATTCCTGGAGTGTGACATCATATCCTGTTAAGGGTATATCCAGACGTAGGGTGCAAAATAACTGTGCATGCTGAAAAGCTAGTGTGACCACCCCTTAACAGTATTAACAAACAATTAAATGTTTAGTTACAATAGGTTACATTTCAAACCATACATGCATGATTAAATACATAAGGAGGGTTTTAATACCTGCCACTGTAGTGTCGTTTTTCCCCGTTTCCTCTGACATGGGCTCCTCCTTTGTAAAAGAAAACTTTTCTTAAAGTAACAGTCTGTGCATTTGGTTAAAACTCTACAGCATAATTAATCTGACCTCATATACTTTTGACTTCATATTATTACCTTGATCTCTACTTTCTCTTCTAATTCCTCAGACTTCATGTCATTTTCCTCTTTAATTTCATCACTTTTGCTGATACTGCACAAGAAAAAACGAGTCAAAAGATGCAATTGTAGTATTCCCACATACAGCTATATTATCTCAGCTGCTGATTTAAAGGATTTTACCCATCAGGTGCATCTGAAGCAGTTTCTGCTCCACTTTGTTCTACCGTCAGTGCAGTGACATCAGGCATACCCACCCGCTCCAGGAAGCACAGAGCAGGGTCTGCACGCATGGCGTTATACCGCTCATACCCTACATGGGACGCAACGACCAGTTAGTGCAGATGATGAAAGCAAGAGGAAGTCAATAGGAATCATTTGGACATTTAAAACATACTCTAAATGAATTGAAATGCATCACTGCTATTTTCAAAAATGACCTGTATGCATTTGTATTTCCATTGCTATATTGCACATGCATGAGAATTGCATCACAAAACTGGGTGTGATGGTTGCACAATTGTTCTATGATGATGTCTCACCATGTTTGTGAACTCCAATAAGCAGCGATTTATCCGCCTCAGAATCCCACCAAATAGTAGGGATCTCAATGTAGTCGATATCAGGCAGGGTTACCTCCAGTTTACTGCGTGAAACACACAGATCCTTACATATTAGGCTACTCAACAATGACAATGGCTTTGTACAGAATTCATGGAGTATTCATGAGGTTAAAATGGGCTGTGGGCCATGTAGTACCTGGCTGGGATCTCTTCAAGAGCCTGATTAGCAGCCTCCCCCAGCACTTCAACCTTCAGATAGTACAGCATCCGCACCCTCAGTAGCACCCTGTTCATGACAGGATACATGATGATCACACAATTAAAACTCGTTCATTATTATTACAGTACAATATTATGAGATCAGACTTATTGCAAATATATTTTTATTACTGGCAGGGTGTAGGAAATAGTTAATTATGCACCCAGATTATAGTACTGACTATTTATCTAGGTATAACCAGGGTGCAAAATGTACTTTTGCTACACTGACATTATATACATACATTGTTCATCTGCATGCATTACAACATGCAATTTTGAAGATGCTTGAAATCTTTATTAAGTCTTACTTGTTGCAATGTTGTTTGAGATGTTTCTTGTAGCTGTCGTCCTGAAGCACGACCTCTGGGTTACAGTGGACCAGCCAGTCAGCATTCTTCAGCTCAGGTGGACTCAACTGGTTCTTCAGTTTCTTTCCTTTCCGACCACGCGGGACAGGAGCAGACAGACCTGGACAGGCAAAAAGCAATTATAATAGTTTTTTAATGTCTTTATTTTGATCACTATGCAACAATTGTATGAAAAGCAGACAGTTCATTTAATTTGAATACTCAAATAATCAAGGATTAGGGATGCTTATGATTAATCGAACTTTCAGCTGTCAATTTTATTGATTAAACATACAGACTGTCGATCAATTTCAGCACAAAAGATCATTCAAGCAGTGAAAGCATTCATGATCTGACTTATTCAAAGTAAAAAAAAGAGTTGTAGATATATTTCCTATTATATATGCACATATAAAATAATATTATGCATTTTACTATTTTTTATTGTTATTGGTAGATTAAATAATATCTTGACATTAAAACAATGATAAATTGCAACTGATAATTTGTAGCAAATAAATTAAACTGAATTTTAAAATGTTTAAAAAACTCATAGAAATTTGGTGCAATTGTAACAATGTTAATTATTAATTGATAAATGTTTTCTTTTCTATTTAAATGTCAATTGATTATGTCTAATCTTGAATAAAGTCATCCCAAAAATAATTAATGAATGGATGCAAAAAATATCAGAGGGTGTGAACAAATCCATTAATTACCTGAGTGGTTTTGCAGTGTTTGATTATGCCCATCTTTAGTGGGTGTAATCAGATCCCAGATGAAGCTTTTAATTTTGTCGTCTCCTTTATAATGGCGAACACAGTAGACCAGAAGAGCCCTGCACAGCACCTCCATGTCTCGCTCCGACAGGTGCCATTTAAAACGCCCATGATTGAGAATATCCTTCCAGCGACCCCACCTGTACAATCAGCAAAGACATTTCATCAAAGTCTGAGATGTATAACTTCATATAACTTAATTTATGGCTACAAAATTTATTCCAATATATGGTCTTGCAAATGAAATAGCAGAAAACTTTTATGTTGAATTGCTTTAGTTGCTTGTAACAATACTTAATTTGATTAAAGCTCTGTTGTAGGACAACAGAAGGTGACCCAGAAGCAGTGAGTGGGCAGCCGAAAGCAAATGAATCACTGACCCAAAAATAAGAAGGTTTTTCTCCACTCTGAAGCACTCTGCTCGGAGGTAGCGTCTGTTGCGATCACTGAGACGTCTTGTGCGACAGGGTCGTTCCTCTGAGTCGCTGTCCAGTTCAGAGAACTCCATCAGTTCATCGTCCTCAAATGAGTTATAGTGGCGCGTCTGCTTCCTTACGCGAGGAGTGTCGATCACCAGACTCTCCTGGCAGACACACAGACATGAGTCAGAAAGTGTTGCAGTCTCAATATTTTTCTCCTTAAATGTCACCAACACGCAAACAGTGTAGAACAGCACATTCACAATCACACATGAATCCAAGCCATCTGTTTTGAATCGGCTGATATTCAAATGACCCCCCCATTCACTTTCTTTTTTTCTGGTGAAGTCTATGAGCTGATTCTCTGGTATTACACCACCCAAGTCACAGTGAGCTCATATGCAAAGCTTCAGTTTTTTAAACCATCATACTTTTTACCTTTTCTGCCTTGGAGTCAATTTCCAGTTCAGCAATTTTGGCCCACTTTTGCCAGAAGTTTGGATCATCCAGAGAGATGTCTGTACGGTTCCCTGAAGACACAAAGCTAGCCTGGAAATGGTAAATAATAAAGGATTAGAAGCACTTTATCAAGATAGAGATCAGATATGTAAAAGCCTTTGTTTTACTGATACATTCAATGCTTATTCATCTTTTACATTCGCATCTGCCTTTCGCATCGCAACTTTTCCAGCTCATCTGCCATATTTATGAACAAAATAATAGAGATACCAAGAAAAGACGCTAATAATTGGATTTGATCCATACCACGTCTCTAAACATTTCAATTTAGCACATAAAATACCAATATAACGTTCATTGACATTTATATAGAGAGATGGATTGTGACAGATATAGCTGATGGATATATCTACAGATCAAAAGTGTTTAAAGAAATTAATTTGAAAAAATAAAATTAATTAACAATTAATACAAAAATGCATTAAATTTATAAAACAAAACAAAAACAGTCAAATTAATTTATAATTAAATAGTTCTTAAAAAATATCTTGGTTTTCTAAAAAATATTAAGCAACCCAAATGTGTTCAACAATGATAATAGAAATGTTTTTTTTTTAGCAGAATATTAGCATATTAGCAAGGATTATGTGACATTAAAGCCTGGAGTAATGATGCTAAAAATTCAGCTTTGATCACAGGAATAAATTACATTTTATAATATATTAAAATAGAAAACATACATTTTAAATTGTATTGCTATTTTTACTGTAAAAAAATAAATAAATAAAAAAAGTCAGTCTTGGTGAGCATAAGAGACTTTCAACAACATTAAAAAAAATCTGACTGACTCCAAACTTTTAAACGTAGTGTATACCTTGGCAAAAGTTGATCCCTTCCCCTCAGTCTGGATTGTGATGGTCTGTGTGCGGCGCTGCAGGATCTGATCAATATCCTCCTCGCAAAATTTAGAGCCCTCATCTTCCTCGTCCATGAGCGCCCCGTACGCCCCCTTCCTGAGAAGATCTTCGACCTCCATCTTGGTCAGTTGTTGAACCTGAAAGAGGAAGGTACAGTAATTAAACAATACTGTCCTAGTCAGTGTAGCAAGTCATGGCATAAACTAATTATAACATTTCTGAAGAAGAAATAAGACTCTGCAATTGATGTCTACGTGCCAGTTGCGGCGGACTATTCAATCTCTGTCTTCCTAGGATTCAAAGTTTAAACTCATCGAACACAAGCAGCAAATTTATCAGCAATACGTTCTTAAAAATATTCTTACTGAAATTGTTCATATCAGAGGTAAAAAAGGAAGGAAGCAAAACATTTCCAAATAACAATGGGTCTTGGTGTTTTATTTACATGTGTTTCTTGAAGAGACCGTACAGCAGAGAGTCCAAACGTTTTGGCCTAAAATATTTACTTAAAGTTCCCTTGAGATTTTATCTTAATATTTCAATTAATTTAACAACATATTCACATCTTTATGGTTCTCTTGTGTTTCATTGGTCACATTACACACAGACAAAAAAAAAATAAATAAAAATAAAGTTAATATTTAAAAATATTTGTAATTTTTATGATTTAATTTATTATTAGATTTTCATCACTCCCAGGGGTTCGCAGTCCACAGTTTGGGAAATATATAATTGTCTTTCTTTTTTTTTTTTTGTTTAAAGGGATAATTCACTTTGAAATTAATTTTTGGTATGTTTTATCTTACCTCAAGGGCATCCTAGATGTATGTGTCTTTGTTTCCACAGTATTTTAAATTTTGATTTTTTTTAGGTCAAACCGTTCTTGTCTGTCAGTCATATAATGCAGGTCTATGGTCACCACTCGTAAATGTAAGTACACATTGATGGCCTAAGACACGAAACGAGCGGTTTGTGTGAGAAAACGAACAGGATTTATATAGTTTTTACCTCTTGTAACCACAGCCACGTCCAAGTGATCTGAGGGCACAGCGCTTCGGTCTGCGCAAGTGCCGGAAGTGATCTCTCGCGCGGTTGCGGAAATAAAATCAACGTTGTCTGTTGATATATCAAACTCATCTTCCATTGAAATTTCCTGTATATCTAAATATGCTTAGATCTTCACAGTGAAGGATAATACTTCTGAAATCTCTGTGTAAACAATGAGTGACGTACATGCGAGAGAGATCACTTCCTGAGCTTTCCGGCACTTGAGCAGACAGAGACGCCCACACCCTCAGATCACTTGAATGTGGCTGTGATTACAAGAGGTAAAAACGATATAAATACTGTTCGTTTTCTCACACAAACCGCTCGTTTCGTGTCTTAGGCCATCAATGCGTACTTACATTTACGAGTCATTAAATCATGTTTAATTTGGACTTCTCTGTGCATGCTCTTTGAGGTGGTGACCATAGACCTCCATTATATGACTGACAGACAAGAACGGTTTGACCTAAAAATATCAAAATTGAAAATACTGCGGAAATAGACACACCAACATCTTGGATGCCCTTGAGGTAAACTAAAACATCAAAAATTAATTTCAAAGTGAACTATCCCCCTTAAAGGCTGATACATTTGATAAATTCAACACTGGCAGATGTGGGGAAAAAAGTTTAATGTTGTGGATAACTCACCCCATTGAGGCTGCCCTTGCGGTTGATGTCCTGCAGAACAGCCTTGTCCAATCCCAGTTTCAGACTGGCCTTGTCAAACATCTCCCTCTCGTACGAGTTTCTCGTGATAAGTCGATACACTTTCACCGCTTTGCTTTGACCGATCCGATGGCAGCGAGCTTGAGCCTGTGGAATTCAAAGCATGTTTATAACAAATGTGATATTTGTGTTTTTTTTGGAAAGGTTTTTTTTTATAAATGAGATGAAAATCACTAAAGGAGAGAGTCAGTTACACAGTATATAAAAGATGCTCCGTTTTCACCTGCAAGTCGTTCTGCGGGTTCCAGTCTGAGTCGAATATGATGCAGGTGTCGGCGGCGGTGAGGTTGATGCCCAGACCTCCTGCTCGTGTACAGAGGAGGAACACGAAGCGGTCAGAGTCCACCTTGCTGAAGCGATCGATGGCAGCCTGCCTTAGATTCCCTCTAACTCTCCCATCAATCCGTTCGTATGTATATCTACACGCAAAATACAAATTTCAGATGATAAGAAATATAGTTATTGCATCTAATCCACATAAAACTTACTGACCCATATGTTTTGACCAATGAATTTCCCAATTTAAAAAATGAGCATGGTAAACTCCTCTTGGACACCTCAGTCTTACAGTCTTAACAGAGACGCAGCCGGGTCATGCACAAATGATCCGGAAGGTCCAGCCATTGTGCATTGGTGTTAAAAAGACATTTAGGAGAGTAAGGTGCAAGTGCAAACTCAAGCGAAATCAATATGCAATAGCCATTTTAACTCTTCATCCTCCCTATTTTTAATTTTTATTCTTTTTTTCTTCCCCTTTGTTTTTGTTGTTTTTATTTTGTTTTTATAATCTTTGTTCGAAGTTCCTTTTTTTTGACGTTTGAGGTTTTTTTTTTTTTTTTTAGTTTTTATTTATTTAAAATCACCCCCTTTTTATTTTATTTTATTTATTTTTTGTATGGATATATGGGTGTATGTGTGTGTATACATGCAGGTATGTTTGTATGAATATGTATGCACTTGTATGGGTCTATATGTGTAGGTAAGAGAGATATAGGTGCATCCGTATTGCCCTCTGTCGATTTCGTTTGTATATTTGTTTATGTTGGCTCACTTGTCTCCTCTTGTATTATTATCTTATGTTTGTTTGTTTGTTTTTTGCTTTTTTTCCCCCTCTTACTGTTATGTATGTTTTCTTGTACTCATTTGTAATTATATTGCTTCCTTAATAAAAAAATAAAAATTAAAAAAATGAGCATAGCTAGAATTTTTTTAAACAGGCAATACAGAAATTGCTATGACTTTAAAGATTTTCATACATTTCCACTACCTTTTTAGGCCTGGAAATATCAATTTTAAAATTCTGTTTTTCTTTGCTATCCTTGAAGAAAAACAACAAATGACGTAAACCGTGTTTTCATTTCATGTTGACATTCTATTTTCAGTCTATTTTCTCTCTCTCTCTTTTTTTTTATATAAAACTATGACTAATGTTACTGGATAATAACCAGCTGTCTCACCTCCTCTGAATGAGGTAGTCCTCCAGTATATCAAGGCATCGAACCATCTGGGAAAACACCAGCACTTTATGTCCTCCGGATAGCAGTTTGGGCAGTAACTTGTCGATAAGTACTAGTTTACCAGCGGCCTGAATCATTGCCTGCAGCTGAAAATCCAGAGCGTCAGAACTGTAGGTTTTCCTGAAGCTCTCAAGAATCTTTTCTTCAGCACCTGACAGAAAGGTAGATGGGAAATTAAGTCAGCACTACAAATTATAGGTGTGACTCCTGAAATGTAGAGAACTGCAACCAAGATATTTGAAGAATTGTCATTTTCACACGTCACCTGTAATGAGGTACGGGTGATTGCAGCACTTGCGAAGCTCCATCATTGTGTTGATGAGGTTGGGCATGTTGTGCTGGTTCGCTCCCTTGGCAAGGAAGGTAAAGTTTTTCTCCAGAATGGCACGGTAGTATTTCTTCTGAATGTTAGTTAGCTCCACCTCGATGATTGTCTCCTCTTTAGGGGCCAGATTCTTCTCCACATCATCCTTCAGTCTCCTCAACATCATGGGCTTCAGAATGGCTTGCAGTTTCTTTACCTGTGGGAATGTTAATGTTTCTCAGGCTAAAGCTGGGCATATTTATTTTCACCTAAATCAATAATCAGGCCATGTTGCCTGGAAATAATACTTCTGGTTCCATCGTCCCAAACAAGTCAATGGGTTTTTGGTTAAATCAAATGCCTAAAATAAAGTCTGTTGTTCATAAACAAGCTCAATATATTTTCATGTTTTATTCTATAACATTAAACCCATCAGTTATACCCTACTTGTGTTTTTTAAAACTTTTACTTAAAAAGATGGTTGCTAACAAGTAGCTAAATGAGTGGCTAAACATAATTGCGCCTAACAGGTAAAATCATATACTCACTAATTCACTTGTACAGACTTGTGTTTATACTCATGCTCTTGCAAAGTATTTTAACTATAACTTTCCAATTTATAGATTTTTTTTTTTTAAGAGCAGTCAGAAGCTTTAGCGGTGGTGACGTTCAAGTTCAAAGGTTTATTTGCCATTTGTATAGCACATAGAAAATTACACACATACATAGGAACTGTACTGCATCACACTTAGAGTAATATATATATCATATTTTAATGATTTCACCATTAGTCTCACTGCTGCTGGATAAAAGCTGTTGTAAAAGCATGTTTTGTGTGTGATAATACTGTAGGATTGGTATTTGGGCCTCAATAGTGAGTTAGCTGGATGATGAATGTCACGCTTTCTTCTTACAGCGCTCTGTGTACAGTGCTGTCATGTGACCATGGTGAGTTTGCTTATAACCTAATATTATAACTTGAATGTATTTAGGCTTCAGTTGTGTTGCAAATTGTAAATGTTTCATGGTCACAGCTTATTTTCTACACAAATCCAAAAGCTCCTATTGAAATCCTATTGGCATTTTGTTGAGGGAATCAGGATGAGGCTAACTTTCAGGTTGACCTACAAAAACATGTCATCCCTGCAGCACTTTATTTGGTTATTTTGAGTTTATCAGCATTGGCTACTTAGGATGTTAACAAGGATGTTTCCTACTCTCCTCTAGATGGCTTGGATAATTGGAAGTGAAGGAGTCCATACTATACAAATATATTAGGCAAGATCACAAACTTCCTATGAAGCATTTGAGGATTAGTTCTCACCTGCTCCTCTGTCTTTAGGTCTCCGAACTCCTCCAGGAACGTGGTCTCGGAAGGGAACTGTGAGGGTTCGAGAAAGTTAAGAAGACTGAAGAGTTCCTCAACGGAGTTCTGCAAAGGAGTTCCTGTGAGAAGAACTTTATGTTCCTTGAGGGAGAAAACAGATAGAAACTTTAAGTTCAGCCAACTGATTTGCTGAAAAGTGAATGTATGTGCATTTTTAAGATATCTATACTAACTCTCTCAACTGTCTATTTTTAGACTTTTTTAATACTTTTATCTATATATAGATGGTGAAAGACAGCATAGGAAATTATGGGGACAAGACTGGGAAATATTATGCTGGATTTTATCTAATCTCACCCATTTTAGCTCCAACCAGAGGGTCAAAAATGTATTTGGACATTGAAGTCTCACTTAAAAAAAAATTATCAAACCGGGTTGTATTTATTTACACATTTTAAATATAGCAAAAATACACAATTTAGACACTTTCTAGATGTCTTTCACTATTGCATCATGTGCCATGTGTGTCCAAATACTTTTTGGGGGTACTGTACATCAAAATGCATCTGTGAACACCTAATCAGCAGTGAGGGGAAAAACAGCACTGCATCAAATGTAGTTTGCACACACTGGCGATCGCTGCAGTGATATGTAAAGCGAGTGAGATGAGATTACTCATTCTGTGTCCAGAGAGGATGTGCGTATGTAAATGCGGTGAAGCAGAACTCGGCAGCTAAATGAGATGTGTGCGAGAGAGATGGCACAGTAGTTTAGATTGCAGATCACTTCCCCTTTTCTGCATTTAAACCTGAACCCTAGTATGACAAAAAATGTCCGCATCAGGTTCCTGGTCCGCAAATAAATAAAAACAAGCATATTAAACTGACCAGGTTCATGAGTTTGAGTCCCTCCAGCAGTTTACAGTTGCGGTTTTTTAGGCGATGGGCCTCGTCAATCACCACACAGCGCCAGTTTATCTTCTTCAGCTCCGGACAGTCAGCCATAATCATTTCAAATGTAGTGATCACGCCATGAAACTTAAACTGACCAGTCATGATGTTTCCCTGAAGGAGCAAGAGAAAGACTGATTGTATACACTGCACTAATATGTAAAAAAAATAAAAATACATTGAAAAAAAGACGTTAAAAATAAATCTTACTGATCTATGTCATGAACCCTAGTTAATGTTTGTGAAAGACCCTTATGCTCAGCAAGGCTGCATTTAACTGGAATAATTTTTCACAATATTACTGTTTTTTTGTTGTTGTTTTTACTGTATTTTTGATCAATTCAAAATAGCTGTTTAAAGGAACACTCCGACTTTTTGGGACTTTAGCCTATTCACCTTACCCCCCAGAGTTAGATAAGTCCATACATACCTTTTTCATCTCCGTGCGTGCTATAAGTCTGTTTGACGCACCCACCGCTAGCCTAGCTTAGCACAAAGACTGGATGTGAATGGTTGCAGCTTTCATACTAATCCAAATGATTGACAAAATAACGCAAACGTTTTCCTATTTACATGTTGTGGTTTGTATAGTCACAGAGTGTGCAAATATCAAGGCCATATGAGACACAGACATCTTTTAACCGTATAAATACTATATTTTCTGAAGGGGAAGCACTGCTACTTGGGCAGAGTGATAACAATCACCTGAGACGCACCGTGACGAGGAGCAGAGAGTTCGCTTCGCTCAGCGTTGGAATAAAGAGTCAGCAATTACTAACGTTAGATAGAAAAGCATAGTTTATCATGGGTGTTTGCTTTATTGTATGAGCTGTGACAATAAACAGGGGAGACCAGGTAATACAGTACCATGTTTCATTGATTTCCAACCAAAAACGCACCCAGATTTATAAATATCATGAATAAATAATTATTATTACAGGAATCAATATATTTTAAATGCAATTTATTAGCTGAACCAAATGTATTCAACAGTAGCCTATATAATATACAGTATTGCATTACTATAGGATAGAATAAGGGGAAAGTAATAGCACAAATTGTTTTTGCACAATGAACTCACAGCCTATCCTACCATTTTGCACGCTCAAGTTCGTTATTTCCATTATTTCAAATTTAGGCTACTAGGCGCGCCGCGCGCAGGGTGCAAGTTCAACGCGCTCGTTTTTTTCCCCAAGCGCGTCCGCACCGCATCAAGATAAAAACATATTCATACCCTAATCATATAATAGTGTCACTAACGTTACTTTAGATCTGGCTAAAGGCACTGTTACAGTAGGTCATCTAAAAACATAACGGAACACTTACCTCAGCCGCAGGTGATCCACTTGTCCTGTCTGTGCTATCGATGGGATGGCCGTATCCTTCAGCACATTATGGTCCGTGTGGCAAATTCCATTTTTTCAAAATAGTCGTCCTCATTGAAATGTACCGAGCAAACATAATGTCCCTTGATAATCTTAGGTGTGTTTGGATAAATATCCAGAGTAAGTTAGCCATTTCTTCATCCAGTCAGCGTTTTTAGTTGGAATTCTGTGAAACATGGTTACCTCCCCTGTTTACAGTCGCAGCTTTTTACAATAGAGCGAAAACCCATGACTCTAAACTACGCTTTTACTATTTATAAATTGCTGACTCTATTACCCAAACACCGAGCGAACTCTCCGCTCCTCACCACGGCGTGTCTCCGGTGATGCGGTTATTACGCCGTCAAAGTAGCAGTGCTTCGCCTTCAGAGAATAGTTCCCAGGTTTTATACGGTTAAAAGATGTCTGTGTCTCATTTGACTTTGTTATTTGTACATTATGTGACTATACAAATCACAACATGTAAATAGGAAAACGTTTGCGTTATTTTGCCACTCATTTGGATCAGTATGAAAGCTGCAACCAGTCACATCGAGTCTTTGTGCTAAGCTAGGCTAGCGGTGGGTGCGTCAAACAGACTTATAGCACGCACGGAGATGAAAAAGGTATGTATGGACTTATCTAACTCTGGGGGTTAAGGTGAATAGGCTAAAGTCCCAAAAAGTCGGAGTGTTCCTTTAACATTTTCAATCAATTTTAAAATGTAATTTATTCCTGTAATGCAAAGCTGAATTTTCAGCATCATTACTAAAGTCTTTAGTGTCACATGAACCTTCATTAATTTTTTTTATTTCTTTCCGGCTTCAATGGCTATGTTCATGGCAAGAGCCAGGTTTGGTTATTTATAAATAAAACTAAATAGGATGTTTAAGTTACATTTTTTCTAAAACCTTAAGATTCAATTTAATTTTACTGGGTTAAAATCTTTTTTTAAAGTCATTTTCATGATCCTACTGATTTCCTGCCTTAAGGCAAGGCAAGGCAAGTTTATTTATATAGCACATTTCATACACAATGGTAATTCAAAGAGCTTTACATAGATGAAATTAAAATAATCAAAAGAAATCAGAATAATTAAAACAGTTTAGAATAAAAAATAAATAAATGTTTTGAGTCTGGATTTGACTGTGACTACTGTAGGAGCACATCTGATCTCCTCTGGAAGCTGGTTTTAGCTGCGGCTGCGACTCCATGCTTTGAGTGAACCCTTGGTATTTCTAGCTGATGTGATCCGAATGATCTAAGTGATCTGTTAGGTTTATATTCAGTGAGCATATGTGCAATACATTGAGAAATATATACTTAAGAAACCATGATACATTTTTTCAGGATTTTGTGTCACTCTGTTGGACTCACCTGTTCATCTCTGTAGTACGTCTCATACTGCAGGATCATCTGCCGACTGATCTGGCTGCCGTGATAGACAATGACGTTCATTTCAGTCCATGTGCGGAATTCCCTCTCCCAGTTGGTGATGGTGGAGAGCGGGGCGATGATGAGGAAGGGTCCTCTCAGACCCATGAAGAAAATCTCAAAGAGGAACGTGATGGACTGGATGGTCTTCCCCAGCCCCATCTCATCAGCCAGAATACAGTTTTTCCTACATCAGGAGAAACATGATCAGGTGTTCATTAAATCACATTATGAGGAACAGGATTTGGAATCGGTTGCACGAGCATCTTTCTGCAGTCTGAAATGATTTTTATCATGCTTAGAGTTTTTATTAGGTAAGGGTTAATGTGCTTATTGGTGATATTTGTATTTGCTTACAACTAGGGTTGTTAATTAATTTAAAAAAGTATTACATTATATGCTGATAAATTAACCAAATTAATTACATTTGTCAATTATAATATAATAGTAATCATTAATAATATTAAATTATTAAATATTAATAATATTTGCTGAGAAAAGTCTTCAGATAAAAGATAAAGACATTGAATTGTATTAGAAAATATCATCATAAAATTGTATTTTGAAAACTATATATTGCTTGTTTTACATTTTTTTAGCATTTTTATAAAAATTATAAATTGACATTAAGTTGAAAGTACAGCAAATTTCAGCAAATTATTCCCAATAATTGATAAACAAATAGTTTAATTAGTATTGATTTGATTTATCCTAGTTTGTTTTTATTTAAAAAATCCATTTAAATTGAGACTTCATCATATGCAAACATCATATGCTTGGCCTTTGTTTAATTCTTAAATTTTGAAACCTATATATTGCTTGTTTTCATTTTTTTTCCCATTTTCTATAAAAAAATAATAATAAATTGACATGAAGTTAAAAGTCAGAATTTCAGCAAATTATACATAACATATGAGAAGAATTGATAAAAAACAAATAGTTTAATTAGCATTTGATTTATGCTAGTATTTTATCATTAAAAAAATCATTTAAGTTGAGACTTGAAACAAACATCACATGCTTGGGCTTAGTTTAATACTTAAATAGTTCTTTATACCTTAAACTAGGATCATAATGTTATGTAGACCCTAAAAGAGCTGATATTTAAAGTCTTTCACCTGTTGTACCAGTTGAAAAGAAGCCAGTTCATTCCCTCTAATTGGTATTCTCTGAGCTGGTTCCCATTCCTGTATTCTCTGGACTTCTCCAGTTTTTGCCACTGTTCTGGTAGAGGCCTTTCCTGTATTATTACAAAAGACAAAAGAAGTGCCACTTCCTTCAAAATACATAGTACATACCATAAAGAAGAATAAACATGTTTTGGATAATACAATCAAACATTGAGCTGAACCAATGTAAACATACACACTGGAAACATCCAATAAATCTTATCTCGTAAGGAAAAAACAATTAATTTGCAGTTGAGTGCTTACCACAAGTTTAATTTCTGGAATTTTCTTGAGGTCTTCAAACTCTCGGATTTTCACAGGGTCAACATCTTCCTGAAGCTCCCAAGTACTCTCCTCATATGACAGTGAGCACCATTTCACCAGGTAGTGGGTAACTTCCTGTTTTCATGCATGCAAACAAACCAAACCTCAAAAGACTGGCACTACAACCACAGTTTTGTTTTCAGGAGTTCATTTGAAGAGTGTCTCACCTCTCCTGTTTCTGTATCAGTGGTGATAGCGATCTCTAAAACCCGATCAACCTCAATATAATCTGGATTAAAAAGGTCTTCATCCGGCTGAGGAGAAACACAACATCACATCAAGCATATTTAAGCAAATAATACACATGTATACAGGACAGATTCAAAGGTGAAATACTTGCACAAAATTGTCCGCATGGATTTCAGCTTTTACATCATAATTATATTTGATGACTTTCCAGGTTTTAACTTTAAATGAGCAAACAGCAGCATGTTTTGGCAGACACACCTCTGTGAAAATGTGCTTCATTTGTGCCTGCTTGTTTCTGAAGCGCTTGATTTTTTGTTGAATGCGTGGGTCCTTTTCCAGTTCCTCCAAGGTCGCCCATTTACAGTGCAGATAGGAGCTGGCAATGAGAAAAAGCTTTCATTGCTGACAATGTGCTGTAAACAACACTGAATGCATTCATCATGCATGCATTTCATTTAAAATAGCATTGTATAGAGTTTCTCCATCCATATTTGTGTCATTGTGTGTATCACAAAAAACTGATCACGTTTAAACTCAAATTCAAAAGAAAGAAATAAGAAACGATATTGAAATGATTTTTCTGCACATTTCTGTACATTTCTCTCAAAACATTTCTGTATTGAGGTATTATTGACATGAAAATTAAGCACATCACCACTGTATTATATCAATACTGTAATGCAAAAATAAAAACGATATTAAATACATTTTTTTACAGTAAATTTAACAACAAAATTTAAAATGTAAATATCCACTCATTGCTATAAGATTTTGGGGGAAATGTGCTTATGAAAATCCTAATAGCCATCTTTCTCATAATGTCTTTAAGCAAAAAAAAAAAAAAAAAAAAATATATATATATATATATATATATATATAAAACCCATTTTTGATACAGCAAATAATTTCATGAGGTAGAGTGTATTACCTCTCTACCAGATGGATAATTTAATGCATAAATGATTTGAAGTAATGAATTACACAATATGAGTTATGCGTTTGCTCTGACAGTTCGAAAAGCTGAGTGTTCAAGAGTTTGAGAGCACAAAAAGGTAACAGCAGTTTGATCCGCATGAGTACACTTACAAATTTCTGTACTTGACGTAAAACTCCTCCAACTCTTCTGGTGCTTCATCAGGGGATGTCTAAACGAAAAACCATAGATCAAACACTGAGAACCTTCTTTTAGGCAGATGTTATTTGCACCCCAGTGTAATGAATAGTATATGCATTTAGATGAATTCAGTACTTTGTTCTTTTAGCACAGTGGTGTAAATAAAGGATCTAATCAAATGTTTAAGGTGGTGGTGGAAAAAATACAAAGGTTTGAGAATCACTCATTGAACAACATATTTAATACACACTTAAATGGCCAAATAAAAAATGTTTAATGTAACATGTAATATGATCACTTTACCTCTTTCTTGACCGTTCGCACAGCGAGTATTTTCTCAATAATATTAGCCTCATCTTCAGGGGGTTCCTGGAAAGAAAGAAGGTGGGAGTGATTATTTCAGTGTGTGTGTTTGCTCAGCTCCTCCAGAACTAGGGCAGGTGTGTGCTGTGGCATAATGGCAGATGTTGGCACAGTTACCTCAGCCTGCCAGGCGAGAGTAGAGGAAGACATGGCAGCAATTCGGCCCGCGCCCAACACGGCAATGGTCTCCCCGTCATCATCCACGACCTTGAAATCAAGATCTTCGTTGTACTTCCGCCGCTTCACTTGACGCCCTGATCGCCTTTTCTGCACAGAGAGTAAAAGAAAAAGAGGAAAGAATAATTTGATTGTTTAGTTTGTGTAAAAAAAAAAATCTTGTGCATATCCAAAGATTACTGGTACAACGTTACCTGATTGGGAAGTAATTACAAATTACACAAAATCACTCATAACACATTTTATTATGTTATTTAAATGGTTATAAATTTGCATTTAAATGGTTACTCTGACCACGTTTTCTTTCTTTCGTAGTTTGTATCTCTTTGAAAAATAATGGAATGATGAAATGTGAAACCCAAAGGCCTGATGAAGATCAGTTCAGGAAAACTCACAGTGTTATCCATAGGGTCGGTGCTTTCCTCACCGCCGGTGGCGAGCGTGCTGAGAGAGGCTGTGTCATCACTCTCCACCATCTCAAGTATAGCCTCACTTTTCCTCTTTCCCTTCTTCTTCTTCTCCGGAGGCATGGCACCCTGCTCTCTGCATAACAGCAACACATAGTATTAAAATCCATCATACTGGCACAGTTTTGCACAGGTTGACAAATCGTATAGCAAACCACCAGGGGCTTCTTTAACTGACAAATATCAAGCCATATTATGGTACAAAACACCAACATGTGCTGTGCAGACGCATCCTGGGTAATAACTTAGACAAGCAGCACTACAGTTTTGCTGGAGCACAGCACTAATAATCGCATCATGTCATTGCTTTACTGTTGGAGAGTGTTGAAAGGGAACCACAAAGTGGATAAGGAAGTTAAAAAAAGTGAATGTATCCCATAAAAGACAATTGGCATAAACTCACAAGTTCTTGAGTCTGGAGGGTCATTTTAAAGAGCCATAATTGTGATATTACATATTTGAATACCTTACAAATGCATGCCTATAACTGCACCTTTATTTCTCCAAACACACAATAAAATAACCAAAAGTTCAAAAAGCCTTCACGTGGTTGCAGCTTTCATATTTTGACCTTGGTTTCAAATTGGAAAAAAATAAGCACCCACATTCACCTTGTAACATCCACAATCCCTGTATCACATTTCACCTAATCAAGATATGAAAAGGTCTATGATTGAGCGTAGCAAGAACAGCGCTGAGACGGTACATGCAAAAAACTGTCTCACATATAAAAGATGCAATTTACAGAAATGTGACATTTGTTAATCAGCGACTAAAAATTATTTACAGACATAAAACTAGTTTGCTGCCTTCAATTAAGACGTTTCATAGTAAACTAGGCCCCAAGTGTGTTGAATATAATATACCTGCTATTATTATCTTGTTATTAAGCACATACTAACTTCAGTGTTAGACAAATAACACTGACTGAATATTAATGTTTGTAGCATTGAAAACACCTCCATTTCATGTCATGTACAAAACCGTTCACAAGTTTGGGGTCAGTAAGAATTTTTTTTATTATTAAGAAAGAAATTATTCAGTAAAGATAATTATATTAGAATGTTAAAAAAGCTTTCTAATAAATAAAATATATGCTGGGCCAATTTTAGACCAGTCTATAGTGTTAGGCAAGTCTAAAATTAGCTCATAGTCTAATGCAAGTTAGATTGTTTCAAAAAAATAAAGACCGACTTAATTTAGAAAAAAAAATAAAAATTAGATGCCTTTCCTAACTTGGGTCTAAGAATCTGTTACCTTGGCAACAAGCAGTAACAATCAGTTACGTTACCAACAGCCAAAAGAAAAGGGAAAATGTCTCAAAAGAGAAGTGTTTTAGGGGACCGCAGTAACCTACTGGAAATATATTTTTGTATCTTTTCTGTACATCTTTAACGTTCCGCACAATGGTCGGATTACTGCTGTTAACTGTCTATGGCGAGCAGGACGAGGTCGAGGGAGGTGAGAGCAGCGGTGGCGAAGCCGGTGGCGTGATTGATAATGAGCGACACCTGCGAGACGCACCGGTCTCGTATATCTCACGGATGAGCGGAAGCATAAAGGAGGAGCGACGACAGTGAAAATACGAGACCGGTGCGTCTCGTAGGTGTCGCTCATTATCAATCACGTCACCGGCCTCGACCTCATCCTGCTCGCCACACTGTCGTAGCAATCTTTTTCCAAATTAAACTTTTCTTCTTGTTACTACATTCTCCGCTAAATTAAAATGTCCTTGTAACTGTGATACTCCTCCAACAAACACACATTTTCCGCTGGGGTAAACTGCACTGAGCGGTTGAATGCTCTTACTCTATCCTTCATGTTTTTAGTTTTGAAAAGCGTCTTATTTTACCCAGAAAGCATTGCAGTGTGCGGTGAGTCTTAAGTGCTTTGTGCAATGGTCTGATTTAGATGTCTATCTAAAGTCTGACTATCTATCTATTATATCTAAGCCATAGTCAAAGTCTATCTTTGTTAAACCGGCCCACTACATTCAATAAAAAAATAATAATACTTCTGAATGAATACTTGTGTGAATGAATACTTGTGAATGAATACTTCTGAATGAATACTTGTGTGAATGAATACTTGTGTGAATGAATACTTCTGAATGAATACTTGTGTGAATGAATAGTTCCGAATGAATACTTCCGAATTAATACTTCTGAATGAAAACTTATGTATATCTGCCCAAAAATGACAAATCTTTTATCATTTAACCAACTCACTTTGGCTTCCTCCCTCTTTTGGAGGGCGGATGTGTTGCAGTGTTCTTGGGCTGTGGTTTCACTTTCACATCTTGACCTTTCTTGACCTTTTTGACCTCCTTTTGACCTTTCGCCTCCCTCTTATGATCCTTTTGTTCCTTCACCGTCTTTGACTTTCTCGGAAGCATCTCCTTCCCTTCTTTTTGCACCCTTCTCTTTGGTTTAGCGTTGCTCTCTCCATCTTTGTTCCACTCTGACTCGGTCTTGTCTTTTTTCCTTCGTTTCTTCTTCACCCTGGTCCCACCCCCTCCATCATCCTCCTCGCTGTTGATTGATGAAGGGCGGAGACTGTGACTGCTGGCCGCAGACCCAGCCTTTGTGTGAGTCATGCAATGATTGGGCGGCCCTCCAATAATCCGTAACTGTTCTTTGCCCAAGTGGCCGATGGGAAATGTAGTTTGTGCGTTTTGGTCAGAGGCATTCGAGGCAGCAGCGGATGGAGTGTGCTTTAGTACATGGGCGGCAGACATCTGGAAAAACAGAAAACAGATTAGAATTCGCTCCTCTAATTAAACACTATTTGTGTTGTTTGAAACAGACACATCAAAGACTGTCCTGTCCAGTCAAACCATCTGCTAGTTGTGAATAGAACACATGTTTTGGGCAATTTCATGCTGGTTTATTACACATTATATATACTGAAGTAAAACAAACTAAAAAAAAAAGTAATCAGGGTCCACGGACAGTGTGAATGCAAAATGAACTGGGGTTGCTTTCACTTTGTTCACGTTTTAATCTAGTCACCACTGTTTTAAAGCTACACTGTGTAACTCTTTTAGTTTATTCTTAACTAAAAAGACTTAGTTCTTTCAAAAATATATCTGGTCATTAATGGATATTTACTTCGTTCAAGTAATAAAGTATTCTCGTGAGTGTATAATATGCCATTGAAAATACATACGAGTAAGGGGTTCTAATGTCGGTCGCCACATCTTGAAAGTACATTAGCCAAAGAGGGACATACCCGTTAATTCAAGCTTCGCCTTTCAGGTTTACGTTTGAGTTAACACTCATGGACGAGGTTGAACTGGAAGCCATGTTAATCTTGGACGACATTGGCCACCGTAGGAGTTAAAACGAAATCGGAATTGAGAGGAACAGAACCTAATATTCACTAGATGGGAGTAAAAATCACACAGTGTAGCTTTAAAGTGCACTCAAGTTTTCAAACACTCTAAGCTGTTTTTATCAGCAGGGTAATCCATGTATCATAGGTTATTTTATGGGACAAAATGAATGAGCTTTATAATGTCTTTAATCCATATTCACTCCTATTTACATATGTGCTCTATCGTAAAAGAAAATCACAGTGCAGTGTCATGAGATGCCCAATTACACATTACAGGGCAGATTAAATTAAAACTGTTCTTCTACTTCTACAGGAAAAAAAACATTTATGAATTAAACAGAATTCACTGCCGTCTGTGAGATTTGTGTTTCTGGTACACATTTCGCCCTGTATCTATTATTCCGAGAAGCGCGTTTATTTTTAACTATGCCTTAGTGTTGCGGTGCACACGTGGAACAGCGCGCATGTGCAGGCAGGCACACACACACACACACACTCCCCGACAGGGCATGCGACTGCAGGCAGGTATGGGGATAATGTCAATGAATCACATGCTTTCCAAAGCAAGCGGGCTGGAATCAGGGCCGTCGTCATGACAACAGGCTCGGGACCAAGCTGTGGGAAGCGGGAACGTAAACACGCAGTCTCCGTGGTAACCCTTTCCTTTCTGGGGTCTAAAAAGCATCAACCTCATTGTTCCTGAAGGTAATATTGCCAATATCTACATGGGTGGGAAAAAAAATACTTTTTGTACTTAACTGCACTGTAAAACGACAACTCGCAACTGGACTGCCCTTTTCACTTTTTTTTAATTCTCTCTCTATGCATCACACACATATGCACGCAAAGCTAATGCACGGAAGCAAACACTGCAGACTATTCCCGTGACGTGCTGCAGTATGCATGCTTGCCAGGCAAATCTGCCAACCGCAAGCGCACACACATACACACGTTGCAATCAAATTCCCTATGAATCAATACCAACTCCCAACTCCCAAACGCGACAGCTGCAGTTCAGTCAATGCCAGATCCAAACCTGAACACACCTTGCTCAAATGTGCTTTATGAAACATACACACACATCGCTCCTACTAACATGCTTTCACCTCTCCTCTCCACCAAATGCACGATAGCAGTCAAGCTAACTGCAATAACAAAATGCAAAATTTTGAAAGATTTCATTGTTTTTGTCCTTTAACCTCCCTAAATAAAGTCCATCTTGTTTTGCTTATGGATTCAGACAAAAGCTGAATAAAAATCGCACACTTGGAATGAATGGAAAGATTATATGTTCTTGTGTTAAAAACAGACAGAGAAAAAGAGAAGGCATAGGTCTCAAGGAAGCATTCGATCAATTTATTGGACCTTTGCTGAAAAAAAATAATTTAAAAAAAATTCCTTAAAAAAAATCTTACCGACCACTAACCTTAATTGGTAATGTATATGTATAAAATAGCTTCTTACTTTTGTAAAAAAAAAAAAAAAAAAAAATCATATACAGGCAAAATTTTTATTTGTAGTTTTTATAAACCTGGAGTGATGTAAAATTGGTCAAAATCAAATAACCAAATCACTGGGAATCCCTGCCGGTTCTTCAGGAAGGCCTGATAATGAAGCTCTCAGGGTCGGAAGTGCCTTTTTGAATCACTCATCTCGCAGTGAGGAAATATTACAACTAAATTGAACTACTTTGATTTGACACCACCAAAATTCAAATCAAAATGTAGATCAGATCATTTGTATGACAGTGAGCATGTCTACATGCACACCAGTAGATTGATAACTCACAAAAATCAGCTTATTGAAATAACCTGTTGTGTGGTTTACATGCAAATCAATAACCCGACAACGAAAGTAAAACCACTTTTACAAGACTTAGGTTAAATCAGGTTAACTTATTTCCCGGTAGTAATGTCAAAACGCAATATTTTTGCAGATATATCTGACTCAAGAGTATTTCATTTCTTCTGGGAGTTGTGATGTTAAATAAAGCATTATAAACCGAAGAAGAGGATTTTGATTATACCACTTCTGCTATATTTCAAGAAAAGGGTGTGATCAAGAGGAAGAAGAGTTTGCGATACATTTCTTCTTCTTACTGCAAAATGCTCGCTCTGTCTGGGTGTGCTTAAAGGTCCCGTTCTTCGTGATCCCATGTTTCAAACTTTAGTTAGTGTGTAATGTTGTTGTTAGGGTGTAAATAATATCTGTAAAATGATAAAGCTCAAAGTTCAATGCCAAGCAAGATATTTTATTTAACAGAAGTAGCCTACATCGAACGGCCCGTTTGGACTACATCCCTCTTCATGTTCATGTCACATATGAGCACTTCAATAAGCCAACAGGAAGCAGGTTTAAAGCGTTTACATGCTGGGGGCAAGCAGTGGCGTAAGGGACAAAAATCTAGATGTGACTGATCAGTTTATGGCCTTAAATAATATCCGATAAAGGAAAACGGGTTAACGCTAGGGGTGTAACAATATATCGTGCCACAATATATCGCAAAACAAAAATGCAACAATATGTATCATGGATATACATTTTTACAAAACAAAAATTACTCTGTGAGAAAAAAATTCAAGTTTTCAGAGTTTTAGTGTAAATTTAACTACAATATATAATGTTGCTTATAATGTATAATAATGCAATGGGGGAATATTTGTGGGTCCTGCCTGATAATGCCAAATGTCTGATGTTACCACTAAAAAGTGGTCAAGATTATTATATTTTAAATATATCTAGTCATTGAAAGCATGCAAGCATTTTCATCTACAATAACTTCAGAATCATGAATATTGTTATTCTGGTGTCACCATTGTCCTTGGGTTACAAGCACCAAGTCCAAGCCTATTAATTTAAACCCTCAAATTTAGCATTTTAATCAACAGTTCATTTTTTGTTAACCTTTTACCATATGTCTTGGAGTATCACAATAATATCGTATCGATAATTCAGTATCGCGATATGTATCAAATCATGACATAAGAGTATCGTTACACTCCTAGCTAATGCCTGGTTAAGATTACACTTTTTTTTTTTTGTCTGTTACGATAGTCACTGTGTCAGATTACGCGATTTTGACTTCTAAAATCTTGTGTCGTGGACAAGACACATGTCAGACTACACGTTGCTTCCTGACCAGTCATCGCATACCGTCTTTAACGGCGCGTGTGAAGTCATCAAGAAGGCGAAAGTAGTAGCGAGTGACTTCCGGAAACAAACGTAAACAAACAATGGATGAAGTGTTGAGTGTTGTATTCGCTGTCCTGTGTTCAGAAAAAAGTAAAAAAATAAAGAAAACCTGAGAATGGACACGTTCCTGGATTGCTCGAAGAGGACAGTATGGGCTGTCAATCCTCCAAAGAGAACTTGAGGTAAAATATTGTTTTCTTATATATTTTTACTTTTAGTTTTAACGTTAGCACCATCGTCTCTCTTTCGTTTCGCCATTTTTGAAAGTTCTGTACGGAAAGGCTTCTCTGCTCCTATTGGCCAACCTTTTACACATGTAACGGAAACATCGTAGACAACCGTTAAAAAAATTAAACATGCTAGTCTTTTTGTCATGAAGCATTTTTGCTGACACACTATACGAGATGATACGATCAAATCTTGCATCAGACGCCCGTTGTCGTTTACGAATCCCCACGACACCCTACGTCAAACGGATCGTGCCAAAATCAGGCTAAAATTGTGTAATCTGAACCAGGCATAACACATTTACATGATCAAGTTCACTGTCGGCTAATTAAGCATAATCAGGTTAAGACTGAACGAATCACGAAGTCTCTCAGTTTGAAAATACCTTTTAATCTCTTGGTGACCCCGACGTGCTTCTATTGTAAATGCAGTGAAATTCAGGTGGTCACAGTTTCAAAGCAAAGAACACATGAAACCCGTTGAACACTACATACAACTGACAAAGCGTCAGAGGTTGCTATACTGACTACACACAACCATTCTTCACTTCAAGAGATCCCAGCACTGAGACTAGATCCTCTGCGTCTGACAGTAGACCAAAAGCCTCCCAGATCCGGCTGACAATCCGACTGTTCCACAAATGTGTCCTCAGTGGTTTTCCACATAAAAGTGGTTTTCCACATGTACATTTCAGACATACTACAAAGTATAACAATGAAATGTATTTACTGACGCAGAAATAGTTATCAAGGGGGAGCACGAGAAACTGTTGAATGATGCTGACATCGATTTATGTTCTGCCTAACTGATACATGATCACAACACTGGCTAGGATACATACACAACTCATAAATGTCACAACTGATTCTTTGAACTAATTACTACGGTCTATGGAAACAGACAGGCACACTGGAATACACACACATGCCTGATCCATGCATGGTTCAGGTACTGTATTGTGGATAATTTTATTAGTGCATAAGTAAACTTTCATCAAGCAAACTATTTTCTACCCCCTTAAATCTTGACTAAACAAAATTTACCACAGAGATAAATACATATTAAGACATATTTAAATACTGATTCCACGCTCCAATGCATTAAACACCAAGCATATTACATTCAACTTTGACCTCGGTTTCCAATGAGCTTTCAAAGCTTGGCCAATGATTGCTTAACAATTAGCATGATTAGCTGGGTGTTGCTAGCCTGAAAGTCAAAACAAGCTGGAAGACAGATTGGATCGAGAAGTACAACACAACTTGAAAGGCAAATCATGAAAACGGCAAAGTGAATCTTTCAACACCTAACACCATCTTTATAAGTACTTTAGTTGGATTTCATTGGTAATTGCTAGAGAATATCATTGATTCCTAATCAAACATTAAAAAAGCAAAACTTTACACAAAATTAAGCATTATCATCATCTCAACATCCTCATCTGAAAGTATCAGCTAAATGGAGGTCAACTAACTGAAGTACTTATCAGACATAGGGGATTTCCATAGACTTCAGACTCACATCACACACATACTCCTTGCACTTTCTAAGACCGTAATCGTTCTTAGCTCTGTTTATCACTTTACTGTATAAATCAATTTCATTGCATACAAGAAAGCTACAAAAAAAATTTATTAATGTTTTTATTCAATTTAAAAAATTGTGCAAAAGCTTGTGTAAATAAATTCTCTGTATGCTTGATATTATTAGTATGCAGTACAACACTGAAGTAGTAAGTGCAGTAGACATAAGAGATGTACACACCTAATACCAGGTCTTCACTGACCACTTGCGATTGGATCACCAAAAACGAGTGTCAAGTCAAGTCAAGTGTATACAGAGCCAATACTTAATAGGAGAGTTATTTGCTAATGCTAACGCTGTAATATATAACAGTGCACAGATGGAGCACATTAATTAGACAAGTATGTAATGTCAACTAAATGCAATTTCAAATAATTTATATTTCAAGTCAACTTGCAACTTTGTACACAACATTTACATTGGGTTTAAGTCATACCATGTAGGTTCAGCATATGCCAACAGATATAAAATTCAAAATCTTACACATACAGAACCTGCTCTTCTAGAAAGCATTTGACTCCAGCATCACTGAGAGCAGAAGTAAGAGCAGTGCTGTGGTCAGTTATGTCAAACAGACATTCTCATGCCTGGTAACTGGTTAACTGTCATTATAAAAACTCTTTGATTCTTCTTGAGGAAAATCTACCACCAATGTTTTCAATAAAATTTTCCAAACATTTGATGAGCCACAGGTTTGTATAAGCTTACGCTATGAAGAAATGATCTGTCACCAGTAATTGTGACCATGTATCTGAGATTATAACATGTATAATTATGACAAAATCTAATACGAATGAGCCACATCCAAAGCCATATAAAATGCAAATATGAACACATCTGCACTTTCTATATACCATGGGGCAAGCTGCTTTAATGCCTAAACAGCCGACAGAATTGTTAATTTAAGAACACACCTTCATCACCTCAATCATTGCAATGCAAGGCATTTTGTTTGAATTTATCAGACAAAAGTAATCGAAATTATTATTTACATTTTACACATCTCCAATTGTAATTCTGGAAAAGAACTACATTGAATTAAAGAGTAAAAATTCAATCAAAAGGATGCAGTCCAGGACATTGTCTTAAAATGTAGTCTTTTTTTTTCTTCTTCAAGACAAGTCCTACATTTTTTAAGTTAGTCACATAAAAAGGTAGATTGGTCTAATTTGAATAAGAACTAAGGCCTTGTCCACATGGACACCGGTATTTTTATAACCAGAGTTTTTCCTACTGCGTTTTAAAAAAAAAAATCCGTCCACAAGAAAAAACGCAAAAACATGCTAGCAAGCGCTGTCAAGAGCATGCCACACTAGCAGGCGCCGATATAACCCCAACCATAAAGCCACGTTGGCCAATCAGAAGCCTAACAAAAAGTTATTACAGGTTTCCGGTAGGCGGATAACGGCGCATACTCTGACGTCGCAAGGCAAAAACCCCGACACGACAACACTGTAACCAGCGTTTCTGAAAATCCTCACCCTGGCAGGGGTTTTCAAAAATGTTTGGTTTCAGTGTCCCGATACTGCGTTTCCGTGTGGACGAACGGCCGAAACGCGTAAAAAAAGTCACGGTTATAAAAATATCCGGGTCCGTGTGGACAAGGCCTAAGACTGATTGCCTATTAGCAAAATAAATGCGTAAGACAACGTCTTAACATAGTGGCTATGCAACTGGCCATTAGTCTAATTGTGAAAAAGGATTAAAAGTGTCCACAAGAAAGAAAAAAAAAAACACAAGAGAACTTACGAATATCTTGTTTCTCATAGGTAGTAACAGCTATGTTTCCATCCAAAGTTCAGAATTGAACATAAAAAAAATTGTAAATAAAGCAGCATTTCCATCCCATGTGTTCAAGAGAATCATGGGAAATTGGATGTCTGCAATGAAATTGGAAGATGCTCCAATCAATCGGTGAAGCCAATGGCTCTTTTTCCTCCATCCTAAATGACTTGCGTCTCAGAGCTCACAGATGAAACGCAATAAACGCTGTCATGTTATCTTGCATTTGGATGCCTGATGTTTGTGTATGCAATTGTGCGAGACAGTTCTGGGAGGTCATTACACCAAACATTTTGATGACAGACTTCGGGTCAGGCATTTCAGAATGATCAAACCAAATATTTAAAATGCTGTGCGATGAGGTTAGTCCAGTTATCCAATCACATTCACTGTTGAGGCAAAGTCACATGAGCTTTTTGTAGCGCATCGAGGGATTTATTCGGTAAATGTGTATGCATCAGTTTATGCACATGTCTTCTTATCAGATAAAAATGTATACACCTCAATTGAGCCGGAGCGCATCTTGGTGTTTCTATCAAGCGTTTCTTATGCAATATCCCAGAATGAGCATTAAATCTGGAAGGAAACATAGCTGTTGAAATAGCAAATTAATGATTCAGAAGAAAACTCGACATAAACTCTGCTCAGATTTGCCTGCAATCTAAATCCAGAGACGTCATTACGAATACAACAATATCTCATCAAATTATTCCATGAGTAGATAACCGGAGCTATGCTCTCAACACATACTGTGTCTCAACATTTTTCTCCTTTGATTATTTTTACTTATCCCAAGGGATTGTGGGACACACACACACCACAAAGTTGCTACTGCTATGCAACATAACTGAGAACTCCAAAATCTCCTTGACTGTGAAAAAACAACCTTAATTATCTTCAGGGAGGAAACAATGTTATCAAAAAAATTCATAATTTACGTTCGTATGCAACGTAAATCCTAATCGTAAACTTACAGCCTCAAGAAAGTTATCATTAGGGTAAGTTTACCCTCCTAAGAAGCTAAGTAAGGGAAAAAACTCAAGCAACAGACTTTGGGTCAGGCATATCAGAATGATCAAACCAACATTTGAGATGCTGTGCGATGAGGTCAAATATTAAAGTCAAAAAGTAGGCTAAACAAAACTGAGGATCTTTCTGAAGTATAGCTATAGTGCAAGGACTAAAAATGATGCTAATGATGATGAAAGTGTGAGAGATGGTGTGAGAGACGGATTAAGGGAACTCTCACAGAGTGTCTGTCAGGAACACATGTGATACACTGACCTGCTTGTCCTTCTTTTGTATTTTCATTTTTTCTTGATCTTGGTGTCTGCGTCTGGAATACAGAGATATAAGGATTCATGAATATAGAAATTAAAACAAAGCATAAAAAACAACTGCTCAAGTAATTTTTATAAAGCATAGAATGTGTTTCAAATTCAGAAAGTTATCTTAGTAATTGAATTCTTGTAATTGTAACACATGAATAAATTGGGAAAAGTGCCTATTATGATGAAGACAACTGCAGTAGACATTAATAATGTTGAATAACTAATGTCTATAATATAAATAAATGTATTCTTATTCAACACTAACTATTGTTCAAGGTTTATATATTGCATTGCGGTATGACTATAAGTAGTGAGTCAACTTTAATCTATCACTATCACCACCTGTGACCATGGCATCACTTTATAAACACAAAAGTGTTTGTTCAAATGAATGACGTGCATTAATAGCAGGTTATAACAAAAAACGTCTTTCCACTTATTAATTAAATTAAATCTCTTAATGGGTTTGATTAAAATACTTTGAAAAAGTTCCAAACATTCACTAATAGGCCCTGCGCTGTCATTGAATAAACAAATAAAAACGGTATGTATTTACAGTAATCACAAGCAACATTACTAGCGACATAAATCCATTTTAATCACAGAATTACATCATAAACCAGGCGGGAACCCTGATACTAACTAACCCATTGCTTGAGGTAAGACAGTTGTCAGTCTACTTGTGATGCACTGTATCAGTGGCATAAATCCATATTATCACAAAATATTCACCACGAGCCAGGTCGGGCCCTTGACAATAATTAACTTATTGCTTGTGATAAGACAGGTGTCAGTCTACCTGTCATGCATTTTAATTGCATACGGGAGAAAAGCGTAAAGTTTTGACACTAATGTAACATCATTAGTGATAAATCCATATGAACACATTCATTTCAAAAGGGTTCATATAAACCATGTGGGCCTCTTGATACTAACTAACCTATTTCTTGAGTAAAGATGGGTGTCAATCTACATGTACTGCATCTGCATTGCCATTGAATTAAAAATAAATACATGTTGTCACTGTAATGCAACATTATTAATGCCTTAATTCCATAATAATCATATTATTACATCATAAACCAGGTGAGACCCCTGAAACTAACTAACCCATTGTTTGAGTTAAGATAGCTGTCAATCTACCTGTGATGCACTGTATGTATATTAAAAAGAAAAAGTGTTTTACTAAAGCAACATTATATCAGTGACAAATCCATATGAATAGCTCCTACATTTCTGATACACCATAAAACCAGCTGGGCCTTAGTGATACTAAACAACCCATTCCCTCAGTTAAGACAAACCAATCTACCTGTGGTGCATTGACATTGAATTAGTGATGATAAATATATAAAGACGTTATAGTGCTGCAACATTATTAGTAAGATACATTTATAATAATCACATAATTACCCCAAACACAAACTAAGATACAGATTGAGGTATGATGATAGGTGTCAATCTACCTGTCATGAATAATAATTAATAATTTTATAAAAAGAAAAGAATAACTGTTGACACTAACGCAACATCAATGGTGATATAAATATATATATATAAAACCAATTAATTTCAAAAGTGTTACATTATAAGCCCGGTGGGGCCTTTGATACTAACTAACCCATTCCTGGAGTTAAGACAGGTGTCAATGAAGGCATTTTCAATGTATAAAAAAAGGAAAAGCATAAAGTTGTTAAAGTAATACAACATTATTAGTGACAAAAATAATCAATAAATAATACGTTAATTTCAATGGGGATGCAGCAAAAACCAGGGCTTGAAGTAAACCACATGAGTGCTAGAAGTTACATTGTTCCTAGTACTTGATAACAGTCATGGGATGCTTTGTGCCTCAACAGATGCCAAACTTGCCTCATAAAACACTCTTATAAAAACACTAACATCGTGTCCCATATACATTAGCCCCAGTAGGGCGCTAGCCAGCTTGCTAACTGTAATGTCACGGCAACGGTGCTCTATATTTCAGGCGTTACACGCGTGAAGAGCCACTCAAACTCCGCGGAGGGACCGTCAAACGCGACCTCACCTACCTGGACACGCCGGCTCCGGACATCAGCTAGCGCAAAAACCTACGCGTTCCTCTCTCCGCATTTATTTCCAAGGACACTAAACGCCATGACAGTTTAGAAAAATGCATAAAAAATTAGAGGGGGTGGGAGTCGGGGATGGGAAAAAAACTCAGAGCAATTTCTTTAATCCTAACGCACAAGAGCAGTTCATTCATGAGGGGATGCGAGAGTTTGACGCGTCCGCGCTCCACCTACCCCGTGCAGTTTTGCGCGCGACGCGTTAAAATAAAAAAAGTTAAAAATGTGCTTACCTAAAATGGCTACTGCGGCAGCCAAAATACAAACAGCTATTATTTGGTGAAGTTTAGCGCTGGCCGCCTGCTACGACAGCCTAACCTGCGTTTAGGCCCGTATTCTGCCGTTCGCCATTGGTCGGTTCTAAGCGCAGCTGGGCCGCTGGATGTTCCCATTGGCCAGCGAGCTGTCACTCAAGCGACGCAGCGCTAAGCTTGTCTGAGAGACACGCATCGCCAGCGACCATTGTGTACTTTTAGCTCCTTGTGTGGATGTGGATGTTTTTTCTGTGATTCAAGAGGTTTTTCTGTTTCAATTCTTCACCTGTGATCGAAAGCACGCGCTGGATTCATTCGCGTTTGTCGCGTCGCGTCCGGAGTGCAACAGCAACGTTCTGGGTTTTATTTTTCTTCTCGCCTGCATCCACCAATCATGCTGCTTTTTACTCCATCATTACGGCGCATGAGAAAGAGAGAGAGAGAGGGGAAAAAAAATGTAACATTCCACGTCTTTGCTCATGTTTCATATCCCGGATGTGAGAATAGCAGGGGTTATAATGAAACGTGTGGGTGAAGCTGGATTTGTCCTAGTGATGTGTTCGGTTTCCTGAAGCTCTTTTGAGTATCCCGAAGTTGTGTTTGACATTGACAGAAATTCACGTTGTGCATCAAACAGTCTGCATGTCATTGCTGTAATTCGGGCGTGCTTGTCTTGCACTAACCAAAAAGTACCATGGTAATATCATGGTACCATTGTTTGGGTGCTGCCATGGTCTTCTGGACATCTACTACTGCGTTTTCATTGAGTAGCATGCATACAGTAAATTGCATGGTAAGACTATGTTATCAGATGGTAATACTATGGTACTTTTGAAATATACCATGCATGTCATGTCTAAAAACCCTGGCACTTCTTGACATTAGTGCTGGTACCACCACAGTGCTTTTTTTGTAGCTAAGGAATAACAAAAATGTCAACATATACAACTGTTCAAAAGTTTGGGGTCAGTAATACTTTTATCCAGCAAGGATGCACAAAAAATTGATGAAAATTGCAGTAATGTTACAAAATATATATTTTAAATAACTGCTGTTCTTTTGAACTTTTCATTCTTTAAATCTTCTTCAAATGATTGAATCATTCTTCAAATCTTCAGATTATTTCATTCTTCAAATCATTTCTGAAGTATCATGACACGGAAGACTGGAGTAATGATGCTGAAAAGTCAGCTTTGTCATCACAGGAATAAATTACATGGAAAGCAAAATATTCAAGTGGAACAGTTCATTTTAAATCGTTATATTTCACAATATTACTGTTTAATGTATTTTTGATCAAATAAATGCAGCCCTGGTGAGCATTGGAGACTTCTTTCAAAAACATACAAAAAATCTTTCTGGATAGTTGTTTGCACTTTTTGCTTGCAATAAAAAATTAATTTTATCAGTCTCACATCCTTTCCTGCTAATTAGTGTTTGTCCAGACATTAAACCTGCACAAACGGAGTGCTGTCACATTATAACGTTATTCCTGATAAAACTATTTCCTTATGTATCTGCATGCATGTAGCCTATATGTTACTTGTTGTAACCTTGCAAAACTTCCCAGGAAATGACAGAACAGCTGAATTTGGCATCTTCTGCTAAAGGTTTCTGCAGTAGTTCTGGCTTACAATCGTGTTCTTGCGGGGCAGTTACATGTGCACCCATGACCTATATATATATATATATATATATATATATATATATATATATATATATTTTACATGCAATTTACATTTTTATGCTTGGAAGATGCTTTGAATGTCTAAACATATCTTGCACCACTATACTAATATTGTAATAACTATTACAAAGCAAGTATAGGATGCAAGTTATTTTTGTCAACATATATTGAAGTGCACTGAATGAGTAATTGTATTGAAAAGTGCAGAATGCAACAGAGCACACTGTGGAATGCTGTTATCCCACAATCATGACCGTTCAGTTTTTTTCTTGACTCATCATATTATAGACTGCAAAATTTGAATTTTTTTTTTTTACACAAAATATATCACAAAAAGCATAACCAAGATGATAATGGTACCCCACTCATCGGTAAAAGCAATGCCGTATGGTTTGAAATATTTTAGAAGTGGTCAGAAGTTGTTTTAGAAGTTGTACAGTATATAATGCATAGTTCACAGCATACATTATAGTCAAGGGCAAATCTGCTCAAGGCCACAGAAGTGATGGGCCCTGTGTTTAATATGGCATCACACCTCCTAATGGAACCACTCGCTTTCATTGACACAAATGCCAATTTTGCACATAAGCATAATATTAAGGGGGAAAAAAATTTATATACCTCTGTTGAGTCTCTTTTTAAGGTGTAGTTCATGCAGTGCTGCAGTGAAGGGATGTTCCCCTCGTGTGTGTGTGTGTGTGTGTGTGTGTGTTCACCTGCACATGTCTCACTTTCACACTGATTGAGGTTCCTCACAGCAGCTGATTTCCAAACCATCTGTTCCTTCGCTGCACATATGGGAAACTGACTGGAAGAGATGGAAGCAAAGAAAGAACGATAGAACTATTAGGAAGTCAACTTCCCATCTGTATGTCCTCTGAGCATGTCTGACCATGACCATTTAAAATCTTGAAGTCTATAGCAAAGTGTTTACTGTACATTTTAATCATTAAAACGCACGTTATTATTATTAATATTATAATTGATCAATAATAATATCATTATTAAATGAAATGATTCCTTGTTAGTCATTTACCTTGTTTTTCTTTTGCATTATGACTAAAATATCAGTATTATTGTAGTCTTTAATTCATATTTTGAATATATCTTTCATTTTAATTCCAGTTAAAGTTAATTATTGTGTCTTTTTGTCAGCTGTTTTACTGCGTATTTATAGTTATTAAATATTAATATTACATATTTCTTAATTTTTATTTCAGTTTTAGTACATCAAGTTAAACTAAATTAAAATAAGTAATGTTGGCAACTAGCTGAAATAAAATATTTATTAAATGTTTATTATATATATATATATATATATATATATATGAAGAGTTCAGATGCAAAAGCCTCTAAACGCCATTTGAAATTTTCTTCTAAAATGAACATTTTTATCAAGCTTGTATAGTTCAGTAATTTCACTTAAATGGCAATGAAGATTACCTTGTCATTTAAGTGAAATTACTGAACTTAAATATACAAGCTTGATAAAAATGGTCATTTTAGAAGAAAATTTCAAATGGCATTTAGAGGCTTTTGCATTTGAACTCTTCATATATATATATATATATATATATATATATATATATATATATATATATATATATATATATTCATACATCTAATGACAGCAAAAAATGATGAAGAAAAATGAATGAAGAGGAAAGTCCTGCAGCATTTGGGCACAAAAGGAACTAGATTTCAAGCATTGAAATTCAAGTGTCCAAATACTTTCGGGGCGAGATGTTTGCGAGTTTGTATCATGTGTATATGCATATAGTGTTACAGTGGTGAGGAGGATGAGAATGTGCAGGTAAGATGGCATCCATGAAGGAAACGATAAGGGCATCTGTTTAGGAGCACGTAACAAATCCCTCAAGCTCCATGCCTCTTCTCATTGGCTCTGAGCCCAGAGTGCCTCTGGCAGGAGTTGAAGATGTGCATTGCTTCTGTTCAAGCCATAACCACTCCAGCAGTTCATTTTGCGTTACTACAAACCTTAATTTTTTATATTTCTTGCTTTGTGTTCTCAAGCCTAAACCTCAAATCCAACATCTTTAAAACAGCTGGAACCGGACACAAGTGTGGTGATAATGTGCAACCAGCAGAGGGCAGATGTGGCATTATAGAGAGTAGAGAGGAGCAGAGACATTTATCAGACGTTTTACCGTTAAAATTTCTCAAGATTACTTAAAAAACTACTGAACATTTCCACCATTACTGTCCAAGAAAAAAATTACAGTGACTAAGTTCACATATTTTGTGACATGCATAACGAGGCACGATTTCACCCTTTTTTTTTTCCAAAAGACATCTTCCACAACATATCTGTATGTATAATATATTGCTTTCAGAGCAAATATAGGAAAGTAACATAACAAAACATAACAAATCGTGTAACTGCATACAATTACAAAAATAACTGCATACAATCACAAAATATAAAATGCTTTTTTGTTCTTTTAATTAAAGAAATTAATACTTTTGCTCAGCAAGGACACATTTGTAATCTTTTCCAACGTAATACTGTAAATGTCTTTATTTTTATATTCAAATGAACAAACAGTTCCCACAAAAATATTAAGCTGTTAATATTAAAAATGTTTAATATTATAATATATGTTGAATATTAGAATAATTTTAGAATGATTTCTGAAGGATCATGTGACACTGAAGACTGCGGTAATAATGCTGAAAATTCAGCTTTGCATCACAAGAATAAATTACATTTTAAAATATATTCAAATAGAAAATAGTTATATAATATACAATATATCATTACTTGGTGAGCATAAGAGAAGTCTTTCAAAAACATTTAAATATCTTACAGACACCAAACTTATACATGTGACAAATTGCCCCAATATAAATGAGACACCCAGATTCACTTAAATGTTTGTGTTCAAGCATTACAAAAATATGATCTTGAACTGTAGTTTGGATGACAGAATTCACAAAAATGATCCTATCCTATATTTGCCTGTCCAAATCTAAATTCAGTACGCAGATCCCATCGATCATTAAAAGCAATGATTCCTCCTTCAACACAAGGCTGTGTTTGGAAATATGCGGTTTAATTCAGACGAGTCATTGGGGGTCTTGGCCAAGCGTCCCACGAGCGCATTCACAGGATATTTAATGGACTTGTACAGTTTGCACGGAAACAGTTCCAAGTTTTTCAGTTCATCCACACTGCCAAATGTTTAGAGCAGCCAAGAAAATATGGAAGATTTCTGAATTTACAGCTTTGATGTGTTTCCTGCCTGGTGTGACATGTGTGTGTGTGAGACTCAAATGAACAAAAATGGGAGGAGAAAAGGAGAGAGAGTGAGAAAAGTTAAAGCCGAGGAGGGAGCATTGTGAGACCGGCTCAGTGTACAGGATGAGGGACGTGAGAGAAAGCTACAGTCGCATTTGATGCATTCGGTTGCTTTGCTTTTCGCCCTGTATAAGCAGCTTCTCAGAATCTGGTGTCATTTCTGCCTGCTGGAGAAGCACGCGCTATCAGGAGTCAACAGACATCTGCTGCTGCAACACACACACACACACACAGACACGCACGCCGCTGCAGAGATGAGCCCAAACGTGTTTTTGCTTAGTTGTCAGACATAACCCGGCTCTGGAATAGAAGAGCTCTGAACCAGGTAAGACAAACTATTATAAATACTGACTATTATAATTATATTCTGGTTTGAGCTGTCCTGCTTTGTTTTCACTTTTTAGACACCTTTTTTACACTGAAAATGCAAAATTAGTGTGTGTTTTTTATAGTGTGATATTTACTAACATTTTTACTACTACACACTCAGCCAATAGCATGTGTTTGGGGCGGGACTATCTGTTTTCTGATCAATGGCAGACAGTGGGAATGTCCAGGAAACCTGTTTGAAAACAATCACTGAACGGTTGATTTCACATTTGAAGTGCATGAACACGAAATTAAAATGGACCTTGTTAACTTTTTTAAAGAGATAGTTCACCAAAAAAAAATAAAAATAATAATAATTCTATCATCATTTACTCACCTTCATGCCGTTCTTAACCCATAACACTTTCGTTCATCTTTGGAACTAAAATTGAGATCTTTTTGCTGAATTCTGAGCTTTCTGTCGTTCAACTTCCACTTTGATGCTTCAAAAAGTTCATAAAGAGATCGTAAAACTAATCCATGTGAATTGAGAGGTTTAGTCAACATTTTCTGAAGAGACTCGATCGCTTTATGGTGCACAGATTTAAAGTAAGTATTTTATTTATATTCATCAACACACACATCAGTTGTGGTGGAAGCTCACGCATGTTCGCTTGATGTGCGAGAACCAATGAGGTTCATTCTCAAGTAACGCAGCATGTTTGAGCTTCAGCAAGAACCAATGAGGTTCATTCTTGTGTTACGCATCACGTTTGAGCTTCAGCAAGAACCAATGAGGTTCATTCTCATGTAACGCATCATGTTTGAGCTTCTGCAAGAACCAATGAGGTTTGTTCCTCAGTGTCGAGCAGGTTCAGTTGAGTTTCTGTTTATATTCACGGATGAATGTTTATGTTAATAAAAGCCGAACTTCAATCAGTTCATATAAAGCGATCAAGTCTCTTCAGAATATTTGGACTAAACCGCTCAATTCATATTAGTTTTACGATCTCTTTAGAGCACAAATGTCTCAGATTACATCAAAAAGATCTTCATTTGTGTTCCGAAGATGATCGAAAGTCTTGCTGGTTTGGACCAACATGAGGGGGAATCATTTTGGGGTGAACAAACAGAATTTTTGGGTGAACAAAGCACGTTCTTGTGCTATTATGAACAATTTATCACTTTCAACGTCATGTTATCGAAAGAAACTAGGGTCAAGGTTGTCAGAATTTCCACTGCAGTCCTGTGTTTGTTTCGCTAAATTAACACCAAACAGACGTCTTTGTGCATCAACGGTCATCTGCAGCGTTTGGACAGGGATGAGGTTCGCTGCACAGGTTGGCTGAAAGAAAAACGCCTTTTCTCAGTGTTCAGTGTCATGTTTATTTTCGCAGCTGCTGGCACGTGTTCTTGGAAAAATGGCAAGTAACAGATCTCTAAGCTAGTGAGAGAGAGAAACAGGGATGTGTTTAGGTGATTAACCTTGGGGAAAAAATCAATTAACAGACGTATAAAATATACAGTAAAAATGGGCATTGTTAACTTATGGACAAAAAAGTCAATATAAGTTTAAGTTCAAATCAAATATAAATAGATACATGTTAAACTCTGTAGATTGTGACTTGCACTCTAGTCTGTAACAAATTCACCAAACAGAAATTAAGTTTACACACTGTAAAAATATATTGTTGGTTTAACTTAAAAAATGAAGTAGCCTGGTTGCCTTAAAATTTTAAGTTCATTGAAATGGAAAAAGTGAGTTAATACAATGAAGAAGATTGATTTAATCATCAGTAACTCCAAATAATATGTTATCTGAACTAAATAAATTATTAAAGTTGATTTGACAAAAGAAAGAATGTTGTGACAAATCAACTATTTTTTTTACATTGCACACTGTAAAAATATATTGTTGGTTTAACTTAAAAAATGAAGTAACCTGGTTGCCTTAAAATTTTAAGTTCATTGAAATGGAAAAATTGAGTTATATATTGAGTTAAATTGACTTTAATAAAATGGAGGTGATCAATTTAACCATCAGAAACTCAAAATATTATGTTATCTGAACTACATAAATTATTTAAGTTGATTTGACAAAAGAAAAAATGTTGTGATTGCAAATCATGAAAAAAAATTTTTTACAGTAATTTCTAGACATTATAGATTAATGCCGCCTTCATGTGCTATCAGGAATTTTTTACTTCCCACTTCTGAAGTCGTGATTACGAGCTTGATGCGTTCCATTGCTTTGTTGTCGGAAACTACTGGAATCATGACAGGTTTATTCTTTAATTGGGAGAAACTTATGAAATATAATCAAAACCAAAATTATACCTAACATCTTATGACAGACGCTTGCAGACGATTCTGAAATTTCAGTCGAATACAGGCTATTATTGCTGTGTATAAAACACAATATGCTTCAAATGATTATTCATATATGCACTACTTTAATTACAAGACAAAAAGATGATGTAGCTGTGGTGGAAAAACTAATCCAGAATACCAGTCACAGCAGCAATCGTTGGAAACACTGCGAGTGCTTTATTGTAAATACGGTTTTTGTTTGTTTATATGAACTGAGTGAAGACTCTAAATTATATTCTGTGATAACCGACAGCATGAGATGCTGATGATAGGGCTTAACCTGCATTTAACCTGCAACACTGCTGTTAAAGGCAATAAAAGAGACTAGGCCTACAAGCATTTCCAAGAAGACAAATGATGTTTAATGGAGCTCTTTGTCATGCGTTAATACAAACCAGCGGTTGTGGAAAAAACCCTCAGACAGGTTCCACTGCCCTCGAAGAACGAGTTCACAGAGAGGCTCCTCACGGTTTTCAATTTACACTCCTTCACAATCCCGTTTAGCTCATCCCTCCATTCTCCTGACTTCCCCACCTCTCTCTCCCTGATGGCCCGTTGTGGGAATCTGAAACTCAAGACTGCCCTGAAAACCGTAAGGCTATGAAAATCGAGCGATCTCAAAATCTTCCTCTCTCGCTCTCTTTTGTTTCTTACACTTGTCTGCCTTTTCCCTTTGTTGGCCTTGTTTCCATTTTAATGGATACAACACCCTTTGAAAGAATCTGGGAATCTAGAAGAAATAAGTCGACAGCCATTGATGGTCGCGTTACAGGATTGTCATGTTACATTAAGAAACGTGTCAAATATTTGAAGGCATGCTAGCTGTGCTGATGTTATATATCAGAAAGCATATAAAGCTGCAATTGGGCAACCTAAATATGCAAATAAGGCAAAAACAGGTTCAACCTTTCCACAGAGACATTTTATGGATTATGATGTATGATTGCGAGCATTGATGGATTAAAGGGGTGGTTGACTGCTTTTTTTCTTTGCATGATTGTGTTTATGGGGTACAATATAACATGTATTCGTGGTTTTTCTTTTTTTTTTTCAAGTTTTATTTTTCATAAATTTCACCTTTATTGTAAGCCGCTTTCTCCTCTGTCATTTGAACGACCGGTTGAGTCTATGACACCACCCCCTCAGAAACAGGCAGTGGGCTCAGATTGGTTAGTTTGGGCCGGTGTGTTGTGATTGGCTAAACTTGCATATGTGTTCCTGTCAAATGTACATAATGGTGTCGATACTGCAGTAGCATTTTGTACCAGATTTAGACCCAGAAAGCGGCTATGAAGAGAGTCAAGCAGAACCTCGCCACATACGGCTCTTACAAAACGTTTCTGAATGGTAATTTGCCTATATTTCTTTTTTAACTTTATACACGTTTGTTTTACACAATAGCATCGAACTGACTGGCTGTCTACTATATACACAAACAGCATTGGTTTACGTTCTTGATCAAATCGAAAAATAACGTCATAAAGTATATATACATAAAAAAAAATACATTTACAAAATTAATACATATACAAATTCAGGTCCAAAATGTTTGTACGCGTTTGTCGTAGACACGAAATAGCATAACTAAGTGGCTATAAAGTCAGCGCTGGCATTTGATAAAACTAAAACATTATGTCTGAAATTATACATGCAAAAACATTTAAATTTATTTAGCCTACTTACAGGTTGTGGCCCAACAACTGCTGTCTCTGGTTTTAAAGTTGTATCTGCTTCATGCTTTAGTAACATTTTCTTGTTGAATCCGGCATTGAATTCGTGGAGATTGTGGAAGCTGTCTCTCGTAAAATGCGCAGCACAGCTAGATTATGATTATAATTTTCAGCAACATAATCAAACATAAATTGTATCCATTGTTGACGAACTACAACGTCCGACTCCGTGGGAAGCCCGAACACAGAAGACCTGACAGCTGGTGAAAATAACACACTTTCAATGAGCCGCAGAAACATGGTCATGCCCTTTTTTGCATTTCCAGAGGGAGGGTTGATGTAAATCTATGGGTTAGTGATGTCTAACACCCGTTGTAGTCCCAATCGAGTCGTTTTTGTAGGCATTAAACTTGCTGATTTTTAAAAGACGATATCTCTGCTTACACTGAACTTTCAGCGCTGCAACTTTGCAGATACTGTTCATGCACCAACAGCAACATTACACACTATTTAAAAAAAAAAAAGTGAAATCCCAATCAACCAACCCTTTAACTGTTATTGTGATGCCAAATACAAGATACTCTTTTTGACCCAAGCACAATATGAACAAATATGGAATATTTACATTGCTATGGCAAAGACATTGCTAAGTATTTCCCTGGCTCTGGCAGACACACTAATAGAACAAGAATCTAATTTTCTGCAGTTGATTAGTTGTGTCTGGAAGAATGTGAGTTCTCAGAACAGCCATAACCAGTTCTTCAACATCTGTGTGAGTTGGTGGGGCTTTCCCAAAGAAGTGATCGTCTCACAACTCGCATCTCGCATTTGCCTGTGAGAATTGAACACACCCGTTTAATCTAATTTAAACCCTGGACATAAACATTTTTACTCACCAAATGCTTGATAAATCAATTGCTTTCATGTTCAGGAAATATGTGCAAGGATTTGCATTTCATTAATGTACAACACTCTTCCATCCTGTTTATATATGACCAAATATGTATATGCAATCGTGTTTAACACAATCTACACCCATGCACATAGACAACAACTCCAAAAGTCAACAGGTGGTCTGCTTCAGATAGCACAAAAACACAAGTTACTATCTGTATAAACCTTTATCTTTGGCTCACCAGCTCAATCAGGAAGGAACTGGTGGAAAGGGTTAGTTCACCAAAATTAAATGTAATTTATGAATGCAGCATATAATATATGAATTTCAGAGGCTGGGTGGACTAGAAAGAGAAAAGAAGTGCATATATGAGTCTGTAAATTGCCACATTCATGCCATCAGGGGGTGAGCCGTTTTCATATCTGTTACATACATTAATGTCAAGCAGGAGAGCTGGAAGCAAATTTTTTTCCCTTTCGATCAGATATGAAATGCAATTTCCATGTATTTATATTACCTTTAAAAGATCTGGAATGTGAGGAGATTACATTGTTAAAAGGTGTGGCATGAGTACACACAGCTAGAGAAAGCGTATGTGCTAGAGAAGCAAGACGGACAGTGTTTTCATAATATCCAGTCATTGACTTCAGTGGTGGTACACCCTGCTGAGATACCCACATATCCAATCCGCTCTCATCCCAGATGAACTCAACCTTTTTTCACTCCATATCTGCAATGCTTTATTCGTTTACACTAGAAAAACAAAAGGAGAGAAGTGCAGGAAGTGCAGAAAAAGGAGGGATTTGCACATCAAACATGCAGCCAGAAGTACAATCGCTCTGGTGGAAGAACTTAAAGTGAGGTGGACCCAGGTGGACCCAAGCCAGAGCGGAAAGCCCCACTTTGTAAAAACACACCGCCAAAAGTAGTTCCATCCGCAAGAACGAAGGGCAACTAATTGTGAGGACTGTCAGAAAGGGCATATCATGAAATCAAGGATTGAGGAGGTTCATAAGTTCTTCAAAATCTTAAACTGCACATTTTCAAAATCTAGGTTGGGTTTAGTCATGTCTACCTGACACCCATCATTGCTCTTAGTTATATATTGATGCTAAGTACAACCCAGGCAGATATATAACAAATGAACAACAAAATAACACATTGCTCACAGCAATCATTATGAATCCTGACATGTAATTGTCTCAAAGTTTTTCAGCAGGGAAAATTTGTGCTTGTGCTATCAATATGCTAAAACATTCATCTTCAAATAAAAAAAAAAAAATTACTAAAATATTAAGGCTAAAAAAAAAAAAAAAAAAATGGAGACAATCTAATTGTCACTGGCCAGACTGATCTCATGAAGTAGCGTGTGTATGACACGCCAATTCGTATTTCCATTTTTGGCGTGCTATCAAGACGCATAATCGTCTTTCAGCGTGTTTATGATCGCCGTTGACTTAACGTTATATAAATATATGACTTACCTCAACCCCGTCCCTAAACCTAACCGTCACTGGGGTTAATGGCATTTATGACTGGAGATTTGACTGCGTGTACAGACACACGGAATGACGCGGACGTTAATGGCGTAGACATACACGTGGATACACGCAGATAGTTCAAAATGCGTAGAGATAACACGCCACCTGACTCGAAAGTGGCGTGTATGTTTACACAAAAGTCATGATGTCATGTTGCACTGGCCTAATTGTTGAACGTCTTTATTGCAGTAGACAGTGAAGTTGTGTTCGTCTTTTCTTCCCTACTGTGACTGAGAAATGAATGAGAAAAAAATTAAGACTAAACTGTCACTGATGCCGATTATTAACACTCAACGATTTTAGGCCCGATTTTTGCTCGACGACAGGTTTTGTGAGATCGCCGACAAATGCCCGAAATCATAGGCAAATCAGTGCTCGTTCACGTGAGTGACAATCCCGACGTGTGAATGATCAAAGACCTGATCTGAGAGAATCGCCGACGATTTTAAGGTCCACAAAGAGATTTGGCATACTAACTATAGCCTTGTTCACACTACATGATTTTAAAACGTTGGGCTGAACTGTGCTGTTCACACTACATGACTCCCTCTCTGTGAAATCAGGAGTGTTCAAGTTGTTGAGCTGTTCACACCACACGACACAACGTGATTGATCAACAACAGGAGGTAACGCACTACACGAGTTGACAACAACTCTGTCACCCAACGATTCTATCTTGTCTACAAACCACATTTTGTCACGAGAAATCACGCGATAAAACGAACAGGAAATGACACGAAACAGCACGCGTCCCAATACCCAGCAAAGAATACTGACCTCAACCTATGCCTTGCTCTGATTGGCTGTAGCTCATGACATCACGCCAGCAGCCATATCACCCTGTAGCCCAAGACTGGTTGCCCATTAAAGCTAAGAAGGGCTGAGCCTGGTTAGTACCTGGATGGGAGACCTTCTGAGAAAGCCAGGTTGCTGCTGGTAGAGGTGTTAGTGAGGCCAGCAGGGGGTGCTCACCCTGTGGTCTGTGTGGGTCCTAACGCCCCAGTAAAGTGATGGGGACACTATGCTGTCAAAAAGAGCACCGTCCTTCGGATGAGACGTTAAACCGAGGTCTTGACTCTCTGTGGTCATAAAAAAATCCCAGGATGTCTTTCGAAAGAGTAGGGGTGTAACCCCGGCATCCTGGCCAAATTTGCCCAGTAGCCTCTGTCCATCATGGCCTCCTAATCATCCCCATATACACCAATTGGCTTCATCACTGTCTCCTCTCCACCAGTAAGCTGGTGTGTGGTGAGCGTTCTGGCGCAATATGGCTGCCGTCGCATCATCCAGGTGGATGCTGCACATTGGTGGTGGTTGAGGAAATCCCCCCCCCCCCCCTCTATGTGAAGCGCTTTGAGTGTCCAGAAAAGCGCTATATAAATGTAACGAATTATTATTATTTATTATTATCACGTGAGGTTGAGTCGTGCGACAGCTCTGGATATCTAGCAAGCTATATATTTAACGCGTCTGCAAGCACCTTTGATGCGTTGTTGGCTCTTTCATACTAACAGATTGGCGAGTGTCCTTTTTGCAGCAAATCAATGGGCAAATAATATTTGAGGACTGTAAAATGTAACCTCAAAACTCAAGAACAAGTCTGCCTTTTTGAAAAAAGAAAAATTGAAAAATCTCTGTAAACTATTACAGTGGAAAGAAAAAGAAGGATACTGAAAAGAAAGAGAGAGAGAAACAAGAACAGACAGAGAGTGAAGAGTAATTACACCGTTCACGGCCTTCTTTACTGACTGCCCTCTCACACACTTAAACTCATATGGCACACACAAACAGGATGTACAGCCCCCTAAAGATCTGGGATCTATTAAAACTCAAATGCAGACAGAGCAAAAAGTAAATAAATAAAAAGAATCCTAAATTGAACCTTTAGCTGGCATTCCCACTGTCTGCTTTGAAGACTCTTGCACTTTCAAGTGGCCACTGGTTTGCCGCCGAGATGCAAGGTAGTCATTTGGATTTGTTTACACTCTAAGAGCAGAGCTGAAGACATTCAATGCTCTAACCGCATAATGCATTTCCTCTGTTAATCATATAAATCATGAGATCTGAAGGCATTCATGCTGTTCTGAATTTGAGGACAGTCATTTTTGTCAGTGTCTGTTTTTAGTGGTGTTTGAGAAAGACAAAACAACATTGAAGACTTGTATATTCTATTAAAAAAAAGTGAATAGGCAAAACTCACTGCCATAATGTTGCCATGGCATTGCTATACAGTTGCTAGGGTGATTAGGTTCGGCGTTATGTACGTTATGTATATTACAAAATTGCCTGATCGCCGAGAAAAATACATACATTTTGAAGTATGAGCAATGATAACAGTGATGCTTACAAACACCATTCAATATTTTACAGTACACAAAGTATGATTTAATAATCGCTCGACTACATGTACATATCAAAAATGAAATATTGTATAAACAATGGTTTATAGAAAATAATGTTTATATTCCCACTATTAGACCCACTACTAAAATTTACACTAAAATTGGCATAGAATAGTGCACAAGTACGAAAAATTACTCTTTGAATGAACAAAAAAATCAATTTTTAATTTATTTGCTTTATTTCAGCATTATGCAATTATGTTATTCCAATTTATTGTACTTACGTTGGGTCAACTTAATTCATTAAGTTTGATTCAGCTTATTTACTATGTTTTTCGGCACAGGGTAATTTAATAGTGAAAGACTCCCTGTCCTCTGATATGATTCAGGTATTCAAATTCATATATTCATTCAGCAAATGCAATATAATTTATTTTAGTGTCACACTAATCAATAGCCATCTATTAGCTCCACTGTTCTCCACAATGGAAACTCACTGAAAATTATTTGGTTCAATAATTGCAATGTAATTGAACATTAAACACAATTGCGCACTACCAAGTCTTCCCCTTTTCTAATTTTCTTAAAAACACATAAAATAACACTCAATTTTAACATGTATTCTCTCTTAATTCTACCATATGCAAAGCATGCTGGGAACTACCAAGCACCGCCCAGTTTCAGTTAATGCAACACAAATCTTTCATGTAATCCAACACAAACAAATTAAGTAAACTATATATTTAAGCAGATTGAACACAATTAAATTAAGTTTGGACTAAATTTATAGCAATTGTGTTGCTTAAGCTCATTTTAATGAAGCAATTTGAACAAGCAGCAAAATTCATTTTTTTGAGTGGGGATGCACCTCAGGTAAACAAATATGGTTTTACTAAGATTCACCACAAAAATAAAGTTTGAAATGTAACTGCTCAAATTATAGAAAACAATAGCCTATTTGCAGTGGTGGAATGTAACGAAGTACAAATACTTCGTTACTTTACTTAAGTACATTTTTCACGTATCTTTACTTTACTTAAGTACAATAAATAGTGCCTACTTTTTACTTTTACTTCGTTACATTTTGCAGCAATTATTATACTTTCTACTCCACTACATTTCTACAACTTCTGTTACATTTTCGTTACATTTTCTGATCAGTTTTTCCCCTGCCAAAACGTAATCTGACCGTCCGTTCGTTGCACGTTTGTCTCACCAGTGACGTTTGGTTGCCATAGATACAGTACATCAACCCGGTCACACTAAATGCGTCTCACACGCAGTGTGTTTATCATGCAACTCATACGCGAAAATTTGTTTTTTACGTGCATAGGAAACAACACCGTGTGTAATATATGTTTGGTTTGGTTAGGATTATGGCAAGCCAAGAGGTTCAGAATTACACCATAAATGAATCGCGTTTACTGCCAAACATAGTTATTAACATATAGTAAGGATAAGCATGATATTGCCTAATTGCAAGCTTGTTTCAGAAATGGTGACATTTTTTTTCCATCATTATTAAACATCATTATAGGAGTAGGCTATTAGGTTGAATGAGTTAGAATTGAATGTTTTATTAATCATTAGAAAATAGACATTAAGATAATAAATTGTTATGCAAGTACTTTTACTTTTAATACTTAAAGTACATTTAAAATAAAGTACTTTTTACTTTTTACTTAAGTATGGTTGTCATTGTGTTACTTCTACTTTTACTAAAGTAAATATTTATCTGGGTATTTGTACTTTTACTTAAGTACTGAGATTCAGTACTTCCTCCACCACTGCCTATTTGGAACGAATATAGCCTTTGATAGAACAAAAATCCATTAACATATTTAAACTATTGGCAAAGGATGTGGCTTAGCAACATTAAACCCTTTTTGACCTGACGACAGTTTTACAGAACAAACCATCCAGCCACAAACCCTTTCACCTAAATTAATCTTGTGTACATCTGCTGAATAACCTAAAAACCTCATAGATTTAGATTGGAGAGCTGCTTCTCCAGTGTTTTGCCATCCATACTTCATGCCATCCAAGAAAACGTTCAAGCCGATGTTCACCAGAAACCAGCCGAGGAGGTGATGGAGTTTAAAGCGGTTTAGGTAAAATGGAGACAATGCCTCACTGAGAAATACTGGATGAAATGTTAGCCCACATCCTCTGGCAACAACCTACATTCTCATTGGCTCAACGCTTTTTTATTTCACTATTTTTTCTTATTACACAAAGCACTGTATTCACATTACTGGACAAATGAATCCAGAGACTGGACTGAAATAACTTCAATATAAAGATTTCACTTTCCGAGCAACTATTCAGAGGAGATTTAGACGTCTAGTGACCTTAAACTCTCGAGACACTAACCAATTTTGTGGCTGTCGTAACCTTCCAGACGGGCTCAGAAACCAAATCCATGCTTTACTCCTGGTAGTTAACCAACTTCACAAAGCACATGGAAAAATGTCTGCCTTGTCTCAACTCATGCACAGCCTTTTCAAGAAACACTTAACGTCATAAGTACACCCATAAGAAATCTATTAGACTTATAAACTTATTGCCAATACATAAAAATCCCCTTGTGTGTATGAAAGCTAAGCTTAAAAACTCGCTATAACAAGCTTTCTAGAGGGATGTTTGCATGTAGCCAACCTTAGTTAACAAAAGTGTTTCTATCACCAGCTCTGGGCTTTTATTCACTTGGACGAGAAAAACAGCTCCATAAATAATGCTAATCTTGAGATAGCCGATCATTCAGTTTTACTATCATGAGAATACATAGGAACCTATTTTGGCATAGAGGAAATATGGGACAGAAATCAGGAACTGATTATTGAGGGACAAGGTCATGAATCATCATAGGATTGAGAGGAAGATGCAACATCTGGCAAAAACATTCCATTCAACCAGCAAACATCAGGAGTTCTTATATAAAGACCAACGCCATTAACCACGAACATGCTAAACTTTGCCACATTTTGGGTTTAAGGAGGAATTACGAGCAAGTTTGTTGTAATAGTAAAACATGTAGTTTTAAGTTACCAAATTAAGACAGGTTTACAATCTACACACATTCTTATGACCTTTCAACAACTGCCTTCTTCAAATGACTGTTAACATTTATGCATGTTATTGCATTTGTGCATGTTTGCATGAAAAAAGACAGAAAAACAGAGAAAGAGATGGGAAAAATGTGCAACCTATTTATTACTCATCATTATTAGGCATTTGAACTATGGCTGGGAAACGATTAATCGCGATTAATCGCATCCAAAATAAAAGTTTGTGTTTACATAATATATGTGTGTAGAGTGTATAATTAATTTGTATATATAAATACACACACATTCATGTATATATTTAAGAAAAATGTGTTATTAATATATCAAAAATATTTATATTTATATATATAATATTAATTATGTATAAATATATAAAGTATATACATGCAAATATTTCTTAAATATATACATGCATGTGTGTGTATTTATATATACAAAATAATTATACTCATGCAGCACACACACATATATTATGTAAATTCAAACTTTTATTTTGGATGCGATTAATCGTTGCCCAGCCCTAAGAATATGTGTATGGTTGGTTATCAAAAATAATTGTGCAGGGCACATTTCACCCCAAAATCTAGTTTTTATATTAATAAAATAATAACCAAAATACATAACAATTAAAATATATATATATATATAACACATATTTATATAATAGAATCAGAAAATAATATACATGTCAAACAAAATCAATTTTAAATTCAGACTTTTTATACAAAAAAATCTAAACAGAGTTTGTAAACATGTCTAAGGTACAGGTTTAGATGCTGCCCACATTAATAATTTACATATTAGTGTATATTCGAACATTTAAAAAAATATACAAGTGCATTTTACATGAATACTAATGCGGTCATCTTGAATTGTGAATGAAAGCACATGAGTATGTGCAGGGGCCTCTGGGGTCCCAATGTGATGCAGTGGAAAAAAGCATTCTTAACAATTACGTCTGACCTCGCTGTGATTTATACGGCCTTTCTAAAGCATGCACACTCACTCACTCATATATCATACACAACACCATATACATCACTGGGAAGTAGAGGGGCCAAACTCCCCCAGAAAACATAAACAAAGCCATGCGAGCAGACAACCGTTTCCCTCCATGTGTTTACTGTCTTTGCCCACTTCACACTGACTTTACAGGTGCAGTTAACTCATAAGTTTGCCAAACTTTACAAATAATTATAGATTGCACTAGAGATTAAATATTGTTTAGAGGCCATGTACTAATAATTCCATCCAATCATTTGCTGTCTAAATTGAGAATGCCCCTCACTCCAAAGCGTGGAGTTTCCACCTTCATGTTTTACGCAGAAATGTTTTATTCTAGCTTTAGCGCATGCATAATTAGTGATACTACACCAAACCAGCAGAGGATAGCATGGAGTACAGAAAGAAGTGCAGTAGAAGAGAAGTTAAAACACCTAGATATGTTGATATTCTTGCAAGCAAAAGTTGAAACAAGATGCATAATGTATATCTGCTTACCTCTCCCCACGAGTGCACAGATTTTTTTTGTTTCCACCTTTGACTTCTGCTGCTTTTTCTTGCCATTCATTTTCAATCTTCTTCTTTAGAGTTCTTGAAAGAAACAACAACACAATTGTAGTTGCCACCTAGTGAACTCACAAATGAATACAGACAATTCAATAGGCAAGCATGAATATTACAAATGAACAAAAAAGTTGCTTTGCTTTTCAACTTAGTCAAGTACACGTTAAAATCATAGTTGACAGTTCTGTCCCAAATGACACACTATACATTGTTGTGCACTTATGGTTGCATCCAAAATAGTTCCCTAGAAACAGTATGTGACAAAAGAAGTATGTCCAAATTCACAGAACTCAAAATGTACCCGCAGTCAAGCAACATAACTGATGCTGGTTGGTCACATGATAATGACAACATGGCGAATGTAATACGTCCAGATTACATTCATACTACACACACTTATAGGCCTGCTAGAACATTTTTTTTTTTAGCGGTGCAATTACTTATTGTAGTACACTCTCAGAAAAAAAGGTACAAAAGCTGTCACTGGGGCTGTACCTTTTAAAAAGGTACACTTTTGTACCCAAAGGCTGCATATTGGTAACTTAGTGGTACATATTAGCACCTAAAATGTACATATTAGCACCTAAAATGTACATATTAGCACCTAAAATATACTGTACATATTAGGACCTAAAATAGACATATTAGCTACTGAAATGTACATATTAACACTAAAAATGTACATATTATTAGCACCTAAAATGTATTAACATCTAAAATGTACATATTAGCACCTAAAATGTACACATTAGCACCTAAAATGCACATATTAGCACCTAAAAATGCACATAAAATGTACATATTAGCACCTAAAATGCACATATTAGCACCTAAAATGTACATATTAACACCTAAAATGCACATATTAGCACCTAAAATGCACATATTAGCACCTAAAATGCACATATTAGCTCCTGAAATGTACATATTAAAACTTAAAATGTACATATTAACACTAAAAATGTACATATTGGCACCTAAAATGCACATATTAGCACCTAAAATGCACATATTAGCACCTAAAATGCACATATTAGCACATAAAATGTCCATATTAGCACCTGAAATGTACATATTAGCACTTAAAAAATTGACAAAAGTTTACCTTTTGAAAAGGTACAGCCCCAGTGACAGCTTTTGTACCTTTTTTTCTGAGAGTGTACCTACTCAAATATGAAGAAAAAAAAATGTGGTAAGTCCTCAAATGTGATTTAAAAACATTTTTTAAAAGGTTTGTGTGATTTTTCATTTGCTATTCTGTCAACTGCCTCTTTCTCCCGAGGCAATCCTTTCTCTGAACTCCTCGTTCTCCACTCACGTTTTTCATTATTCCAATAAAAACATGTTTCTGTCATCTAATATGGCCTAAAACTTGGACCACGTGTGATATGTGTGTACTCATGATTGCTTACAAGACTGATGTGCGTAACTCCCCTGTTAATCTCTTCACAAGAGCCCTTAAACACAAAGTCATCTAGCACCTTTACTAATTCATGACCTCCACATAAATCTTATTAAAGAGAGAGGTAGATTTTTACAATTCCAGTGACATGACGTGTATAACCCTTACTTGGAATTTGTCTTCTGCACAAGTTAGTGCATACACATTATGAACAGTGAGTAGTTAACACACACACACACAGAAATCCATGGACACACACCTGGAGCAGTGGCCTGCCATTTTTGCTGCGGCGCCTGAGGAGCGATTGGGGGTTAGGTGCCTTTCTCAAGTTATTTCCTTCCGGTATTGAGAATTGAACCATGACCTTCGGGTTACCAGTCTAACTCTCTTAGGCCCTGAAGAAGAATAGTGAGCTTTACTCATGCAGAACTCACCTCTCAAAAGTCTCAAAAGAACTATTTTAAGTTGCAGTTGTAAACGTATGGTTTAGTCATATAGGCAGACCATTTTGGAAAATAATTAGTATACCAATTCTCAAAAATCAGTACAATTTGAGGTATCTTTCATGGTTGCAGCACGAACGTTATGGGAATAGTTAAACTGCAAAGATTATTTACGTTTCAATCCCCAACTCCAAGTATGAACAATAGTTATAGTGATCTTTGCCTTAGTAAGCAGCACATAAAACTCCCATTACACATCGGTCCTGCTCGGGGGTATTGGGTAATAATATCTTAAACAGCAGAATAAAGGTGATGATTTTTCACAAAATTCAACATTATTCAATTAATGTTCTGTGTGCCGTCATCCATGGCTTTGTTCCAGTATGGATTGATGGGGGTGATGTGTTTGTGTGTGGGTGTGTATGAGCTCTATGGGGTTCACTTTGAGGGGGGCAGAGTTCATTACAGCGAAGATCCCCTGAGATCGATTTCTTAAAAGTTATTTAAGAGTGAAATCTATGACTCAAGCACTATTCAGCAGAGATTGCGCAATCAAAGAGCTCACAAATCACTCTTAATACACAACATATGGCAGGATTCACAGAAATTCTTTCAAATTTCTCACATTAGAGATATCTTGTGGTCTTTAAAGTTTTGTCCGAGACCCTGTGAATGCAGGCGATGGCCTGACCCTGACTAAGATACATTCCAAGCTGGTTCTTGACTATAATGTATATTGGAAATTTGTTTGATGGGTCTGTGGTTATGACTAAGTTCTCTGCAATGTCCACTTTGATAAAGCTAATTATATTCTGTTAATATATGATATTGATGGTTGTAGTCTACTACTTCCATCTGGGTCATGAAAATATGCAGGTTACATATCAGCATGTTAATGAGTGTCATTAAAAACTCATTTCTATTTCAAACATTTATGAAAGAAGATGCTGAGGGACTTCAAAAGAGGCTAGAGTTTCATCTCACATGAGGTGGTAGTTTCTTGGTTAATGGTCAAGGCTAATAATTGGGATAGTTCCTGTCTGCATGACTTTCTTTTTTCTGAACACATAAAAAAAAAAAAAAAGTCTGGTGTTTTTTTTAATTTTTTTGTCCATACAATAAAAAGTCAATGGGGCCCAATGTTGTTTAGACCCCATCGTTCTTTAAAATACTTTGTGATCTGTAGTTTTATAAAAACGTTTTACTGAATTACCTGTACAGAAGCTTTAAAATCAATTATTACATTCGTTATTTCCTGTTACATCCTAAAAAAATCCATCCCACCCAACTGACCTAGATTGTGAACCCAGCACTCTTCAAGGGCATCATTACCCTGTGCTTTTCTTGATCCACAGCGTTGTGTGCTCTGGACTAGTTATCTATTCCCTTTGGCGCAAAATCCCATGAGTCCCCTGGGTAAATGATTGATGGCAATCTGGCTGTTTCCAGGAAGATTTACATACGAGATTGCTTAGCGATATTGTAAAGTGTTAACACATATGCCATGTGCAACTATCCCATGGCTGCAAATATACAAAATGCCAAATAAAAATGTTTCGGAATGACAGCCATCATACTCTGAATCACAGTTCAAGCCAGTAAATCCACAATACCTCCCCTCTACACCCTTCTGTTTTTCTTCCTCCTGCCAAAAAACAAATGGAAAAAAGTCTTAGTATGGCAGTTTCTCATGCTAGACATGATCCCTGTGCTAATATTTTGATTGGCCAGCACTCAGATATCTTACTGTGCATCCCACTGAGAATAATGTGTGTGTGTGTCTATATATATATATATATATATATATATATATATATATATATATTTAAATAAATAAATGCATATTCACAATAGATACAGGACTAGATGTTATTTGCAAGTATCTGTGCTTATCAAATGTACAGTATGACTGAAGTTTCTTAATAATCTGTCTTAAAAGGAATAGTACACACAGAATTATCATCAACAACATTGTCATCATTTACTCACCTGCATGTTGTTCCAAGCTTTTATGACTTATCTCTTGTACATGGTTTGGAATGCCATGAGGATATGGTGACAGAATTTTCATTTTTGGGTGAATTTGCTTGTGTAAATTTAATTAAAATGCTGATGTAATTTATTGTAATTGTTCTCTGTGATCTGTTGACATGTAAACCCCAAAATTTACTAGATTCTCTGTACTAGTCTGGACGCACACATTGTCTCTGGTGTTTATATAATAAATCCTTCAGTTTTCATTGCATCTGGATGTCCACCACTACTTTTGGAGAATGAAATTTGTTTTTTCGCTTGTTTTTTGGGGGAAACAATCCAAAACACAGATGGATTGGGTTAATTACAATATTGTGCTGGGTTTTTTTTTTTTTTTTTTGGTAAACCTCAGTGCTATTTAGGAGGATGTTCAACATTTCAACACTTAAAGGCACATATTTCAACGCTTATTCTGATTTCAGGCTACTTTTTGTGTTAAAAAATGTTTAACTATAGCACCGTGGCCAAAATTTGTTATAGACATGCCAACCAAATACAAAAACTTGTCACAAAACGCAGGCTATCACTTTTCTAAACATTCACACTTAAAGGGCATATTGCAGGTTAGAGGACCCAACAAGTCAATGCATAGAAAAACAATGTAGGAACTAGATTTTCTTTAAAATATACGTATAAACACGCCACAGAAGCTTCTGCAGTCGTTTTTGTGAGAAAATTTTACTTCCGCGTCTGAAAATGGGCGTGGCGGGCGTGACGCAATGAGCGGGAGAGCGGTCGATTCACACAACAGGAAAACAATGAATCGCAATGACATTTCGGACGCTGAGGAAATACTCGTATGACGGATCAAGCCATACAGTTATGAGCCTGCTATGCTAAAGAGATCAGGGACAGGCCAGGATAATGTCAGACAGAATGGTCAGAGAAAAATTGAGCTGTGATGTGAGGAGAACCAGTGGAGAACAGGACAGGTGCCTTTTAGGTGAGAGACGTACTTATAGTATACACGTTCGCTAACGATATACACTGTGCTCACAATACTGTACAGATAATTATGATCCTATAACAGGCCAGCAGACATTAGTATGTTTAGGGTAGATTTATATACTATTAAATGTATAAAAACTTTACTTGAGTATATTTCTATACTAAAAGCATAGGCTATACTCGGGTAAATTTTTAATACATATTTTTCACCTTGGTTATAACATAAACAGAACATTAAAGGTTTGAGTATTTAAACAACCAATTTTGTTTTTCAATTACAAGTTTTATTTAGGGCATGACATGACTAAGTTACCTATATAACACTATTTGATGCCATTGGTAGTATACGACGATCAATATTCTTGCTTCGGCATACCATGTTGAACTCCATCATATTGCCGGGATGCTAATCATTTGATCTGAAGTGAACGCTACACACGACCGTGTTTTCCGAGCCGAGAGGAGAAATCCCGTCTCTTCACCTGCTCAAACCGCACCAGGAACGAAAGATAGGCTATATAGCACAGTCACTTTTATTGTAATGGAAACTTGTGGACTCGATCTTGAAGTCCTGACAGGCTGGAGTTTTTGCAATCTCCACAAACACAATATTTACCATGACGATGATAAATTAAAATGCAAAAACTAACGAAAGCACACTGACTGACGAGCGCTCTCACTGAACACCAGCCTGCTCTCACTGAGCCGAGGCTGCGGCTCCCTGCTATGACGTCAAATGACGCGACGTTGAAAAAAAAGCCGTTTTTACTAGCAGTCCAAGAAACGCTCCCTTTATCTTCTAAATTAGTGTCCTTATGTTGTTTTAAAACATTTTAAATCCTGCATTAACTTTTCATATGGTATTTTCATACAAGGTTATCTATAAATTTCGATTTTTTTTTTTACCTGCAATATGCTCTTTAACGTTACTATTTTGCCTGGCAGTTAAAAAATAGGGTTAAATATACAGTTTCAGACAGAATATTGCCACTTACTTTGACTTTTTTTACTTACTATTTTGCTCGTGTAACAAAAACAGGTTCACCACATGAAGAGCAGACTGTGTGGAGATTCGTTTCTGAATTATTTAAAAATTAATCTGTGTTTTGAACGAATCGAACAACTGAATGATTCAACGACTCAATTGTTTCTGAATGACTCTTTTGGACGAACTGAACAAACTCATATCTTCAGTCATTTATCGCATACTACTCGGCTATCGATGTAAGGAGATAAAATATTACATCCATCTTTTTGCAAAATATTTAAATATCACTGTATATAATAATTTATTATAATATAAAATAACCGTACCAATGGCTTCAGTGAGTCAGGCTGATTCAAAAGAGAGTTCATGAGTCTTTTAAAATGATTCATTAATTTGCGAATCAACAACTCGAGGCGGACAACTTGATGGAAATTTAGGGGTAAACGGACTTTTACTCTTATCACATTTAATTGATTGATCGCATTTAATCAAATGATTTTAAAGTATGACTTATTTTGCAGGTTGCTGTAGATTTAACAACAGCGGTTGCCTCTAAAAAGCGGTGCAGAAAAAACAATTTAACGTTACAAAAAGCTAGGTTTTTGACAGATATCGAGATCGTTTAAATAAAGATTCCGTTTAACTGGAAAGTCAATATTTTTACCCAGCGCTAAAAAAAAAAAAAAAACAACGTTAACGTAACAGGGAATGACGAAACCGAGTCAACGTTTCTTTTGAGGTTACGTAGCTAAACGTTAGTAAACAACCGCCCTGAACTCAACAACGCCTTAGCAACCCACCCGGATTTTTTATTTTATTTTTTACAGGCAAGCAATTCTCATTTTCTTCGGAAAAAAAAATACTTTTGTTATTTTAAATTCTCATGGGCTGCACTTGTCATGGTAGTTTTAGCACTGTTTCCATGGTTCTTACAAACATGGTTTTCTGAAAGTCCCTGCTCATCTAACGTTACCCCCCACATTTCTTCATCTAGCTCTCAGATCTCTCTCTTCCTCCTGTAGGAAAAGGAACATGAGTTACTGTCCTGTAGAGAATGATAACTGCCTCTGCGTTTGCAATCAAGGCATATCTCTGTCCCTTTCCTGTCTTCCGTCTCTCTTCTTCATCCTTTCTTCCTCTCACTTCTGCGCTGTCTCTCTCTCTTGTGTGCCTCTGTCAACAAAAATGTTTCCCTGAGCCAAACAGGTGCAAAAGCCATAAGTGAACAACAGTATTTGGACACTTAAATCACACTCATGCACACAAACGCAAACAAAGTGTCATCTGTGCTCAAATGCTGCTGGATCTTTTTGTGATTATTCATCTTTTATTTGAAACACATGGCAGTTAGTTTGAATGTTTTTTCTTATCTAATCCATAGACATTCAGACATTTTAAGTGAAACGGCAGTAGCGGCGTATCTTTGCTTCTGTATTGTGATGTACATCCTGCATACATCAACAGAGATCCAGCAATTTGATTAAACAAGGTCAAAAAATGAAACACGCATGGATGAATTACCTGCACAATAAGATCTATAACATGCTTTTAGAAAATAGATAGGAAGAATTTCACTTTAAGTGTCTTTTTGGGGCCACTGTTGGGGCCTTCGTGTCTGAGGAATGTTCAAAAACTGTACAATAACAGAGGAGAGACGAATTATGGGATGAGGAGAGACAGAACAGAGACATGGACATTTCTCATGGAGGAGAATGGGGTGGCTGTCACTGAGGTTGAAGGATGAGGAGTTCAATATGAGTAGCTCTGTTTAGCAGATACGTGTGTGCATGCGTGACAGTGACAAGAATTTGTCCTGATCCTTTTCTAGTTTTCTTGATTTCTCACTTTAGTTTTGCTTTTATTATTGTGAGTGTGTACAGGTGTTGCTAAGGTGTTTTGAGATAGTTTTAGGTTTTAGCCCATAGATGTGTGGTTTGTATTGCCATGCAAATGGCGGGTGGTTGCCAAGGTGTTGCTATGCAGTTGCTAACATGTTCTAGGCTAAGGTATGACTCTAAGAAAAAGCAGATTTCTAACAGTTTTTCTTGTGTTTGTGTATGTTTTAGGTGGGGGCGAGATGTCAGTAAAGCTGAAGTTTGATTGTCCGGCTGATGGCGGCATGGTGCAGCGGAGCCGCTCCTTCACAGGAGTAAACGCACTCGGTGGCCGGAGACGGTAAGTGAGGATTGTTTGTGTTTGAGACAAGATGATGTGTTGTTTCCATCTGTGTCTGATTGTATTACTTGACTTTTCTTAAGATAAATGTCCTCAAAGCAGAGGCCATGAAAGCTCACGAAAAGCATGACTCTTGTTCACTGGAATTTATGAAATGAGGACATCTTGGGGAGGTTTCAAAATGTTGCACAAAACATTTGTGAGGAGTCTGAATCTTTTCTGCAATAAGGCCATGCATGTTGTTTTTAATCAACTAAACTATGTAGTTCATAAACTAAAACTAATACAAATCTGCAATTTACAGTAGGCCTATTTAAAATGAAACTGAAATAGAATATGACAAATAACTTATTCTGAGGAAAAACTAACTTAAATGAAAAATTAAAGTTGAACTACTAAAATTATTAAAACAGAAGTGAAAATAAAATGCATAAAAAACAAGAACTAATTAAAATTACTAAAACCTTCACTTGACTTAAAAATAAAAGCATTGTACTTTTTCTAAACAGCATTTTTTAATTAATCATAAATATATTTCACTCAGTGCTAAAAAGTTTTAGTTCATATTAAAAATGATCAATTTAATCCAATATGTTTCTGTAATACACTTATTTAAAGAACTACAATCCCATAAAGCATTGTGAACAGCATAATTAAATAAAAACCGTAGAGAAATATAAGACTACTCATTTACAGATGTTGATTATGTATAAAAACTATATTTTATGAATATATTGCATGGCGTATATGGAGATCGACTCGATTCCATGGGAGTGGGTGGAACTAAAGAACTGTTTTGGAACATGATGCTTTTTCCAACTCTGATTGGTGTAATTTTCTGCACTGCATCATGGGTAATGTAGTTTTTTCAGCAGGAATTGTTAAACGCGATGATTGAAATAATGCCTGATGCCTTCAGCAGAATCATATTTAATGGATAAATAACCTCGTTGCTTAAAGTAGTTCTGTCTTTAAAGGTTTATAAGTTATAATTCAAAGTCATTTTTCTTATGAAGAAAATTAATACAATTTTTACTTCCAGAACCCAACTGTTGCACTCTATTGATGTTCTAAATCATTCACAGGCTCCATCTCAGTTAGGATGCGTTGTAGGGAAGCTCACTATAGGTTTTGGAGCTAGCTAATACCGGATGTGGCTTACAGTTTTTCTTTGATTGCTTATAGTTCTAATTCGCCATTCCACACAATCCGAAACATAAACAAGCTTGTGTTATTATGTAACGGCAGTGGTTATTTCAAGAACCAAAGGTCCTGAGAGGATGCACACTTCGGATTCAACCACAAGCATCCTCTGTGAGCAGTGTGACAGCTTACATAAGTAAACACAGCTGTGTATGTGTGTGCATTTGTGCAAGTTTTTTATTTAGTCACAATAGCATTACATTCCTGCATTCCCAAGTAAAAAACTGAAACTAAATGATTGCAGACAAAGGCCAAAACAACTTCTGAGGCGTATCCGCCTGCTTCTAATTTGTAAACTCTTTATTATATGGCAGAAGCTTCACAAACCTGCATTGTGAGAAAATGCTTTTTAAAGGGATACTTCAGGATTTAGCATTAAGCTTTGTATTAGTCGAAAACCTGTAGTATTTTCTTTGGTAGTTGGGCGATCAGTAGTCGAATGAGCACTGCATATTAACAAATTTATGTAGATTTTTGGAAAAAATGGCCAGATTACTTTTTCTTGAGACTGTGTGCAACCTCTTTGGGTAGTGAGTGACTAATTTATGTGAGCAAAATTTGTGTCAATTTGGCTACATTACATTGGCTGTATTACACCAGCACTGTAAAAAAATATTGTTGGTTTAACTTAAAAAAAGTAAGTAACCTGGTTGCCTTAAAATTTTAAGTTGATTGAACTGGAAAAAGTGAGTTAATGCAATGAAGGAGATTGATTTAATAATCAGAAACTCAAAATAATAAGTTATCTCAACTAAATAAATTATTTAAGTTGATTTGACAAAAGAACAAATGTTGTGATAACAAATCTTGAAAATATTTTTTTTACAGTGTACCATTTTAACAACATTAAAAATAAAAAGTTTTTGTAATATATGCCCAGTAAGTTGTTTTTCACATAAATAGTTTTAAAAACACACTAAAAGAGAAAATATCGAGAATCAAGCTCTTTATTGAGAAAAAGGGCGTTACTTGTGTCATTGTCCACTGAGGGACCTCGAGTTACAGATGTCAGTGATGGAGCCAGGAAGTAATATACTGATGTGAGAGAGCCAAAGCTTGTGTTATTGGTGACCCCCAGTCAGAGCAGCGCAGAGGAATGCCTTCCCTAAGAGAGTTTATTGACATTGCAGAGTCATTGAGTTTGTATGCTGTGTAAGCATACACTGTCAGAACATCGCTGAAATATGTAGATTAAATTGTGGCTGTAACTAAAATGGGATGTGAGGATTAAATTCAGAATATAAAAACATGTACTACTGTTCAAAAGTTTGGAATCGCTAAAACAAATGTTGTTTTTGGCAAGAAATCGATACTTCTGTTGACCAAAGTAGTGTTTAATTGACCAGAAATACATTCAAAAACATTATTAATGTTCAAAATGATTATAGTTTGAAATAACCACAATGTGATCATGAAAACCTTCATTTTCAGTGTTTAAGGAAAGCATTGTAATGTGAGAATCTGTTCTTATTCGCCTGGTCATCTGAAACCATTGTGCTAATGAGGTGTGGAAATAGCAATGCAGTCTTTTTTCAGTTTTTGAATTATTACATTCACTTGTGAAGTTTAGTTATGTGGCCAAAAGCAATACATTTCTCTATAAATTGATTATTCAGTTATTTTAAAGTCCCCCTCTAGTCAACTCACCTTTGATCACCAAATTGACATATTTAAACGAGTTTTCCTTAGAAAATTAGTCATGCCTTGTAACTATTACACCCTTGCCTCATTTAGTATACGCGTTTCTATGAATATGCAAATTTGCCCCACCTTCACTCACTCACAGCAGCTCAGAGATCCACACGTTGACGTGATTGGTTACAAGGAAGTTTGTGGCGTCAGAAACACCAGCGATTTCAAACCGTGTTTTTTGAGACTGTCTTTGGTTCACTGCAGTTTTAAAGAAAAAATAAAGTTGAAGTAAAAGGCAAAATGCTAATCAAATAGGCAGAAAAACATAAAGGTTTGGGTAGTAAATGATTAGACAGGACTATTATGGATGGATAAATCTAAGTATGAGGTCTTGATACTTAGATAATTAAATCAAACTTATAGGAAAAAGCATAATGATAAACAGATTTGATAATCAGAGCGTCTGAGGAACAAAGTATTTATTTGGAACAAAAAAGGCATTTGTAACATATTATAACTGTCTTTATTGTCATTTTTATTAATTATTGAATTTCACATTGAATTAATAGTGATTTCAAGTGTTGAACGGTCATACGGTTTTTAAATTTTTAAAGAAATCTCTCATGCTCACCACTGCATATAATTGGTCAAAAATACAGTAAAAACAGAAATATTGTGAATTAGTATTATTATTATTATTATTATTATTTAAAATAAATGTAATTTATTCCTGTGATGCAAAGCTGAATTTTCAGGATCATTACTCTAGTCTTCAGTGTCACATGATCCTTCAGAAATCATTATGCTGATTTGATGAATAGAAAGAACAGCATTTATTTGAAATAGAACTGTTTTATAGCAATATAAATGCTTTTAATGTCTCTTTTAATCAATTTAATGTGCCCTTGTTCTATAAAAGTATTAATATATATATATATATATATTTTTTTTTTTTTTACAATAGTGTAGTGTATATCTTTTTTCGCCATCTTAACTATTCCATCTCACCCTGCAGACTTTCCTCGGCTCGTAGCTCTCTCCGCACAAAAGTCATAGCAGGGAAATCTCCCAGAATGCCCTCTTCGGGTCGGGTGGGCAGCAGCGTCTGGGGGCAACAGCCTGAGCAAGTGGACAGAATCTTCCAGGCTTTGAGGAAAGGGCTCAAGTATGTGCAGTCATCGTAGTAGAGTAATGAAGCCATTTGTGGACTGCACACACTAGTCTTGTGAATGTTAATGACATCTCATCCCGTATAGGGACTACTTGGAAAACCATCAAACAGAGCTGGACTTCCTGTCATCCCAGCAGAGAGACACAAAGAGGAACTCCAGACTGGTGAGTCTTTGTACTGAGAATAACTTCAACTAGGCCTAATTCAGCTTTTTCATGTATTTTATTATTATTATTACCATTATTTATTTAACCCTCAGGCCCTCAGGTGCTCTTCGTTTTGGAGTCACACTTGTTATCTTCCCGGTCAAAAGTGACCGGACACCTAAAAATTAAATTTCCTCCATCCCAGTAAAACCAATGCAATTTTTATAATATTTATTCTTTGTAATTTAGTATTTTGAGACAATTTGATTGAATTTATTAATATAATGCAATATTTTAATATATATATATATATATATATATATATATATTATTTTTTTTTAAATGATTAATGCAGTATTTTAGTTTAATATAGAGTCTAGGCCTTCAGAAAAAAAAAATATTTTTTGAAGAAAATTAGCACCATGGTTACAGTATAGAGAAAAAGCGTTGAATCATGGTGTAACCACTAGATGGCATGTACAGCTCTCTATGGAGAAGCATGTGAATTCCCCAGATGTTTATGAACACTTTTTTTTTGTGGATTTGAATATATAGTTAAAACGATTTTTTTATTAAAAAAAACAAATGTAAATGTAAATTTTTGTGTTTTTGTCAATTTCCCATTCATTTCCTATGGGGGTCATTTAAGACCACAAGTGTGACTATTTTTTTTTTACGACCACTTAGCATGGTCGGATCATGACCTCAATTCTTTTTTTGTATTCACATACATAATGCCATAGAAGTCACCAAGTTTCGTAACATTCCGATGAAGCTGTGATTTTTAAAATTTCAAAACAGAAAAGTTTTCGGTCAGAAATGACCGAAGAGCACCTGAGGGTTAACACAGTTTTTAAAGTAAATATAAAATAATACATAACTATTCTTCATTCCTCAGGGTTTTTTCTATGACCTGGAAAAGGTACGTTGCCATTAACAAATACTAATATTTAACCATTTGAGTGTTTGTTTACAATTTTTTTTTTTTACAAAATGTAATCTTTTTATGCCCTGCTTGGTAACAGGAGATACGAGCCTTAGAAAGATACATACGACGCTTAGAGTTTCAGATTAGTAAGGTAACACAACCTAAAAATACTCATTTAATTTGATTGTAAATGAACACTGGTCAGATTTGCTACGAATAAAGCTATATCGTGTGAATGTGAATGTGGATGTCAACAGGTTGAAGAGCTGTACGAGTCGTACTGCATCCAGTGGCGGCTGTGCCAAGGCGCTTCGAACATGAAGAGAGCGTTCTCTCTGTCTCCGTCTTCAAGACAGTCTCGAGAGAGTTTACTGGAGCTGAACCGTAACCACAGACACAGCCTGGAGGTAAAGTCTGTCCTGGACACCACACACACACAACAAACTATAAATGAGGCATTTGTGTGGTCATTTTCCCAACCAGCGTAAACACTGTGGCTTGGTGGCTCTTTCAAAACATCCCAACATAACAAGATTGGCTTAACCACACTTTGCTTTTCCTTTATTTGCGGAAGATTTCTAACCAGTGCATTGATGAAAAAGCATTGATCTCACTCTCTGTTTTACACTCATCTCAACTTGCAGGACATGTGTGCAATGGAAGGAGAACTGGAAATCCTGCTGGGAGAGCTACAAATCAAAATGAAAGGTAACACCTCACATATACAGGAATTTGAGTTTCAGACGAACGCTGGTCTCCTAAACATCTAATGTTTTCCCTCTTTTGCTGAGGCAGGGTTGATAGGCTTTGCCCGGCTTTGTCCTGGAGATCAGTATGAGGTGAGGAGGTTTAACCCAACATCCTGGACCAGATACTGTTGTTATACACTTAAAGGGATAGTTCACACAAAAATGATACACATTTACGCTCCCTCATATGTCAGCACACTGCTATTTTCCAGTGAAAATGAATGTGGATGGTTTGATGGTGCATTTATGGTCTCCCAAACTGACAAAAAAGCACCATAAAAATATATGACTGATGGGTTTTGAACGCCATGAGGGAGAGTAAATAATCACAGAATTATCACTTTAATACATAAAAGCATAAAAAGCCGTGGATGCATTTGACCTCAAAAACATCACTCTTAAAGGGTTAGTTCACCCAAAAATGAAAATTCTGTCAGTATTTACTCACCCTCATGTTGTTCCAACCCTGTAAGACCTTCGTTCATCTTCGGAACACAAATTAAGATATTAAGATCGCTCCTGCATACTAGTCCATAGGCTTCTTGAGGGAATGACTTGCTGTCCTCGAAAAGTAATTAAAAACATCGTTAAAATAGTCCAAGTGACTACAGGGGCTCAATCTTAAGTTTATCAAACGACGAGAACACTTTTGTGCGCAAAAAAACAACAAAAACAATGACTTTATTTCAACTATTCGTTTATTTCTCTCTCTGCTTTGAGTCAGGTTACTAGTTTAATAGCGTAAGCTTCTGTTATTGTACGTCACACGCATCACACACATGACCAGCGTCGGCCAATAGTGAGCCTACGTGTGACGTAGCTTTACGCAATCACACTACGTTAACTGACTACAGGCCCATAGAGAAGGAAGTGAATAGTTGAAATAAAGTCGTTTGTTTTTTGCGCACAAAAAGTATTCTCGTCGTTTGATAAAGTTAAAATTGAGCCCCTGTAGTCACTTGGACTATTTTAACGATGTCTTTAATGACTTTTCGAGGACAGCAAGTCATTCCCTAAAGAAGCCTATGGACTAGTATGCAGGAGCGATCTTAATATCTTAAATATCTTAATTTGTGTTGCGAAGATGAACGAAGGTCTTACGGGGTTGGAACAACATGAGGGTGAGTAAATACTGACAGAATTTTCATTTTTGGGTCAACTAACCCTTTAAAGGGAAAGTTTTAACGGTTTGACCTAAAAATAGCAAAATTGAAACTACTGCGGAAACAAAGACACCTACATCTTGGATGCCCTTGAGGTAAACTAAAACATACTAAACATTTATTTCAAGGTGAACCATCCCTTTAATCCAAGACTCAGTGTCTTATAAGCCTATGAAAGACACAAATGAGTTATGGTGCTTTTTTGTTAAAATATTAGGCAGAAATGACATATTTCACCAGCTATTCGATTACATTTTTAAGGCCAGGTTTCCAGTGACTTCATGCACAATGGAATGTGGTCACAAGAGCCATCGACTGGCTGATGCACAAGACCACACATTCACACGCAGTCGCCCTCAAAAGTATTTGGAAAATTTAGACGTGTGTGCATTTCAGTGTATTGGATATCAAAATATATGCGAACATTATGCTAGACATGAGAACGTAATTCTTAATGGTTGTATGAAGTTTTGAACACACATTTTTTCATTTCATTTCTTTTGCTAAATGTTTTGCTTGTAAAGTGTGCTTGTTCTGTTTTTTTCTAATATTAATGCCACTTGGTTTGATATTTTGTTATATAGGTGTTGATCCGGCTGGGCCGTCAGAGATGGAGGATCAGAGGGCGAATCCAGACGGATGACCGACAGCTGTGGGACGAAGAAGAGATGGTCTTCCTCCCTCACATCCATGGGAACTTTGAGATCAAGGTGAGCTTGTTCATGTATACTCAAGCACACACCTGCGCAAATACCACTTCCTGTCAGGGTCGTCTGTGGGGGTGCTAATGACAGAAGGTTCCAGGCCTTTTGTCTGTATACTGTTTGTTAGATCTAAATAGAAGAAACCGCCCACAGACCCCCTGAGAGAGAACGATAGAGATGTTTAACAGACTGTCTGAAGCTTTTTGGACCAGTGTAACAATGCTTATAAAAGGTTTCGTTGTCTGAAATGAATTCCATCCCTGAAAATGCAGACATAGAACTAATTCAGATGATTATGATTTCCTCTTTGTACTCTTAAAACGATCTCAAATATAAAATTTCAAATGAAGCTTTTACTGATTCTAAGTGATTTGACTTAGTATTTTTGTCTGATCAATCCCCTAAACCAGTAAGCAGCCACACATCAACACTACATTGAAACTCGTCGCTGATATGCATTAGGCTGATGAAGATGCTTCAAATTATATCTTGTTTTTTTGACACTGTTAAAGGAGAAGTTCACTTTTAAAAAAACTTTTGCTGATAATTTACTCACCCCCATGTCATTTAAGATGTCCATGTCTTTCTTCATTTGAAAAGAAATTAAGGTTTTTGATGAAAACATTCCAGGATTTTTCTCCATATAATGGACTTCATTGGGTACCAAATGTTTCAAGGTCCAAATGACAGTTTCATTGCTGCTTCAAAGGGCTTTAAATGACACCAGACGATGAATAAGGGTCTTATCTAGCGAAACCATCGGTGAACGAAATGACTCAAAAAAAGATTTGTTGGTTTTGATGAACGAGTTCGAACAGGAGAGTCACGAACGCGCATCACAGTGTGCTTATAAAACGTAAACTTTTTTATTTATTTTTGAAATGGGCGATCGTTTCGCTCGATAAGACCCTTATTCATTGTCTGGAATCGTTTAAAGCCCTTTGAAGCTTCAATGAAACTCTCATTTGGACCTTGAACCTTTTGGTTCCCATTGAAGTCCATTATATGGAGAAAATCCTGGAATGTTTTCATCAAAAACCTTAATTTCTTTTCGACTGAAGAAAGAAAGACATGGACATCTTGGATGACATGGGGGTGAGTAAATTATCAGCAAATGTTTTTTTTTTTTTTTTAAAGTGAGCTAATCCTTTAATGCATGTTACACCATGTGGTCTCTGGTCCTGTAGGTGACAGAGGTCAAGGGGTTGAGCTCTATCCTGGTCGGTATGGTAACATGCAGGAGTGCAGATTTTTTCACAGCACGGCCACAGATGATGGTTGTGGACATAACAGAACTGGGAACCATCAAGCTACAGCTAGAGGTTGTTTGGAAGTAAGTGCCTGCGTGGAATTTACAAGACAGACAAACTTTTATAAAGTGCTAAAAATGCCACTATATATTTATAAAGTGGGCACTTTAAGACATTATTGACCAGGTTTTATATCAGTGATCCCACACCTCTTGTGAAAGTTTGGTTTCAGTAGTTTTTTTATTTAATTTTTTAAACCAATATTTTTATAAAGCAAGGTTTAGAGCTGCATGATTCTGGATGAATTGAGAATTGTGATTTTTCTTTTAAATAGAGATTATGATTCTCCCACGATTCTGAACAGACAACTAAAATGACATGTAATTTATTGGAGGTTCTGACAAATTAAAAATGCTTAATTAATTTAAATGAATTATAAAAAAAAAATGACTCACTCATAAAGACTTTGCTTATTACATAACTAGATGAATCAGCGTTTTTGAACAAACCTCATGAATGAATGATTCACTTAAAAATACATTTTTTTATAATAGCAGTCACTTTTCGTCACCCACTGGTGTAACGATTCACAGTAATTGATATAATTGTTATTTTAAGTTACTTTCAAGAAGTATTTTACTCTATTTTTTTTTGATTGATTAATCGTGCAGCTCTAGCAAGGGTGCATTACACTTATCAAGATTAACAGTAAAGACTTTTACATTATTACTTGAACTTTCTATTAATCAAATAATCCTGATCAGGGTTTCCACAAAAATAAGAAATGTTTGTTGAGCAGCAAATCAGCATATCAGAATGATTTCTGAAGGATCATGTGACACTGAAGACTTGAGTGATGGTGCTGAAAATTCAGCTTTGCATCAACTAAATATATCAATGGACACCAGCCACTGTTACAGCTCAGATGCCTTGACAGCACACTTGATGGATAATTTAATGTTCCGCCCTCTTGATTTCACAAACATGTCAAATACTGTAAAAGTGCTATTTACAGAATATTTGAGGCCACTTTTTCATGTAACTGAGTCGACAAGACACTGATCTCACACACAAACACACCCCCTGTGAAGTACGGCTTTGCTATCAGCTAACACACACCAGCTGTGGAAGAACAGCTGACTGCAGAGAGATGGATAAATAGTCCAACACTGCCCCATCCCTCTCTCACACACACACACCGATCAAATTACATTGGCTTTTACACAGTCCAGGTGGAAACGATTTTTCATAGCCTCTTTTTACAGCGTCACTAAATTAAACACATCTCACAGCCTGTTCAGCATCTCAATGCTTTAGTGTGTGTGTTAGTTCACTGTTGTCACCTCATTTCATTTCCTCTGGTTCTGCTTAGTGTCTGTTCACAGTGTCACTCTTCATCAACCAGTGATGACAAACACACACTGCCACTCCACACATCATGTGTAACCAGAACGTGAGCGAGTTTTATTTACGCCATTTTTGAAGTCTTTCTTTATTGGGTAATGTCAGCTAGTTAAAAAAAAATGTTTAGACATATAACATCAGTCTCTATTTAGTATCAAAATTCATTTTGAAATTACAGTGGTTAGATTTTGAGTGCTAACAGTACTTTAATGCATAAATAACACACTTAGAGATAATATTTAACAATATAATTAACGATATATAACTAACTAAAGCACTAATTACACCACCATCAGAAGTTTGGGGTCAGTACGATTTTTTTTATTGTTTTTGAAAGAAGTGTCTTCTGCTCACCAAGGCTATATATGTCTATTTGTAAAATACAATAAAAACATGTACAATTGTGAAATATTATTAAAATTTAAAAGAAGTATGTAACTAAATAATATAATTAATTTATTCCAATAATGCCAAAGCAATGTTGTGAACATTTCTTATTCTTATCAGTGCTGAAAACAGTTCATATTTTTGTGGAAATCGCTTACAGTTTTTCAGGATTTTTTGATGAATGGAAAGTTCAAAATAACAGCATTTCATTGAAACAGAAATCTTTTGTAACATTATAAATGTCTTCACTTACACTTTTGATCAATTTAATGCATCCTTGCTAAATAAGTGTTAAATACAGATCTGAAATTGTAACTTAAAAAGCATTTTGAACATCAGTTGGTAGTTTATTGTTGAGTGCAAGTAAGTATAGGAGTTTCAGGGAGACTGAATTAAGGATAGGAGTGGGTTAAGGTTTGAGGGTGAGGTTGAGGTCACACACCTACAATTGTGATTATACGGGTAACAACTGAACTAGCTAGATCTGTAGTTAGCTCTAAACACAATGGGGAATGTCCATTGTGTTTAAAGCTAACTACAGATCTAAATCTGTAAATCCAAACACCCAATATTTAATCTTTAGACATTGCTCTTTGCATTCTGTTTGTACCTTTTCAGAAAGTAATTATTGTGGACATCCAAGCGCACCAGAGTCTATTTTTCCTGACAGTTTCTTGTTCCCTCACTTTTTCTTCCTTTAGTCCATTTGATAGCTCTGAGGTGAGGCCTCTCACTGCGTCCGCCAGCCGCCAGTCCATCCACAGCAGAAAGGGATCCGTATATAGCTGGACACCTCCCAACACACCCAGTTTCACTGAGAAATACTTTCTAGTGAGTTTCTGACCTACAACCACACATACACACACTCCCAGCATGACCGCTCACGAAGACTTAAAGGTGAAGTGTGTAATTTCCGATGATAAAACATTTTCTCCTCTCTTGGTTTAATATGCAGAGACAACAGTAACTGAAGCCAGGTGTGCACTGTGAGATTTTTGATTGTTACGTGACAGATTGAACAATGCGACCCAAGTGAGATCTTGGGTGAAAGCCAGTGCAGACTGTGCAACAACAAAAAAATCCTCATTTTGACATCCTCAAGTTGAAATGGTGCAACACAAAGCCAAACAAGATTTTTGTTGATGTTGGAAATGTTTTGTCTGGAGAAAAAGATGCTAATGATGCAGAAATTACCCACTTCACCCTCAATAAACTGTTGTCTTTGCCCTGAAGAGCTGAAATGTCATCACGTGATTTGATCTGTCTTTTTATGCTGTAGTCTATGATGCGTCAGATACAGGATGCAGATGGCTCTTTTTCCATTGGCTCACGTGAATCTAGGGGTGTGTCTCTACTCAGCTACCTTGCTGACTCCACCCAGGCACTTAGTCCTCCAGCCTATGAGAAGACAAGCAACCCGACACTTACACACCTCCCTGTTCTTGACACTAAGTTACAGGATGATGATCTATCAAAGACGCCCACAGAAGATGTATGAATTGATAGTGTGTGTGTGTATATATTTATATATATATATTAGGGCTGGGCAACCGCATACAAAATAACAGTTTGTGTTTAAATCGTATATGTGTGTTTGGTGTGTAGAACTATTTTGTATATATAAATACACACACATGCATGTATATATTTAAGAAAAATGTGTTGTTAATATATCAAAAATGTATTTGTATATATAATATTATTTCTGAATAAATATATATAAAGTATATCCATGCAAATATTTCTTAAATATTTACTTGCATGAGTGTGTATTTATTTATATATACAAAATAGTTATAAACACCACACACACATATATTATGTAAACACAAACTTTTATTTTGGATGCAATTAATCGCGATTAATCGTTGCCCAGCTCTAATATCTCATTGTATATAAATCACTTTTTGCTTTTAGTTGATTTTTTTTGATTTACATATTTTAAATTATAAAAGTTTTCTAGATATATATTAAAATATTTTTTTTAAATATGTCAGAATAAATCATATTACTGTATTTTTCAAATTTATATTATCATAAGCAATAACCAATTATATAATTAAATAAAAAAAATCGTTATACATTTTTTATTATTGCTGCTTGGCCCCTACTGATTTTAGTATATTTTTTTATATTTTTATTATTAGCAATAACCACTTTCATAATAAAAAATAAAATCATTAGTAGTTTTTTATTATATATTTGTTTTAAAATGACATTAAATTGGTTTAATGTTTTATATATTAAGAAAACATCTGTTAAGATGTAATGATGTAAAAAAAAAAAAAATGTAAAAAGCTAAACAGTTGCAAAAAAATATTCAGAAATGACTTCTTTCCATTGATAACTCTAGGCAGAGGAGAGTGTGGAGTGGCCCTCGGAGACTGACACAGCTTCCCCCAGTCCTGCAGGCAGTAAGCGAGACTCCATATTCCTCTTCCACCGCTACAGCACGCCTGACATCCTCAAGCAAAATGGAGAGGTGAGCCCTGGCACAGGTGAAGGAGACGCTCCAGAGACGACGGCCCCTGAAGAGGAGAGCACGTTCAAGCAGGCACTTGAAGACAGACCTGCACTGAAGGACAGAAAGGCAGGCAAAGCACAGAAGAAAGCCGTGGCTAAGAGAGTTGCTTCACTGCTAGAGGAGCTGAATAAAGAGCTGGAGGAAACTAGCAATGTAGAGACATTAAAGAAATTAGATCTGCAGATACGCCAACTCAATGAGGTCTTGGAGGTGAGATCAGTGGATTGGTGGATTAATGGAGTAATTTAAAAAAAAAAATTTATTGATGGAAGTGTAAAAACATATCTGGGACATTTTTCACCCCAAAATCAAAAGAAGGATTTTTTTTTTTTTTACGCCTTATTTATTTTTTATAGATTTTATTTATAAATTTTGTTTAATATATATTTTAAATGATTTTTATTAAAAAATATATATATATATATATTTATATAAAATTTTAAAAATAAATATTAATGTAAATGACTTTTTTCTTTTCATTTAATTTGTGGGGTTAAATTGACCTGAACGTGTTTTCATGACATTGACCCTATATTGTGATGGATTTGGACTGTTTTTCTCTATGAATTGTGGGTAAATATCTGTTTGCTGCTGTCTCATTGACTTGTTCTTCATCTTCCTGATGTTAGAAGGACCTCGACCCTCCACAGATGCCCTCATCTCAGACACTAGCAGTAGAGGAAGAGGAAGTGCTGGGCAGTTTCGACTTCCTCTCTGCAGATTCTAATGAAGATGAGATCTCATGTATGGGCAGCATCAGACTCGGGTACACTGGGTAAGTCAACACATGTTTAGCTGGGCTGTCCAAGTAAATCTCATAAAGAAATGGCAAAACAATTGCCACACATAAAATGTAATTTGGGCATGTTTTTGAGAGTTTAAATTGCAAATCTATTGGTGCAAAAGAAATATGTTGATCTACAGCATTGATCTGACCATATGGGCTAATGATTACAAGTATGTATAAATGCATGCAAAAAAAGGAAAGTTGCTGCGCTAACATGTTAAATGAAGACTTAAAGTGCCATCTTGTGGATGAAGTGGAGTAATGCATGAAATGTGCATTCTCACATTTATTTCTCAGGCAAAGGTCAGATGCCCAATAGGCTATGCATATTATTTTATGTTACTAACAATCACATTTAAACAAGATATTATATATTTTTATGTATTTACCTTTGCATGGATATCATGATATTACACAACTTTTTTTGCATATAAAATTGTAAATGTATTAGCTTAGCAAATATTAATTAAAGTTTAAGGTTTCAGGAAAAAAGAAACACTAAATATCTATCTTTATAATAATTAAACTATAAAAATGTAGTTGTTAAAATCAAATAATTTAGGCAAGACAGGTTTATTTATATTGCACATTTTGCAATATATTGCAAGTCCTTTTAAATTGCTTAAATATAAAAATTGCTCTGTGTGTGTATATGTGCATTTATATATACAGTGTGTATATATGTATATATATATAAGGCCAAACTTTATTTGATTTGATTTCAGGATTGGTTCATTTAATGAGAACAGCCTGAAAAGCATGGGTCTGTTCTCTCAGGATAAGAACTCTCCATCCTCTGAGGACATGGGTGAAGCGCAGGTCAGACAGCGAGGAGTCGGTGCAGTAAAGCCGTCACTCACTACAGGAGTCTACAGTCTGGATCAAGCTCTTGAAACCCACCTCAGTGTGTGTGTGGTGCTGCTGAGTGTGAGAAGAAATCAGTCTCATTAAACCAGTGTTGATTAATCACACACTAATCAATATATAGCTTATTATTACTATGTGTAAGTGTGTGTGTAAGCTCAAGTTCTGTCTCCTCCCAGGCATTGAAGCATTCTGACTCGGATCTTGTGCATAAAGACATCATGGAGGAACTGTCACGCCAAGTTGACGTGCTGGAAAAAATCTGTGCTCTGGCGCAGAGGATGATAGATGAAATCTCAGTGACAGAACGTAAGTCTTGCAAAATGCCAGGCTATACCACTGAGCTATCTCTCTTTAGATCCTAATAATTGAGATTTATAGATTAACGCTAATATTAACCTTTAGTTTATGATTGATTATGGCACATTTCTGTTCCCATACCATCTAAGGGTAACACTAGAATATGTAATATGAGCTATGACTGTTACTTTATACTGTTGGTGTGTCAGTGTGAAGCGCTGTAGATGCATTAGTCATGTGTGTGGATGTGTCTCAGTGTTGGCCAGAGCTCCTAAGGGGATTGAGGTATTTTGGAAGGACTGCAGCGAGAGTGATTCGCCTTTCTGCTGCCCTGCGGATGGTTTTCTCAGGACACTGCGCAAACATTACATCCACAAAGTCAAAGCCAAACAGCCAGGCCAGACTGATGCAGGTGCAGATGTTCTCTTCTAATGTTGCAATCCACAAACCACTAAAATAAAATAATAATGTTACAGTATATTCTGTTCTTTCTTGAGAATCTCATTCACACATAAAAAAATATTGTACTAATTTCTGCTGGATTTTTCTATTCTATTGTATTTTTTTTTAAAGTATTTTTCTTTCTATGTTTCTATGTTAAATAGTATTTTTTCATTCTTTAATAATTTAAAAAGCTTTTAATAAATAATTCTACAAGATAAAAAATATAATAATACTTAATTGTCCTTGAAATAATCTTTGTATAATAAAATAAATGTATTTTCTTGTCCCTTCGTATTTAAGAATTAATTAAAAAAATAAATATCTAATAGACTATAATATATAATATTATATATAGAATAATTGCATATAATCTTATAGTATAATTTATTATAGTAGTATAATGTTATTATATTTTGAATGATATTTTTTCTCTATTTTAATTGTAGTAAAATAATATATTTTTAAGATATTGCTATTCTATTCATTGTAACTTCTATACAGTATATGTAACAATTATATATTTTATTTTACTATATTACTATTATTATTATATTTATTGTTTCGTCAGAATTTAATTCTTAAAGGTGCATTGCGCAACATTTCATGTTAAAAATAGCCATTTTTCTAACCCATACATGCTTAAACAATTTCCTGATGGGCTGCATGAGCCCTTCTCTGATCACTGCGATTATCCTGTACAGTAAAATAAATGAGAGGGATTCGGGCTCGAATTTGAGACTGGGCGTGACGTCATGCGTGTTCACGCTCACCTGGCTATGTCTGGCAGGCTATGTTTCGCTTGTCGCCAGTGGGGGCGTAGTTCTGCAAAAACTCAGAGACTTGCGTAATGCACCTTTAAACTAGCATCCAATAATTTGCAAAATAATAAATATGTTTTGTGTTGTCTGTTTCACACTACTGAAGTAGTATAGTATCTAAAGTATAGATGTTTGTGGTCTCTCTCCTGCAGTTTTCAGTCAGTTGCTGTATCAGGTGCAGTGCAGCTGTATGATGGCGTCTGTGACTCTGTGCACTACAGACCGAGTGACTGTGTTTCAGCTCTTAGTCTACCTCAACAGATGGAGTATAAGTGACTTTGGGGAGCACATCTCTCTCCTCTCTAAAGAAGGTAAGGCTTAAATACAGATGCTTCTGTCCTCGATGGTTCCCTGCGAGTTTACTGCATCCCTCAAGGATTCTTCCCATTAGATCTCATTAAGAGACTTCCCCCTGTCTTTCTCCCTCGGATCGGCTTGCTGCAGTGTATCTGATAGCCTGTCTGGAGAGTCCCAAGAGGAAGCGAGCTCTGCAAAAGCTGAAAGGGAAGCGCATCTCTGAGCTGCAGCCGACAGGACGGGTCCTCCAGCTCCTGGCCAAGCTGCAGACGGACGCCAATCACAAGGTGTCTTCAGCGGCCTCGACCTGCCTCGGCAGAGCCAAGCGCTCCAAATCCTTCAGGACAAAGGTAGAAGGAGTCTGAAGGCCTGTTCACATCACGGATGATGATATAGTTTTCTAATATAAAACAATTGTAGAGTCCGCACCACTGTAACTATAACGAAAATGGCACTGAGGAAGAAGATTGTTGGAAGAAGATTTTTTTACAGCTTATGAACAATAAAGATACTGACAGCCAATCAAAATCCATCCTACTTTAAATAGCTTGAGCATTTAATGTGGCAGGTAAATCTTAAGTTATCGTTCTTGGTGTGAATAGGCCTTTCACAAAGCTATCTTTCTTATTGTTTTCTAATGTAATCACATTCAAGCATTTTTATAGTTGTGTGGCTTTTATAGGCAGTGGTTCACTACACAGACTTGTTGAAAAACAGCAACGCACATGTGCGGCGCGAGGCCTGTCTGGCTCTGAAAAGTCTGAAGGTAAATAGCTGCTCTTTTAGTGCGTTTGCTTTCTATTGACCTTTTACTGCTGTGTTCAACATTGATAATGATAAGAAATGTTTCTTGAGCAGCAAATCAGCATATTAGAATGATTTCTGAAGGATCTGGAGTAATGATGCTTCAGAAAATTCAGCTTTGCATCACAGGAATAAATTACTTTTTAAAATGTATACAAATACAAAACAACATTTTTTAAATTGTAATAATATTTCACAATACTGTTTTGCTGTGTTTTCTTTCAAAAACATGCAAAAATCCTACAGACTCTAAATTTTTAATGTTGGACAAGAATATGCGTTTGTGTGATGTTTTGTTATTTATGCGTTTCTGTGTGTATTATTTGAGATGGTCAGTTTAGATGAAGAGGTTCTGTGTTTTCTTAGGCCTCAGAGTGTGCAGAGCATGTAGCTGAGCTGTGGCGCTCTGCAGACGAAGACCTGAGGAACGCCGCACGAGAGACCGTGCTGTCCTTTGGTACGTGACCGGTTGGCTGTTATTACTGCGTCTATGTCATATGACACTTATTTCTCCCACTATCAGCACATACATGCTCTGCGTCCGAATCCAAAGGCTTGCTTTGCTGCCTAGTCAGTCAGTAGCTATGTTTCCATCCAAAGTTGTGAATTTAAAGGAGTAGTTCACTGTTAAAAAAAACAACTTTTTCTGATAGTTTACTCACCTCCATGTCATCCAAGATGTCCATGTCATTCTTTCTTCAGTCGAAAAGAAATTAACGTTTTTGATGAAAACATTCCAGGAGTTTTCTCCATATAATGAACTATCCTTTTAATTGGCAGTGTTGCATGAAGGCACCTCCTTTGATTTGAGATCATTTAATGCAGAACATGAAATCCAGGGGGAGGAGTTGGATCAAACTCCTCCCACCTTACATATACCGAAACCTACACATTTCTGCCCCCTGATCCCTCACCCCACCCCTAATCCTACCCATCTCCACCCCTTAGATCTGGATCCAACTCCTCCCACATTACATATAACTAAACCTACCCATCTCCACCCCTGATCCCTAACCCCACCCCTAATCCTACCCATCTCCACCCCTGATCCCTAACTCCACCCCTAATCCTACCCATCTCCACCCCTGATCTCTAACCCCACCCCTAATCCTACCCATCTCCACCCCTGATCTCTAACCCCACCCCTAATCCTACCCATCTCCACCCCTGATCCCTAACCCCACCCCTAATCCTACCCATCTCCACCCCTGATCCCTAACCCCACCCCTAATCCTACCCATCTCCACCCCTGATCCCTAACTCCACCCCTAATCCTACCCATCTCCACCCCTGATCCCTAACCCCACCCCTAATCCTACCCATCTCCACCCCTGATCCCTAACCCCACCCCTAATCCTACCCATCTCCACCCCTGATCCCTAACTCCACCCCTAATCCTACCCATCTCCACCCCTGATCTCTAACCCCACCCCTAATCCTACCCATCTCCACCCCTGATCCCTAACCGCACCCCTAATCCTACCCATCTCCACCCCTGATCTCTAACCCCACCCCTAATCCTACCCATCTCCACCCCTGATCCCTAACCCCACCCCTAATCCTACCCATCTCCACCCCTGAACCCTAATCCCATCCCTAATCCTACCCATCTCCACCCCTGAACCCTAATCCCATCCCTAATCCTACCCATCTCCACCCCTGAACCCTAATCCCATCCCTAATCCTACCCATCTCCACCCCTGATCCCTAACCCCACCCCTAATCCTACCCATCTCCACCCCTTAGATCTGGATCCAACTCCGCCCCCTGGATCTCGTGTACTGCAATGAGGTGCTACTGGACCATCTTCCAAAAAAGTCACGTCTCATGATCTAGAACAAATTCAAGTCAGTTTGAATGTCTTATTTTCCTACTAAGTTTCTTTTCATTCACAGGGAATCATATATGTTCACACAAGTGCTTATCTTCTTTTAAATTACATGTAATTTATCCCCATACTACATATAACACTTCTTGTAAAGTGCAGAGGTGCCGTTTCCCAGACTGAGCCCTTTTTCTTTCTTAGGTAAGAAAGGTCACATGGCATTCCAGCGCATGGATCAGATCTACGAGCTACAGGACGAGGCTTACAAGAACCTGGAAACAGAAATCACAATCTTATAGGACAATCACAAACTCAATCTGTTACCTGATTGGATGGTGCTGAGAGACTGCGAGGTTTTGATTGAATACATTCCATCTGTGTGTACTATTGCCAAGTATTTAATATGCAGTTTTATTATTTTCTTTTTATGTAATTTTAATTTTTAATTATAAGTGAAATATTTATAAATACACTGTCTTCTATATTCATGTATCAAAATGAGTAAACATGAAATATATTGATAATAAATGTAAATATGAGAGCTCTGACTTGTTCAGTTCAACCACTAACAATTTCCCCATAATAAGCAACCTAAAATCAAATAATTAATATGCTCAAATCTTCAAACATCAACAGCTTGGATTCGTGTACATAAAATTGTAACACTTTTCCATTTTTAACATACTTCTAAAGCATTTGTTGATTTTAATTCATAATTATAAATTTACTAATACATTAAAAGTTCCATCAATTGAATATACCTGAGCTAACATTAATTAAAGTGAATAGTTGTATTTTTTTACCAAATAACGTTAATATCTTACCAAATTGTCTTCTACATTCCCAAGCAATCCATTCCATGTCTAGGTTTTTCATCATACCAGGATGTGTCACATTATTTTATCTCACAAATGGTAATTTAGCACATTTTCCTCATCAAATTCTCATATCTGTAAAATAATTATGAAATTTGAAGGGTAAAATAAGCTTAATTACCATAAACAAGTGTATTTTTTGCCAATTTTCAAGGCAAGTACAGAATATGACAAATAATAAACAAACTATAACAAACTATAAATTTTAATTTGACAGAATTTTTTTATTGACATTTTAAAAACATCTGTATGAATAAAACCTTTCCCTAGTGAGCAGGTCTGTCCAATAAAACTGCTTTAATGAGACTCACCCTGCTCTATGGGTTGTATTTGCTCAACCAAGAAATTCCCCCAGAGAAATGCATGTTTATTTTGAATGGAAATGGAAAAAAATAATTTCATGATTGATTTACACAGCTGCTCTAAAGTCACTAAGCATAGCATCACACTGTCAAAAAGACAGCAGTTTTTCATCCGCGCACACACACACAGCAGCTAGACTTTAGATCGTTAGAAACTTTATTGAATTAAAAGTGGTGACAGCATTTGAGCTGACTCAGCAGTGTATAAGCACGCCTTCAGCTCAACGTACACAACAAAATTCATCCGCCGTTTATCCGCTTAACACTTGGACTCATACTGATTATTGACACCCAAAATCGCAATATACCAACGTATACACACACACACATTATCATCTACCCCTTTGGAAAAATTCAGCATTCAGAAATGAAAAAGTGCACCGAACACAACGAGAATGGAACCCATGCAAGCTTCATTCGCCCTTCGCCGCGGGGAGGAGACTCAAGTCAGGGAGCGAGGGCGCTTTGTTACGGGTTACAGCGGAGAGCAGTTTTCAACATGGGTAGAGCGAACCGAAACTTCCCAGCATTCCCCGTGGCTCTTCCACTATCAGTCCGGGTTGAGACGGCCCAGGGTTTGGGCGTGAAAACCGAGTCTAGGTGCCCACAATGTTGGGGTCGTGTGCGGAGTCCGGCAGTGGAGAATCGTGGCAGTGGTACAGAAAGCAGTTTCCCCAGCAGCTGTAGCAGATGAGGAACAGCGCCGCCAGGAAGACTAAGGCACAAATGGTACACGGCTTCCTCTCCAACAGGAAGCTGAGCAGGTAGAAGCCCATGAACATGGAGTGGTTGAACCACAGGGCCGGATTCAACGGTTTGGGGATCAGGAGGACCGGGAGTAACCACTGGAGGCAGTACATGGTCTCTGCGTGTGGAGCCGCCTGGTTTGAGCTCAGATATCCGACGTGACGCTACACAATCACAAATCCCCTGTGTATCTGCAAGGGATTAGACGCAGTATCCAAATTCCAGGCGAGGCCTTTGGAAAAGGAGAGAGAAAGAGAAAACAATTTGATACTCGACTCACACCACCATATAAGGGACCGAGGTCTAAGCATACGTGTGTATTTTAAGATATTGTGCTGCTGAAGGCTATTTTTAGTTCCTGGCCTTGTGTCTAACTTCTGTCTACATAAACATGACAGCACCTTAAGTCGTATTTGACTAGTAGCGCTCGATTTCATCAAATGTTTCAGAAGAGAAAGACTTCATAGACAATCTCATACTGGAACAGTTAGGCTATTTAGGTAGCTTATCATACGTTTAAAAGATTTAAGGGTGTGAAACATATTTAAAAAAAGAGCAAAACAACCAAATCTATTCTTTTCTATTCTATTTTACCCCATTTAGACTAACATTACACTGTTTAACGTTACATGAAGGAATGGCAATCTACAAAAGTGATAGAAAATTGGCAACTAGTGTGACAATATTAATTATGGACATATCCAATTGTTAGGTTTATGTTTTTATGTTTCTTCGTATTAAAATGTTTAGGAGTATGGCAAAAAAGCCAAACACGTTTTTTTTTAAGAAAATGATAAACGTTTCCCAATTTATACTGGCATTTCTTACACTGTTTACACGAAGGGTCGACTAAACAAAACCAACAAAAAAAAAATACAGATTTAGTCATTAGTGAGGTTTTGTAATTAATTTTGTACATTTCCAATATTTCACTTTGTGTTTTGAAAATTGTTCTTCTGTGCACACCCCAGACATTTTAAATGTGGGCTAAATTTCCCCATTTTGACTTCTCACACCGTTTACACGAATGATCGACAATAAACAAGAAAAAAAACCTATAAATATAGCAAGAAGTGTGACATTATAGTTCATTATGAATATATCCAAGAAGTCAGTTTTAAATTATGTCATAAAAAGAACACATATGAACAATAAAAACATTGTGATGTTAGCTTGCTTGCTAACCGGATATCTAGCATGTGGCTAGGTGTTACACGAAAATAAACTTTCCGACGTCAAATGTAAACATATATAATTTGGCAGTCACTAATAAACACGCTTTAAAACTCAATAAGACTAAAATGATCATGTTCAGACCTGCCATTCTTTAAATTCAATCCCGATCGTGCACATAAGCCGTCGCCATTGAGCTCTTTAGGGTGATTGCGTAGATTTGTGGAAGTCTAAGGACCCGACCGACGGCCTGTGTCCCACAGATGCCTGATGAAAATTCATTCAAATGACCAGATATTAATTTTTATATAATTATTTTCGTGTTTCTCTCTCAGTTTGTTTATTGCATATATACTTGCCCTTTTACCATAGTATTGTGTCCAAAAATACCATTTTTTTCATCATCAGTTTAGTACCCATCATCAGGTCAGTTTTCTAAATTGGATATAGGGTGTTTATCATTGATGTAAGGTTGAAAGAAAAAATGTGTACCTTTGAATAATAAAGCAAACTTTTTAATGTGTTTTGCTGATATGTCTTGTCTACATATTACAGATGCCATCCAACACCTGGTTTTTAGTGCGTGAAACATTCATTTGTGCATCCCACACCATTCAGACTGAGAACTAATTAGAAACGCAATGTGTGTGTGTCTACAGGTTTATATTGCATTGGCACTGTTGGGACCAAATGTCCCCACAAACCTCAAATCACCAACATTGTGGGGACCGGCCATGTGGAAAATACAAAAATGCAGAATTCACAATGGTTTCTGTGATGGGTTAGTGTAAGTTGATAAAATATGTTTGAACAGAAGCCTATAAAAACCATTACACCAATAGAGAGTCCCCACAAAGATGTGGGGGTGGGGGGTTGATGGCAATATCTAAAATTCTTGTGGAGACATTGTTTGGTCCCCTTGAGGAACACAGCTTATAAATCATAGCCTACTAAAATTTTACGTGATGGGTAGGGTTATTGTTTGAGAGACTACAGTTTTTCCAGTATAAAAAACATTATATCCCCATCCCATCTAACATGAAACCCCTTTATAACCTGTGCGTGTGTATCAATATAAAACACATTACTGACTATATAAAATATAATTTAATATAATATGCAATTCAGATCAAAAAGCCTGTCAGAAGCCCTGACAGCATGCAAAATCAATTCTAATAGTGGCATTTTTAATAATTAAACATAACCTATATGCAACATCCTTGATGTGGGCATCTTAACAGACACCATTGAAGCTGAACTAGTGCATACTAAAGGTTCACTTCAGAACCACGCAAAATGTGCATCGACAGCTGTGGATTGTGTCGTTCATGATGATGAATAATCTGACGTTTTTTCATTTGTGTTTAATGCTGCCTGAAAATGAGCGTGTTTGTATCGCGCATGGCTAAATCTCCCCTCGAGATCTTCCTGTCAGCATCCCACCGTTACTATGATGAAATCTGTGTGTGGAGCGATCGCGCCTGGAGGTGAGTGCGCCTTCTCTTTCTTACCAATCACGGAAAATATATTAGGAGGTGTTCATCGCACGCTACATTTGCTACCCTGGTTGTTAAATATTCAAATGGAAACATAAAACTCTTGAGGTGTGTCACAAGGTCATATCGGAAGCTATAATGTGAAGAACGCGATAATGTGAGCTTTCACACGGGTAATAGTCGACGCGTCGCCCGCTTGTTAATTATCGCTCGCTCTCAAGGAATGAGATACACGTATTCAGGGTGAAGTGAGGTAAAATGGGCCAGCCTGTGGTAAATCATCTGGAGCAAAATTATATGGCATCTGCACATTGTCCAACCCGCTGTTTGTGTTGTGTGTTATCATCAGGGTCTCTTTTATTCGTTACAAATGTCGCAAAAACAAGCCATGGTCATCACTGCTTCTTTCAGGTAAAACGAGCCAGAGAATCCTTGCAAAACCAACATTGTGAACAAAGCATGTTGTAAATTAACAGTAAATTCTAATTTAGTTTATGTCATGGCATTACAAAAAATGTAAGAAATTACTAGTGTAGCCTTGAAACTGAGATACGTTGAATGGGTTATTTCTCTAAATTGTAAATTTGAATATAACGTTAATAGTTGAAACTGACATACCGTTGTTTTTCGTGTATGTGCACATTTATAGACAGCGAAATAGACTGAGGCTTTAATGGGAAATATTTAAAATAATTTCGATATTATTTAATTAATAATTAAATGGCTAAACATGTAGTTGATTGATGGTAAATGTAAAGGTCATTTTATGAGTGCAATCTATGCAAATTGTTTGACTATTAGCGTCCACTATCACAGTAATCTAAAAGTAACCTAAATTAAAGATTTTAGTTGTGGTGATTGGTTGATAAAGTGATGCTTATTTCCCTTTGCCTGTTAAACGTATCGCAGTGGTTGCTATGGTTACCTCATGCGAACGCGACGCGTGCGCTCGCTCTCTTGTAATCTGTCTTTTATAATCCTGTATACTTGTTTGAAAAAATAATAACTCCACACCCCACCTTCCATATTTTGCTTTGGGTAGTTAGGTGGAAATCACGCCGTTATGTAACTAAGAACGTTTAGCTAATGTTCATATTAGGTTCAAACGAAAACATTGATTGTTTCTGAATGTTTTCTGTTCAGAATGTCCATTAAACCACTAGATCAATATCAATGTGACATTTTAATCATTTAACTGTAAACACACATAAATTGTGTGAGATCAATAAAGGGATGGTTCACCCAAAAAGGAAAAATCTGTCATCATTACTCGCCCTCAAGTTGTTCTAAACCTGTATGAATTTCTTTCTTCTATTGAACACATAAGAAGATATTTTGAAGAATGCTGGTAACCAGACAGTTGAGGCTTTTGGATTGGCCTCTGCCGAATCTAACCTGTAATATTTTGGTTACAAGCTCAAGTTTTATTTTATTAGTAGACTCTGCCACACATCCACACTTTGACATGTTTCCAAAGAGAAGGACAAGTTGAAAGTCAATCCTTATGCCATGAAAACAACGCGTACTTACTTATACTTCTCTTGTTGATACACAGCCTGGCAATCGGTTTTGAATACCAGTATTACCAGTATATGGTGATTACTGAAGCAGATTTACAGTAGTACAGTTATTTTGTTTACAGTGATAAACAAAGTTTTGAGATATGTCACAGACTGCCATGTTTAATTTTTAAGTATGTGTTTTTGTCAAAAAGCAGCACTGTGTAATAGATTTACTTTGTGATAAAAACATTGAAACACATGATGTCCTTCTTTGGAATGGACTCCCAGGCCCTGTTTATACATCTAGTATTAAAGGAGTAGTTCACTTAAAAAAAACAAACCCTTTTTCTGATAATTTACTCATCCCATGTCATCCAAGATGTCCATGTCTTTCTTTCTTTACTCCATATAATGGACTTCAATGGGAACCAAATGGTTCAAGGTCCAAAAGACAGTTTCAGTGCAAACTGCAAACTGTTCAAAGGGCTTTAAATGATTTCAGACGATGAATAAGGGTCTTATCAAGTGAAACGATCACTCATTTAAAAAAAAAAAAATAACAAAGTTTAAGTTTTATAAGCTCAATTGGTCGCCTTGCTCCAAAGGCCCCTACATTTACTTGCCATACTCTCGTCTTGAAGAAATCTGGACAGAAGTGGTTTTAAATGTGGACAAAAGAGACGAATTGTAAACCGGAATGTCTCCCTCGTCTACTTGTGAAAAAACCAGGTGTTAACCGGGCCTCATTTGAGTGAGTTATTCGTAACGATTAATCACGATTAATCGCATCCAAAATAAAAGTTTGTGTTTACATAATATATGTGTGCGTAGTTTCACGCCCTAGTTATTTGGTGTTTTTAAACATTTCAAAGATGTCTATTTTATGCTTTCGTTGTTCAAAGCATAATATAATATAGGCTTTATTTTGAAGGTGAAACAAGAGGCATTTGATTGAACATGAGTGCAAGCGCTCGGTGTCGATGGAGTTCCTGAACGCCGTGGAGCTCCGTGAACTGGGGGATGGGAGCAGGCGAGAACCTCCTCAGGCCTCCTCAGGACCACGGCCTGCCACCGGCATCGAAAACGCATCGTTTGAGGATGAGGACCCGGGAACGAGGATCCGCGTTACCTCCAGAACATCTGGAATTGACCATCAGTCAAATCCGCTGCCTATTCAGAGAGAAGTGCCGTCACCGCACACTGAAGACGAACCTGAGCTTGAATACAACGACCAATCGGTGGACTACGGGTTCATTTTCGCGCTTGTTTTCCTCGTAAGCGGAATCATATTAGTGGTGATCGCATATACAATCCCAAGAGAGGTTAAAGTCAACCCGGACCAAGTGACAGCACGCCAGATGGAGAAACTAGAGATGTATTATGCACAACTCGGTTCTCACCTCGACAAATGCATTATTGCGGGGCTTGGTTTGCTCACTCTGGGAGGAATGCTCTTATCCGTTTTATTAATGGTGTCTATATGCAAAGGGGAACTGTATCGGCGGAGAACTTTCGCTAGAAGAACCATGAAATCTTATGGATCCATTAATATGAGGATGAGGCAGCTAGCTGAAGGCGATGGAAGGGAGACGCTCGTGGAATGTGAACCGAACGTCACCGCCGGCGCTGCGAACGGTAATCAGGTTCCTTCGGAAACACTAAACACGTAGCACAACTGAATCACGTTGATGAAACACTTTTGCATTCCCAAAAGGAAATAGTGCTTGCAAGGCAGCATAAATAACATGTTTAGGTAAGTTTACGTTTTTGGCTTCAATTATCAGTAAAATGAAAGTCGCATATAATAACTGGACATGAAAACGGCGATCAGTGCACAAGGCTATAATACCATTCATGATTCAGTATGCAAAAAAAAAAAAAAAAAATTAAAAATAGCATATATTGCAAAGGCTCCATCTGTTAAATGTCAAAGTCAATGGCAGATTTTCACACTTTAATCTAAAAAAAACAGATATTTTCTACAAAATAAAGTTTGAAATGAAAGAAACCTCTCATGGACATTCTAATTTTACAACAAAATGATTAATAGCTTGTTTTCACGTGACGTCGCCACTGCGTTGCCATGGCGTGAAATGCAAATGAAGGGCAGGAAGTGATTTAGCTACTGTATTTAGAAAGCACTATAACAAACTCAAAATGTCTGTGTTTTGAGTCATTTAAAGTTACTTGAATCGATCAAACCATAAGGAGTTTTTATCGTGTACCAAAAGTTGTTGTTCATAAGGGGGGAAAATGCAAGAAATTGATCGAAAAACTCTGGAAAAACAGCTTGCAAACCTACGTCTGCTGCCAGTCGGGAGGAGCCGAATGGGATAGCCTGCTCGTGTTTGTAACGTTAGTGATCACTTCGTCAAAGGTGAGTTAATACAACTTAAGTGACTGTTTGTGTAACGTGTAGCAGCTAACGTTTCCGAACTTTGTAAAGTCAAAGTGTGTCTGTAAGACGAGGTAGTTGCTGCTATCTACAGACTCGATGGCAGCAGGAAAATATTTCAATACAGTTTAAAAAACGCTCCTCTTCATAACGTATGTTTGATTTTTTTGTTGTTGTTTATTTCTTTCTCTTGTAATAGCGTGTGAAGTAGTACAATACGGACTTTTGCTCTTCACTCCCTGCCCTCCTCCTCCGCGCGTCATCATAATCACGTGACTGAAACCCAGCTATAAATGTAATGTAAAAATGCCAAAATCTTGATGCTTTAAAAAAAAAGGCTTCATTTTTTTTGTGCCAAAATATACATTCTTATTTTTTCCGTTTAATTCTGGAGCAAAACGTGACATGTTTTTATATACTTGCTATCTTGCTCATGCTGCCCTGCGAGCACTGGCATCATTTCAACCTTAGTTGTAGGCAAACACGCAAAACACATTATGTAATGCGATGCTAAAGACTCAAAAGACAAGTGAATGAAAGCACAATGGTGAAGCTTCATAATAACGTAACATGCTGCAGAACAAACCGCCATCTGCTACTTTACAAAACTTGAAATAAATGTCTGTATAATCTATAACATCACTAAAGACACTATGAGTGGAATATATACAAGCTATTATTATCCAAGGATGCAATATGCCTTAAGACGTTACAAATGTTCACCGTGAACACAAACATTGGCTTGTTTGTATTTGTCTACTGTTGGTGTTTTGTATGTGTCACACACGTGCTCGTTGTCATCAATCCACGTTCTTGGTGTAGAGGACAATGTACCCCACCCAAGGGAAGAGACATATGAATGCTTAATGTTTTAAACAAGATATCTATTTTACAATATCTATCATTATGGTACTTTAGTAGATTTGTGCTAACAATTAACAAAAATGTGAAGTTTTACTGTAATGGTGCAATATGCATAGATTCCAGTAGAGATTTATATATGTGTATGACAACGTTGTTGTCTTCTCAGTGACACAACAGATATACTGTATGCTTTAAAGTGCCCCAATTATGCTTTTTCAGATTGTACCTTGTTTCATGTGGTGTGTAATTCAGCTGTTTGTGAATGTAAAGGTTCTGTGAAGTTTTAAAGATCAGAGTTATTGTCTCCTAAAAAAAAGAATCAATTTTGAACTGACACAGATATATGGTAATGGTTGTTTTGTTTCCGACACAGTCTTTAAAGGAGTAGTTCACTTTAAAAAAACGTACAATTTACTCACCCCCATGTCATCCAAGATGTCCATGTCTTTCTTTCTTCAGTCGAAAAGAAATTAAGGTTTTTGATGAAAACATTCCAGGATTTTTCTCCATATAATGGACTTCAATGGGAACCAAACGGTTCAAGGTGCAAATGAGAGTTTCAGTGCAGCTTCAAAGGGCTTTAAACGACACCAGACGATGAATAAGGGTCTTATCTAGCGAAACGATCGCTCATTTCAAAAATAAATTAAAAAGTTTAAGTTTTATAAGCACAAATGCTCGCCTTGCTCTTTTCTGTGTGACTCTCCTGTTCGAACTCGTTCATCAAAATGAACTTATCTTTTTTCGAGTCATTTCATTCATTGAATGAACCAAATGACTCAAGTCACATCACAGAACAGAGCAAGGCGAGCATTTGTGATTATAAAACTTAAACTTTGTTATTCATGCTGAATAAGACCCTTATTCATCGTCTGGTGTCGTTTAAAGCCCTTTGAAGCTGCAATGAAACTCTCATTTGGACCTTGAACCATTTGATACCCAATGAAAAAAAAAATCCTGGAATGTTTTCATGAAAAACCTTAATTTCTTTTAAACTGAAGAAAGAATGACATGGACATATTGGATGACATGGGGGTGAGTAAATTATCAGCATAAGATTTTTTTTAAGTGGTACACCAATCACAGCCTGGGCCATCTGACCAATCAGAGCAGAGTAGTGCCCTGGGCGGGGTTTATAGAGACCAAATCCTTTATCAAACTTTTTCAGTCACTGTGGGGAAAAAAGGTGATGCTGAAATGCATATTAATCTGCATATTTACCTTGGATACATGTTAACCTAATGTAGGAGACCTCCAAAATTAGAAACCATTAAATTAGCATAATAAGGGCACTTTAAGAATATGCTCATCACCCCATTTAAAAAAAGTTAGTCTAACTGCACATAAGCAGGTTACATTTGACATTTGTGTGTACTTGATCCCTAAAGAAGCTGCCTGCACCTTGGTTTTGTTTTTACTGCTGAACAACTATTTTCTATAAGTACACTATTCAGAGATTGTAATCAAAACTAAGCAGAAACCTAAGAAGAGCTGATGTCTTACAAGTCTTAGATGTAGTAAAGATCACCCTGGCCTGCAATTATATATTTCCTGGTGTAAGGCATCCAAAATACATACTCTCTATAAAATACTAATAGAATGCGAGTCACTGTAGGATATTGAAAACACAAAGAAACATTTCAACAAAAGTTTGTCAATGTAAATCAAATGGTTAATGAGAGCACATTGTATCAGAGAGAGTATTGTCACACACATAATTTATCTCACATTCCAGTGTATTAAATATTCTTTACACAATATATTTACTATGTCTAAAGATGGTTTGAAATCGACTGTATAATGTTGTATAATGGTGGTGTGTAAGTGTGATGCGTTCACATGCTGCTTGATGCATCACTAACTTAAGTGCTGTTTAAATGCTGAAATGGACTTGTTGTAATCTTTCTTTGACGCCATCATGTTTCTCATTGCAACACTAAATTATAGTAAATATATCTGTCATGTACCTGTAAGATGTTGGTTATGATGTGATGTAAAGTTATAAGGAGAAAGGACAAGTGGTAAATTGTTTTCATGTCTTCAGTTGTGTAAAATATTGTCTTGTAAGCACAGAGGATCTAATATCGAGCACACTAAGCATTTATCTTGCACCAGAACTGTGCTGTTGATCACATTGCTCATGCACAAGCCCCTAAATGAATGTGAATGTCATTCAAATGAAATGTTGTAACACTTTTTAAAGAACTGAGCAAGTCACATTGACTCTATTGAGAGTGGAATACTAGTATACTTAAGTTACACTATTGTTTAAATGTTGGCCATCAGAATAGTTTTATTCAGCATAGATGCATTCAATTGATCAAAAGAGACATTTGTTACAAAATCATTTTTAAATAAACACTGTTCATTCACAGAATCCTGAAACAATGAATCATGGTTTCCACAAAAATTTAATCAGAAATGTTTCTTGAGCAGCAAATCAGATTTCTGAAGGATCATGTGACACTGAAGACTGGAGTAATGATGCTGAAAATATAAAAAATATATTAACATAGAAAACAGTTATTTTATTATTTCACGGTATTTAGATCAAATAAATGCATCTTTGATGAGCATAAGAGACTTCTTTCAAAAACATATTAATATTACACCGATCCCACATTTTTGAACGGTAGTGTACTTAAATAAACAGCCTCACCATATTGCATGCTATATTCAGCGAGTAGCATTAATAATTCCTGAATAAATGTGATGACTTCAATACAATTGTGTACCGCACATTTGATCAAATGTAACAGGTCATTCGTGTATTTCATGCATACAAAAAATGAGCACAATAATGGGGCTTGTATAGAAGCAGCTGCTCATAATGATCACTGTTGTACAATCTGGCTAGAAAGAGTTCGTAGAAATCCTTGAGAATTACAAACGCAGCTTTCTAACACCGCAGAGGCTTAATGATGTGTATAATACTTGTGTGAACCAAACAGACTGTTATATATTCAAATGAAATGCAGTACCACGGTACTTTGGGCCAATCACTCTGTTTTTTTAATGTGGAGAGCGGGGGTGTTTGTATTGCATGTGTTCAATGTCAGCTGTGCATTTTAAGTCTGTTACCACTTCATGTGTGTTCAAGGCAAATGTGTCACACCTTTTTATACTGTTTCCATGCGTGAAATAAATCTTTTTTGTTGCTATACCTGTCTGACTGAATTGATCATGGAACGCCGAGGAACTTTAAAGAATGCGTGGGACAAGTGTATTAATGTGTTTGAATATCATTGCACAACAATACAAAAGACCCATTTATTTGATTAAAAAGTTCATTTTTAAGCGGTTTGTTAAAGAGGTAGTTCACTTTGAATTACATTTTTGGTATGTTTTAGCTTCCCTCAAGAGCATCCAAGATGTAGGTGTCTTTGTTTCCGCAGTATTTTCAATTTTGATATTTTTAGGTCAAACCGTTTTTGTCTGTCAGTCATATAATGGAGGTCTATGGTCACCACCTCAAAGAGCATGCACAGAGAAGTCAAAATTAAACATGATTTAATGACTCATAAATGTAAGTACACATTGATGGCATAAGACACGAAACGAGCGGTTTGTCACAACGCACCCGCAGATCACTTGGACATGGCTGTGGTTAACAAGAGGTAAAAACGATATAAATACTGTTCGTTTTCTCACACAAACCGCTCGTTTCGTGTCTTAGACCATAAATGTGTACTTACATTTACGAGTCATTAAATCATGTTTAATTTGCATGCTCTTTGAGGTTGTGACCATAGACCTCCATTATATGACTGACAGACAAGAACGGTTTGACCTAAAAATATCAAAATTGAAAATACTGTGGATACAAACTAAGACACCTACATCTTGGATGCCCTTGAGGTAAGATAAAACATACCAATGATCAGAGTTAAAGCGTTATTTCACCCAAAAATGAAAATTCTGTTATTAATTACTCACCTTCATGTCTTTCCAAACCCATAAGACTTTCTTTCATCTTCAGAACACAAATGAAAATATTTTTAATGAAAGCTTTCTCTCCCTCTGTTGACAGATATGCCACTATGATGGTTCAAAAAGTTCATAAAGAGATCCATAATCCATATTTCTGAAGAGACTTGATTGCTTTATTTGATGTTTAAAAATGCTTGGACACTTTGTGGAACTCATTTTCACATTAAATGTGAAGCACAGAAGTATTTTTACTCTATTGTGACTAACAGCTGAGCTTCTAGATTCCCTTAACAAATTAGCACTTAATTGTCTCAGAGATATCCACTATTTTAGTGCAGTCATGCCTAGAGGACACTCGAGTGTCTTTATCTCTGGCAGTAAAGGACAGTCACACTGACATTGCGGACATCGTGACTCACTGTGGCCATTACAGGCATTGATTTCCACTACATCTGCTTCTTCATGTTCCTCTCACTGAATCAAGCGTCTCAGAAGCTTTCCATTCATCTATTGATACTTTAAAGAGACGTGAGCAAGGTCAATGCAGTTGTATGTGTGAGAAAAGCCCTCGCACAAGTTGTAACTTTTCAGATGACATTGGTTGAAGTATATTTTTACTTTTTTTTAAATTTAGATATTTTTATTTAGTTAGGACAGTAGGAGGACAGACAGTTTGTGTGTGAAATGCTTGTATATATACATTTATTATCCGAAAGAGATCAATCACATCAGAGAAATGGGACAGAATAAAAGCAGTTTAATTTACCAATGCAGGATAACAGAGGAAACAAATGAATTATTTTTATCAATATCAAAATGAAAACAATTGTGCTATTTTTTTAAGGAATTCTGTTTCACAACAGTTTATTCAAAGAGAAAGTGCATAAGACTGCAGAGCAGTGAGAGTTATGATATGTTGCATAAGTGCGTCCTCCTTATTCTACATGAACATGTCATCATAGCCTGGTGGAGGCATGTGATCAGGGTCTGGCCTGAAAGAGAAAGCCAAACGAAAGGCATTAGAGGTGAGGATATGATGTAAGATGAGTTAAGTGCAGTTTTACAGCTAAACTCAGATCATTGGCAGCAATAAAGATCCCATTAACGCTCTTACCCGGGTCTGTGTCGCCCAACCGGCCCGAAGGGGTCAAAGCGGGCACCAGGAGGCACAGCGCCCGGAGGGAGGACTCCGGGAATACCAGAGGAGGGGTCAAACCCTGAGCGAGGAAACCCGGCACGTAATGGATCGACGATCATTCCTCCTGCCCTTCCCCTGGAGAAAGAACCAAGACAGACCTATTAATAATTCAGCGAGCAAGGTCGTTCCTTGAAGGTGCACTCATTCATCTTCATTCTTAAATGTTCTGTGATGCCTTCTATCCAAACTACTTTCTCCATCTGTTTTATTATACATAAGGGTGGTCCAAAAATGACATTGTTCACATCTCAGAGTGCTTTCACACTGGCGGTTTAGTTTAGTTCGCATGAAAAATTATGTGAAAGCTGTCATATGGACCCTTGAGCATAAGGAGCAAAGGTGTCCGAAAGCAGTTCCATACATTCACTGCTGTGTTTAAATTAATGAATCCAACAAAAATCACAATATATTGACCGGATTCTGTCGTCGATCATGCATGTTTGTGATGACGTAAGATGTAAAGGGATTCGGTAGAATCAAATGTGTGAAACCAGAGTCTATAAGGAGCGCCTGAAACAAACACAATCGGGTTCGGATCGTGGCAAACATGACCAGTGTGAAAAACCCCCTAAGAAAGATTCTGTATCTGTAATCTACAGGTCAACATGCATTTACAGACGAGCGTTTAGGCAAATAAGTGATAGGATTTCTCACCCGAAGGGATCCAGATCGGCACCACCTGCAGCAAAAGGAGCCATCGGGTCAGGCCTAAAAAACAACACATTTCAGAGGCATTCTGTTACACTGTATGGAATATATATCGATGTGATGTATATTAATGTTATATATAACTGCATAATAGTAACAATACTATTGTATGCAACGAAATGTTGAAATGTTTCTGAAAGAAGCCTCTTCTACCAAGGCTGCATTTATTTGATCAAGTTACAGTAAAAACAGCAATATTCTGAAATATTATTACAATAACTTTTCCCAAGTTCATAAATTTGAAAATGTAAATTATTCCATTGTCACATGATCCTACTTTTATTTAATTTTTTAGTCTTTGATTAATAACATTTTTGTTTTAAATATAAAGTTATTTGCTTGAAACATAAATCTTTTGTAACACCATGAATGTCTTTACTGTCACTTTCAATCAATTTAATAATTTTTTTGTTGAATAAAAGTATTAATTTCCTTCAAAAAAATCTTACAGACCCCAAACTATAATATTTATATATATTCTTTTTTTTTACACACAGTATATTGTATTTTTTGTAAATGCCTGAATGCCACTGAATTAAATAACAACCAAATATAAAGGGGTGGTGATGGCGCAGTGGATAAGACACATGCCTTTGGTGTGAGAGACCTGGGTTCGAATCCACTGTGAGACACCAATGTGTCCCTGAGCAAGACGCTTAACCCCTAGTTGCTCCAGAGGCGTATGACCTCTGACTAGCAAGTCGCATTGGATAAAAGTGTAAGCTGAGTAAATAAATGTAAAATGTGTATAATTCCAAGTTTTTTTTAACAACATATGGTTGTTTGATGTATACATGTTCAGTATGTGGATGATTATTTGATTACTCTGTGAATCTCCATCTGCAGAATGTGGATCGGCTGTGACTCAGGTCAATGTTTTGAACACAGGACACTGGCAGCAGAGCACATTTGACTGAATTACATCACGCCCACAGCAACAGCAAGTCGATAAATCGCTGACATCATAAAGAATCTGATAGGGGTCACCGTGAACCCAGGAAGGGGAAGTGGAAGACAAACACCGAAATCCACCTCTGGGTTTCTGCCATGACCTTACGAACACCACTGCGCAACTCCATAGTCTCTAACCAGTATTTTCCTCTTGATCAGTGCCCTGACTCATGAACTAGCGAGCTGATCGAGACGCACCTCAGTCTCTTAGTCTCTCAGCGCACAGTCTGCCGTGCCAGACACACAAAACCAACAACACTCAGTGCTTCAAAAATAGACACAGTACAGCAGTGAGAGATCTCGCAGGACTCACGCTGGGAATTATTAAACAGGACAGAGGACATGAGCTGACAGCTACACAACACTGCAAATCTCACTCGCAAAGTCCCAGTGCACACCATAACGTCCTTCACACACAAAAACACACTCATTTACAGATTAATGCAGGCAAATTTACAGGGAGATCTATTTAAAATCAATTAGAGTTATTCTAGTTTCTATTCAAGGTAAAGTTGGGATGAAATGGAAGTTGTGACAGTCTGTGTCTAGTCTATGTTTATATTTTCCATTTTTCATATCATTGCATTATTCATTTTTAGTCATTTTGTTGTGTGTGCATCTAATTAGTTTGAATTCAGTTTTATTTAACTTTTTTTTTAGTACACCAAGTTAAACTAAATGAAAATGGGAAATGTTGCTTTGGCAAGTTTTTAAAATTTAGTTGTTTAGTTTCTAATAATTTAGTACATTTATTTTCAAGTAATGAAAATGTTTTCATATAGTTTTAGTTTGAGTTACCTGATAAAGGCCATGCAAACACAAACACAGGGGACTGACCCTCTAAATAAGGTCCTTATTTCATAGTTTAGCTGTGTATTTAAAAAAAAAAAACATTCAGTTGTAGTGACTGTGACATAAATAATTCAACTTTGTGTTAAATGTAGTTCTTTGATAAATGCAGTTTTTTGTTCTTAGCGTTTTTCCTCATAACTGTTCAGGGATCGTGGTCCCTTTAAATGTTCTGTATGCATGATGACGTAAGACGCTTGCCAGCGCCTTTTGTGGGCTAGTGGTTTTTCATACCAAAATAAACGACACATGTATTTGTGTGCTCAAAGTGAGACATTTCCACACAGTGCATATTTTCCCTGAACAGATTGCGGAGTTAGGATCACCGGAGGCGGTAACCATAGCAACCGCTGGCTGCTCGGGTGGATAACTGTGCTATACAAATCTCCACAGACTGCACCTGAAAACGGCCTCTAGAAAGTAATACCCTTGAAAACCGATGTATAAATTGCATGAAAACAAGAGTGAGAGAATGAAGGTTCACCAGTTAGGAGGCTGTCGGTTTGAAGGGCCTCTGGTTGGGATCAGGAGCGGATCACGGTGAGGGTCCCTTAAGTTTGAAGCTCTTTCCCGGTCTGTCTTCCTCTCTGTCTTTCCTTGACGCTCCTCTTTTTTAGTGGGCAGCAGTGAGGATTTGAGCTTTGCGGTCAACTCATCTGTGTTCTTAAACACGCTGAAAGCAAAATTAATACGTTAGAAAATGCATATGCATTTGCATATAAACTGATTACTCAATTGATATTGCCACTATCACAGATATGTTGGCATTGAGTAGCAAGTCTCTTATGCTCATAAAGCCTGCATTTATTTGATTTAAAGGGGTGGTTGATTGCGATTTCACTTTTTTCATTTTAAATAGTGTGTAATGTTGCTGTTGGTGCATGAACAGTATCTGCAAAGTTGCAGCGCTGAAAGTTCAGTGTAAGCAGAGATATCGTCTCTTAAAAATCAGGAAGTTTAATGCCTACAAAAACGCCTCAAATAGAACTACAGCCAGGTTTTAGACGTCACTAACCCATACATTTACATCAACCCTCCCTCCGGAATATGGTTTCCAACGTTAATAATAACTGAGTATCAAATCAGCATATTAGAATGATTTCTGAAGGATCATGTGACACTGAAGACTGGAGTAATGATGCTGAAAATTCAGCTTTGCATCACTGGAATAAATTGTACTGTATATTAAAATAGAAAACCATTATTTTAAATTGTAATAATATTCCACAATATTACCTTTTTTTCCTGTATTTTTGCTCAAATAAATGCAGGCTTGACGAGCATAAAAGACTTAAAAACATTAAAAATAGTAATGTTTCAATCTTTTAACCGGTAATGTACGAGTAATGGACGCCTAAACATTGAACCAAATAAATTCACAAACCTTTCATACGTCTGCATATTGGCCTCATCAACATACTCACTGCAGTTAATTGTGAGATCGGTTACTTTTTCTGTTGTGGAGTCCTACAAAAGATTAAGAAGGAGTGTTGAAAATGTCATCTGTGACGAAATGCATTGCATATAATACAATTGAATTACCATTAAATTAAAGATCAGGGTTGAATCCACGGTGAAGGCTTTGAGCAGTAGGTTTGACCGGTCATCGTTTGATCTGTATCTGAGTGCATACAGCTCATTGCTTTCATTCCAGCCGGGTGGAAGCAGTTCTGACGACTTCTCTCCATCTTTAGGCTGTGTGGAAAATCAAGCTTTTATAACCAGGCAAATATCACCGAGCGCCATCAAAACAAAACAGTAAAGCATTTTCTGCAAATGCCTATTAGCTCGATATTCCATTTATATAATGCATTGACAATCAGAATAAAAAAATAAGTGTGAAAAAGTGTCGTAATTTCAGTTAGGACACAATACTGCTAGTTTTTATACCAGATTATCATCAGTCATGATTCACTTACATCATCTCCAATGCCGAGACATTTATAGCCACTTTTCACTATTTCCCAGTGTACAAAACAGATCAGAGCATCTTGAGAACAGGTTATAGAGTTTGATACGCAGTTGAAGAGCAGCTCCAGTCCAGCCATCTTTAAACAGAGTGATATTCAGCAGAAATGAAACCAAAACAAACAGCGGTGTGTGTAAAAATAAAGAGCGACTTAAACTCTGAATGCATGGCGTATGGACGCCGTAGAGGTGACAGAGATATTCCGTTTGAATTGTAACGTTACGCGCTTTGAAATAACTATATGTTTATTTTTTATATGTTTATTTGAATGCTAGTACCAGTATAACGTTTATTGCTAAATTTGTTGGTCATGCCAGAGTGGTCCGACGAGAAATGTTCCCGACTGGAAACAACAACTGACTGAACATTCATTCCGTTGATGGTAAAAGCGATGAAAACACTTTTGGAAAATAGATTTTGATCATTTTTAAGTTATCATTACTAACATTCTTTGACTACTCCCAAACATACCTAATAATAAAGCATCCGTTATATTAATTAAATATATTTCAGCCAGAAATTGTTCGGAAATGTTTGTTTGCTCGGAAATGGCGGGAATTGGGCGTTTTACCTGTGGAGTTTGTGTGCTATCCTACAAAAGATTACAATGTAAGTTTTACAGCTTTTATTTATTTATGCTCTACCATGTACCAGGGTATTACCACCTGATACCATCATTGTATTGTACTGTCATCGTGCTTTCATTTAACTAACAGCAACAACATAGTTCTTCTCTTCATCACCACTGGCTTGTTTGAGCTTTTTGATTAATTCATAACTTAATTAGTTAATGAAATAAGTTTTTATTTGTTATTTATGCATTATACATATGATGTTTTCAGGCTGCAATATTCATTTATAAATAGGATGAGAGGGTAAACACAAAAAGCTACAAATAAAACAATAGGCTACTTGATCACAATGCAGTGGTGCATTAGATCCCTTCAAGTTTTCAATTTAATCTTTGTTGTGTCAGAAATCATAAAAGAATGAAAAGATTCACATTCATTGTTCATGTACGTGGCTTTACTTGACATTCTCAAGCTAGGAATAAGAATAACATCAGCATCTGGTTCGACTTTACGGTGCATTGAAAACACATTGCACAGAAGCTTACTTCAGAGAGCAGGCCTGCCATCTAATCAATGCTTCAGTGTCGCTTACATTCAATTACAGTTTTTAACAGAGACCTTTGAACTTTTATTTAAGGACCACTCATACACATTGAGGTTCACTGCTTTGACAGAATTTCTGTCACTAATTGTATACTGTATTAAACAAAATACTGTATTTAACTACACATCACAGTGTAATGAAAATAAGAGCATGTGATACTGAAGACTGTAGTAAATTCAGCTTTGCATCAGAAGAATATTATATTGTAATTAAATTTCCCAAAGTTTCATGTTTTTACTGTATTTTTGATCAAGAGATAAAGAGATTTTAAAAAATCATACCGTCCCCAAACTTGTAAATAGTGTAGGCTACATAATAATTAACAAATAAAAAAAAATCACACTTCTGACATTTCATGAGAATTATCCATTTGCTTTCAAGGGCGCTTTGAAGAGTGTTATTTTGCCATTATGGCCTCCAGATGTCTGTTTGATGCAAACATCCCAGTATGATGGCACTCAAGGTTTAAGGGTTTATGAATCATGGCTCTCTCTCCTAGAAAGGTTTATTAGCTCAGCATTACATCAGTATACTGAACTATAGTACTGCCCTTCTATTAATCTGTCTGCACTGGCATGGGCACTCAAAAAGTATCTGCTTTAATGAAAAGTATATACTTTTATATCTTGGGAAGTATCTGATGTCTAGCTAGACTTTTGACATCATATGGTCCAGTTTGTTTTGTTATATGTATATATATATATATATATATATATGAAGAGTTCAGATGCAAAAGCCTCTAAATGCCATTTGATATTTTTTTCTTTAATGATGATTTTTTTTTCAAACTTGTATATTTAAGTTCAGTTATTTCACTTAAATAACAATTAGGTATAATTGCCATTTAAGTGAAATCACTGAACTTAAATATACAAGCTTGATAAAAATGATCATTCTTGAAGAAAATTTCAAATGGCATTTAGAGGCTTTTGCATCTGAACTCTTAATTTTGATGTGCTGTTTAAGAAAAGAATAGAGTTATGCTGTTACTTTTATTAGCAATATGACAAAACATGTGTGAAAGTCTGAAGGAGCTAAATTTAATGGCAAAAATATGCAAATCACCTTATCCACTGAGATCACCCTGACAAATTACTAAAACAGCAAATCACTGTCAAATTACTAAAACAGCAACATCCTGGCAACCACAGCAATAGCATTTGTCTGGTTAGTCTCGTTAGACGTGCAGGAAAACACAAAACAGGTGCTTTCATTGCCATGTTAAAGACTGTAGGTATTCAGCTTGGAAAGATTAGATCAGTCCAGTTCTCAAAGTCTTGAGGATTTACTGTAAGTCTGATAGGTATGAAGTTCTAGAGCCAGCCGTCTTGAAGGCATATGTTGACTTCAGATCACATACAGATTCATAAGGTCTCAAAGTTTCAGCACATAGTTTCAGTAGGTTTGTTCACACAGGTTCAGGTTTGTCTGAAAATAAGGCCACCATGTGTGAAGGTTTTCCACTGGTTACCTAATGAGGTCCAGACATGACAAATTGTTATCGTGAAATACAAACTATTCAGTTGCACATCAAAGCCGGTCAATGAAGCTATATCACACCACCGTCATCGTGAGGAAACACAGTGTTTTTTTATTTTATTTTTTCTCTTTTCTTTCATTTCTTTTCTTTTTATGTTGTAGCATCGTGTCAGTACATCTGCAGCACTTACGAAAACATTTCTGTAACTACAAATTGTGGTTATTTAGTAAAGGTTTCACTGCATGACAAATTTATAATAATGTGGTTGCTAGTGGCATTGTAAAACTAAACATTACCAAAGAATGCATGAAATCCTGAAAGAATTTTATTAAAAACAGACATACAGATACACATGCAACAGAGAATACAAAAGAAAAATATAATTCCCATCAATATTGAAAAAACAATTGAGCACACCAGGGTGACTAGAGAGGGACATGAACTTGTCTGACTTCTTGGTTCACACAGGAGTTTAAACATGAGGAAACACAAAGGCCAAATTCCCTTAATCATCCATTCTAACAAGTAAAACCAAAGAATATAATTCTGATATGCAGCAAGAGATTGTTGAGCATCACAAAATAGAAAGTGGCTATAAGAAAATAGCTAAAGCATTGAAAATCCCCATTTCCAACATCAGGGCCAATACTTAAAGGAGTAGTTCTCTTTTTAAAAAAAAAACAACTTTTGCTGATAATTTACTCACCCCCATGTCATACAAGATGTCCAAGTCTTTCTTTCTTCAGTTGAAAAGAAATTAAGGTAATTCAGGATTTTCTCCATATAGTGGACTTCAATGGGAACTAAACGGTTCAAGGTCCAAATGAGAGTTTCAGTGCAACTTCAAAGGGCTTTAAACGACACCAGACGATGAATAAGGGTCTTGTCATAGGACTTTTCGAGTCATGACTCGAAAAAAAAATTGTTCATTTTGATGAACGAGTTTAGTCGCGAACGCTCATCACAGAACAGAGCAAGGCGACCATTTGTGCTTATAAAACTTAAACTTTTTTATTTATTTTTTAAAAGAGCGATCGTTTTGCTTGATAAGACCCTTATTCATCGTCTGGTGTCGTTTAAAGCCCTTTGAAGCTGCACTGAAACTCTCATTTGGACCTTGAACCGTTTGGTCCCCAATGAAGTCCGTTATATGGAGAAAATCCTGGTATGTTTTCATCAAAAACCTTAATTTCTTTTCGACTGAAGAAAGAATGACATGGACATCCTGGATGACACGGGGGTGAGTAAATGATCAGCAAAAGTTTTTTTTTTTTTAAAGTGAACTCTTTAAGAAGTTGCAATCAACTAAATATGTTATGAATCTGCCAGGAAGAGGACAGGTGTCTATATTGTCTTTGAGAGGCCAAGTCTCTCCAAGGATCACAGATTTGCTGAGATTAGTTGAGTCTTGGGAGTCAGAAAGCCTAAAAAAATAAATAATTAAAGCAACCCCTACATCACCATGTTGTTTTGGAGGGTTTCTTAAAAAATCCTCCTCGCTCCTCCAAGAAGAATCTCCAGCATATTCAGTTGTCACACATGAGTGGAACTTCAAAAAGGACTGGATTATAGTCAGATGAAACAAAAAAGCAGCAAACCCACCAGATGTGTTTAGAGGAAACAGGGATTAGAAATACCTCATGGTTGGATCTTCCCTCAGGACAATCAAAATCAATGACCGTCCCAGTCCCAGTGACTTGAACTCAATAGAAAATGAGTGGTCTGAACTGAAGAGAAGAAACACCAACATGAACTTGTGAATCTGAAGGATCTGGAGAGATTCTGAATGGAGGAATGGTTTCTGATCTCTTGTCAGTTATTCTTCTTTAAACTCAATTATAAGAAAACTCTTCTAAAAGAAAAATATTTAGTAAAGGGGTGCCAATCATTTTGGCCAACATAATGTGATCTACCCCCCACTTTATTTATTTTTTATTTTTTTGAGGTTAGGTTAATTAATTTTTTGAATGAAAGATTAAAAGGATAAAAAATGATTTTTTTTTACAGCCATCTTTGATCATATTTACTAGTGGTGCCAATAATTCTGACCACAACTGTATTTACTCAAAATAAGTATTGAGTAATATTAATAAACTACATGTACTGTACTTACTATAGAGTTGGTTACACTCCAAAACTGAACAACCAAAATAAATAAAAATAAAATGAAAAAACATCATGTCAACCACTATAATAATTGCTATGAAATTAAGTAAATCGAGCATTACATTTGCGATACATTTGTTTTCTGTGATGCCTTTCCAGCCAAAAATTGGAGCCTTTTTTTTTAAAAAAAAAAAAAAGGAAGCTTAACTTTTTTTTTTTTTTTTTTTACTTAAGGTACGCTCGATCGTTTATTGCATTTTTGGTCAAGAAATTAACTTTTAAACTGAATTTACTTATATTTTTAAGTTAAGAATGTTACGTGAACTCAAATATTTATGTAACGCGATGCATATATTTTTTAGTAAAGAATGTTGCGTGAACTCAAATATTTAAATACATGTAAAAAAGGTTTTCTTGTTAATTTTAAGTAAAATTCTTCCACATAATTTTTTAGAGTGTGGGGTTTGGTTTTGGGTTAGTTATAATTTACCATATAAGTATGCATATAGTAGAGTGTAACTACGTCACCTTAGAGTGAAGTGTTGCAGATGATTGCTAGCGTGCTTTATGATTGTTAGCGTGCTTTGGCCGCTCTTGTCCTGTTGAGCACATTACACACACAGTCTGGGTGGAGCATATGGTCCTTGTTTGGGATGCCCTGCTACTTTATAGATGTGAGCTAAAGTCTGTAAGCACTTGAACTCATTTTCTCTGCACCTCAGAGCGAGTCTCCACTTTGTATCTTTCTCTTTTACAGACAGACACTGCTAGACCAAAACATACATCTCTTTCACATGTCAATCAACTCACATCGCTGAATGATTTTATAATCCCCTCTCACAGACATTAAAGGAGTAGTTGCTGATACTTTACTCACCCCCATGTCATCCAAGATGTCCATGTCATTCTTTCTTCAGTCGAAAAAAATTAAGGATTTTGATGAAAACATTCCAGGATTTTTTTCCATATAATAGACTTTACTCGTAACCAAACGGTTCAAGGTCCAAAAGACACTTTCCAGACGATTCCAAACGATTCCAGACGATGAATAACGGTCGTATCAAGCGAAACGATCGCTCATTTAAAAAAATATAACAAAGTTAATGTTTTAAAGCAAAAATGGTCGCCTTGCTCTGTTCTGTGATGCGCGTTCGTGACTCTCCTGTTCGAAATCGTTCATCAAAATGAGCAAATCTTTTTCCGAGTCAATTCGTTGAACCAAATGACTCGAAAAATATTCGTTCATTTTGGGTGAGGGTGAGTAAATTATCTGTTTTTTTGTTTGTTTGTTTTTTAAAGTAAACTACTCCTTTCATAAAAAAAAATAATTTAAAACATAATTCTACACTATAGATATTTGAAAACTCGCTCCCACATTCCATCTGTGGAATTTTGAAGAAGTCTGTGTTTCATTCATTCCATACATTCTACACGTCCTGCGGACAAGTGTGTGTCAGTCATCATCATGTGTGTGCATCAGATGATGAATGGTTCCAGGTGAAAGGTGCAGGTCAGTGTTAAATGAAACTGTTTGCTTTAAATGTCAGTAGCAGTACCTTCTTTTTTTTTTTTTGGAGAAAAAAAGAAATATTAAAGATGTATTTTGAATTTAAATTTAAAAAGTTGGGGATTTTGCATATAGGTCTACACTGTAAAGTCAAAATTATGCATTTATCTAAACAATTTTTTTCTAAATAAATGTTGGAAAACTATATTAAAATCTTTTATTTTCACAACTTTTTGGATTCAAGAAAATATAGAAAATATATATATTAAATTATAATTTTCCCCCATTGAAATAGTGATGTTTATGCATATAAAATCTCTCTTGGTTTCACTTGTATGTAACTTGTCACACGTGTTAAGTTTCATAGTTTCTTAGTTTCTGTTTTTCTGCTCCAGGGTATGTTTTACACGACAACGAGAAGTTTTGAAAAGGCTGTTGTTTGTCTGTAGAAAACTCAAAGGAAAAACGTCTCAGTTTTAAGCATATCGTTGTCCCCTAGATATAATGGACACTCATCTAATCTCACCTGTTTGTTATCATCTCATAATCAGTGTGTTGTTGCTCTATTTCACCGTTCAGTTGTCAGTTGTTGTTTGCGTTTGTGTGTAGACACACTGTTACTTTGCCTTCATCTCGTGTGTGAGTTTGTTTTCATTAAAGAAGCCTTTTTTGTATTGAAATCTTTTTGGACTCTCCCTCATCTTCATATTCATCTCGTATAACATTTCTATGTTTTGTGTTTTGTCTTTTTATTAGCTTGACAAGCCAAGGACACAAAATGCTCTCATTTTATGGAAAAGAGCTGCGTATTTCTCCAAAACATCTTATTTTGTTTCATGAATTGGAACGACATGAGGGTGAGTAAAAAATGGCACGATTTTAATTTCTGCATGAACTTTCCTGCTAATATAAAGCATGCTTTACAGCAGTCCTGTATAAAACATCTCTGTCAAAGTAAATGCTGAAAGGAGAAGCGATTTGACTCCTTACACCGAATAAAAGGTTTGATAAAATGTGAAGAAATATCTGCCGTAGCAGGGATGAAAAACAACAGTAGATGTAATATCTGTTATGTATCTGGAAGTCTGCATGTCTTTATCTTCTGATAAGATTGAGTACTTCAAGTCCGTGGAGAGGAACTGCCCCTCTCACTACATCCATAACCGCCTCAAAGGAAACCAGAGAGTGAGACAATCCAACAAACGAGAACCAGCAGGGAAGTGGGCTCCCCGACATCACAACAGACCAGGGCTGACGGCACGCTTTGAATCCAGTGGTGTTACACTGATTGGAAGAGAGTGCAACAGAGACGTGTGGTGTCACTGCCTCATGGCGTGCCTCAGAACGGCCAGTGTCTTCCCCGCTGCATCTGGTGTGTATTTAGTTGGATGTCATGAGTGCAACGGTGCCTATCCCCCCTCCATGCACTTCCAGCCCGCTTATCAAACCCAGTCACAGAGAGCCAATTCAAGAGTTCACAACCTTACTGGAGCTGCACACCTCAGCTCTGGGTCTTTGACATGTGTACAAGCAAACGAGAACGGTGCGACATGACAAAAGCAAACGGAAACCATTATAATCAGCAATGCTGTCTACACTGGATGTGGCGTGGCCGTAAGTAAACTGATGCCCTGGGCTACTTCTGACTGGAGAACAAATGGATTTGTGACGGTCGCTTCGTAGCGTCCGGTGTAGACAACCACAAGCTGTTACAGGACATCCGGTGTGTAAGATGATTTCAGTCGCTGTCATACAATTCAGTTACTGTAAGTCCCCCAGAGAAGCTGTAGGCTTCAATAGCATTGTAGAGTAATATCTGAATGGGTCCATCGGACACAGTTATTGTTTGAAAGGATAATTATGTTTGATAAATGTTGCTTTGAATATACCATGGTACTGAGTGATTACCATATTAAGTTAGGCATGCAAAATACATCAAAAGTACCAAAACACTACTATGGTTCTACTATGGTTTTGGAAATGTACCATGGTAGTGTTTTTGGAAATGCCCTCTTGAGCCCCTTTTCCACCAAAGCATTTTGAGAGCCGGTTCGGAGTCGGTGCCTGCGCCTGCGCGTAAACCAGTTCTTTGTGTTTCAACAGCCAAAGAACCGGTTCGCGGCCGGGAAAACTGGTTCCAAAGCGGCACCAACTCTTTGCTGGACTAGAACCGTTCTTTTAGCACCTCATGTTTACATCGGGGGCTGGGGTGGGTTTAGATGTGTTCTAAACATATTTTCTGACCATCGCAAAGCCAGGAGAAACTGCAGAAACACGCAAGCGTTTTTATTTTTATTTTATTTTTTATTTGAAACATAAGCAAAGAAGAAAACAGTCATGATATATAACAAATAAATGGAAAGAAAAAAGACACAAGACAGGGGTACATAACTTATCAGAAAAGATTACTTATCAAACGAAAAGATTAAAAGACTTACATATTTCAATTGTTTTTAAAGATAATCCCAAAGCAATCTAGTTGCAAGCGTTTCTAGCGACGTGCACAGTGACATAACAACGTCGTTCCCTGGGCGCTCTAGTCAGTGGAAAAACAAACAGGTTCTGAACGGGTTCGCAAGTTGAACCAACTCCGAACCAACTTTGAACCAGCACCAGTTCCGAACCAGTTCTTTTTTCGGTGTATTGGAGGGTATTGGAGTACCATACAAAATACCATAGACCATGCTGTATTTCATTTCATTATACTATAGTACACTCTAAAAAATGCTGGGTTGTTTCAACCCAATTTTGGGTCAAATATGGACAAACCAAGCCATTGGGTTACATTTTTAAATTACGTTTTTACCCCAATGTTTGAGTTTGTCCATATTCGACCCACATTGGGTTAAAACAACCCAGCATTTTTTAGAGTGTACCCCCCTTCCCATGGTAACATATCCCAAATACCATATAGATACCATAATACTGTTTGGTACTTATTTTGTAAGTGCTATCATGTGATTTTGTCAAGTACCAAGGTACACTCTAAAAAATGCTGGGTTGTTTTAACCCAAATTTGGGTCAAATATGGACAAACCCAAATGTTGGGTTAAAAATGTCATAAAAAATGTACCGTTAAAAGTGAAAGTTGAAGGACATTTTTAACCCAACATTTGGGTTCAAACAACCCAGCATTTTTTAGACTGTAATATCATGTTTTTTGGATGAATGTCATGATATTACCATGTACTCTGAAAATTGTTGGGTTGTTTTCAAACTCAACCATTGGGTTACATTCTTTTAATTACATTTTTAACCCAATGTTTGGGTTTGTCCATATTTGACCTAAAGTTGGGTTAAAACAACCCAGCATTTTTAGAGTGTGGTATTTTTGTGGTCATACCTTGGAGAAACATAAAAAAATACATACATTACGATTACATATTATGATTTGTTTCATGGTATATTTCAAAATACTATGGTATTCCTTTACCATAGTAGTCCCATGATACCATGTCCAAAAAAATGGACTCTGTACATATGTACTTACTATAGTAATTACTGGGTAATAACTAGGTACTAACCCTGAACCTACCCCTAACCCATACTTACCTTATATTAGCCAATACTTTCTAGGTAAGTACACTGTAAGTACACGTAAGTACTGTACTGTAAAAGGAAGCGTTACCAAAAAAAAAAAAAAAAAAAAAAAAAAACATGATAACTTTTGGTATTTTTTGTAAGTTATATAAACTTTTTTAATGAAATCCATGGTATTCTTCAAATTACCCTCTTGTACACTCTAAAAAATGCTGGGTTGTTTTAACCCAATTTTGGGTCAAATATGGACAAACCCGAAATGTTGGGTTAAAAATGTAATGTAAAAATTTAACCCAACGGCTGGGTTAGTCCATATTTGACCCAAAGTTGGGTTAAAACAACCCAGCATTTTTTAGAGTGTATTATTGATATGGTGACGTTAAATGAATGTAGATTTTTTAGGTTTGATTTAAAAAAGGCAATGCACTGGAAATGGACGCAGCAGGAGGGAGAAAACCTAAAGAAAGATCTAACTGCGTACTAATGGAATTTTAAAATGTGTTGTAAACAGCCCTCTTGCCAATTTGGAAGCAAGAGTAGCCTAATTACCCTCGAAAGTTGTTTTCACTGAGTCTATATCTGGTCATTTTCAGTCTAATTCCTGCGTTTGTTTTTTGTGGTACATTTTCTGTAAGTTAAGACAGGTCCATATATATATATATATATATATATAAGCTCACTTTTTCCCACCACAGATTTTTAATGATAGAGAACGGGAAAGATATCTGCATGATCCAGGCCACCAAAACCACAGCAAACTACAATATATCTCCCAATGTGTTTGGAAATATAAACCTAAAACGACTAAACTGTCTAAATACAGAGGGATGAAATAGTTGGGCTAAGGATTATGGTTAGACGGAAAGGTCAAAAGTTGAGTTTTGCCTCAGGTATGTGAAATTAAAGGTGGAATACACGCGAAACAACATCCTGAAACGAGCACAATTACTCAACAGCTGAAAAGTAAATTGGACAGATGTTTGTGGAGATCAGGTGATGTGGGCAGGGTGAGCATCATGCTGTTAGCGATGAGTTTCTCTCTCAGAGGCAGTCTTTCAGACAGATGTTACAGAACCTGTTCCTTGTCGAGATGCATTGGCAACATTTGGCTCTCCTCTCGCTGTTTTGTCAGACGCTTATACTGCCGGTAGCAGCGGGGAAAAGAAGTGGTAAGACAACTTTTATCAATTGATCATTTCTATTTCACATCTGCTTATAAAATAATGCATAATAGTAGGCTATTCTTGGAAGTACCTTCACTGATAAAAAATGATTCTGTGGTGAAGAAAAATTACGACAAAAAACAAAGGACATTCTAGCGCTAATTAATCTTGTAGAAATTAAGATGTAGATTTCAATGTTAAAAAAACTCAACTTTCTGATACTGGTGTTCCCATCATGCACTGGGGCATTAATAATGAACAAGGTTGCACTTTTCACTGTTTTCAAGCTATGTTTACACTGTTGTATCATTGGTTTTGTTGTTAGGTTTAGTAACTTGTTGTTTTGTGGCATCTGGAGTTCATTCTACTCAAAATGTCACATTCATACTTAATCAATCTAATGAATGGTCTAATGAATATCACCGTTATTGAACTTTAACTGGCTAAGTTAGTAACTTATTTCCTTTTTAATTGTACTTAACTTAGCTAAGTAGATTTAACGTATTGCCATATGTGAAATGAACTTAAATATGGGTGCAAAATCTTTCAAAAGAAAAATTAAAGGGATACTCCACTTATTTTGAAAATAGGCTCATTTTACCACTCCCCCAGAGTTAAACAGTTGGGTTTTACTGTTTTCGAATATATTCAGACGATTTTCTGATATTTAGAAGAATATCAGTAACCAGACACTTTCTGGTCTCATTGATTTCCATAGTATATATATTTTTTCCTACTATGGAAGTCAATGAGACCAGAAATTGGTTACTGATATTCTTCTAAATATCAGAAAATTGGCTGAATGGATTTGAAAACAGTAAAACTCAACTGTTTAACTCTGGGGGAGTTGTAAAATGAGCCTATTTCCAAAAAAAGTGGAGTATCCCTTTAGGTAAATTTAACTTTTTTTTCAGTGTTGGTAGTGCAATTCATGTGCCATGGTAATTTATTTGTAGCAGTAATTTCAATGTATAAGAAAGAAATAACTGAATAACCTACTGAATACGCATTATAGATTAGCTTTAGAACTCCCTGAGATGTTTTGTTAGGGTTTGTGATTTTAAATCCTTCATTTATATGGGATGTGTCCAATTGGGAGGCACGGGTCTAACAGCTGAATGGAGTTGATAGCGCTGTGTTTATGAGTCAAAATACTGTATGTGATATAGATGAGTGTCTTATCAGTTAAATGCTGCTATATACAGTAGATTTCTCTCATACATTACTGATGTGATTTTTTTTGTTATTGTAACATGGAAACAATCTTACTAATAGCTAATAGTCCTGTAACAAGCTTTGTTGATGAGGGGGAGAAGTACTTTAACCATAAAAGAAACATAAACAACAAAATGAAAGTAAAGCGGCAGCCCATCACTGACGACTGCTGCATAAACTAAAACAAAAAACATAAAGTCCAGGTCTGGTCCTCTCTTATCCTTCACTGTCGTCCCTTCCGGAGCTCCTCCGTGGGACTCGAGGCCGGTGTGGTGGGCGGGTGACGCTCATTAACATAATTCCCGTGGCTCTGCTTGCCACGAGTACTTTTTACTGAAGAAAATGACTGTGCATGTCTGTAAAAAATCGTGGGTGGTTACTATGATGTTGTTAAAGAGTTAAGACTTTCCTTAAAAGACACCCTTGTTTCTACGATATGTCTCTCATTCTGCAGGGTAAAAATATAGTTTTCCAGCTAATCAGAATCTTTATTTAAACAATTGCTACTATCTGATTTGTATGATCCCAACAGTATAACAATTCAAAATAGGTTTTATTTAATATTAAGAGTTCAACCCTATTGTGTGCAAAAGGAAAAGATGTTTAGGCCCTCTGGGAGATATGGCAATAGTGAGTGATTGTGCAAACTTCACCATATGAAAATACTTTTGATACAGCATGCTAGTCATTATACATAAATCTGCAACATTGCTAAAAAAAACTTTAAAGACAAATATTTTCTTTGCAGTGCCTTTAGACCAAGGTTTTTTTTTTTTGGTGTAGTGGATAGTTTACATAATATGATATCATTGTTAAATATTTTTGCTATAGAGCTGATTTTGATGTGTTACTGTAAATAATCCACTTTTCCAAATGTTAGAATTAAACATCCACACATTTCCCATCATGAACCATGCTACAATGAAAGTCTGAAACTTGATCTTTAAACAAAAAGAACATTTCCATCTGACTAATTAGGGTCCAAGCACCGATGGTGCGAGGACCCTCTTGGAATTGCTCCGTTTGTTATTATTTTATTTTATTGAATTGTTTTATATAGTATTTTATATAGCACATATTTTGCAGCTGATGTCTTATCCATGACGTGGGTTCATTTTTATGTGCTTATTTTCTGCAGAACATGACTGAAATACAGACCGTTTGGTAATAAACGTTGATGTACGGCAGTAATATCAGCTGATTTACCACTGATTTTCCAGAATAGTCACAAAGCTTTAGATTGATTTTATGAGCCTCTACATTAAGCATTGCACATTTCCTCAACTATTTAAGAGCACATTTACTTCTCCATAAGCATTCTAGAAGTATCTGGCCTTCATTTCTTACTTGTATTTTCTCCCATATTTTCTCAATTTCATTTGATTGACATCCATGCACAAAATAAAGAAGGATACAATGATGAGAATGCAGCAGATGCGTCTCGGCTTGGCTCACCAACATCTTTTTAGACAGTGGTGTCTCTCTTTATTTCTCTAATGAAGGACATGAAGATAAGAACCATCTGCCACTCTCCTCACATGCATCTCCCCCCCTGCGAACCCTCTCTAGTGGCTCAGTGTGACACAACACACTGACAAGAGCCTGCAATCTCAGTCTCTGGCTTTGGCATTAGGCGGATGTGAACATGCATGCACTAAAAACACATTTTGCGAAGAGAGAGAGAGAGAGAGTATATGGTTATAGATGCTTTTATACAGTAGAATTACTCCAGGAGCAGTGCAGGGTTAAGTGCTTTGCTCAAGGGATGATGAAGGCTTATATCACTTTCTTCAAAGGGATTGAACCAGTAACTTTGTTCACTGGCCACGACCTTTGACCACTTGTCCAATTGTTGTTTCTCATCCTTAATGGGTTTAACCATGGTTTTAATGATAGAAAAATCCAAAAATGTATTTTTTTTTTTTTTTTGTTCCAATAAATAAATTGAAAATGACTATGAAATGACTATTGATTTCAATGACACACAAACCAAAAATGAATCATGGGCCTTGTAATTTTCATTTTTTTTTTATTAAAAATATTGTGTATATTTTATTAAAAAAATTGTGGTTCAGTGTTGAATAGAAAATATTGAGAACATTTCACCAAAAAAAATATTTTCATAATTTTTTTTAAGGAAACATACACAATTTTGAGGCTTGAATTGAGGATTTGATAAAATTAAGGAAAAGGGGCCAATTTATTTTAAGAGAATTAGCTCAATTATGCGGTTTTATTTAGAGACACCATTGTTAGTTCCCAGCATGCTTTGCACATGGCTGGTAATGGAGAGGATATTGAAAGTAAGTGTTATTTTATGTGTTCAGTTATATTTGACTTTTGAAAGAGTTTCTATATGTTGAAGTTTTGATCATTACCATTGTGCAGAAACTCTTCTAAGGGGGTAGTAATGTTGTGAATACCTACATGTATTGACATAATAAAGCATCTTGCTTTGTGCATTGAGTAAAAACTTGGATAAGTTTGATTGTGTTTGAAAAAGTTTGAAAAATAGAAAATTCATTGTATTCATTGTCTAAAAGTTTGAAAAATATTAAATTCATTGTATCATAGACTAAATAAGGGGATTGTACATGATTTATTGAGGTAGATTCCATGAAAGAAAAAAGAAAAGAAATCAATTTATTTAAGTAAATAGCAGTTAACTTTTTTTTTTTACAGTGAACCATGGCAATTCACACGTCAAAATTAAAATATGTACTGCCCCGACAAAATGCAAGCTGCAAAATACTTTTATGAGTTTTTAGGTGATAGAAAAAACCCCGGCCCTTTTCAAGCAGCCAAAGAGATGACATGCGTGTTTATGACCTTCAGTTTAACGTCACCTCAAAGCCCAAAATATCAGCGCAGACGGTGTAACGTGTCAGAGAATTGCACATTAATCCCAATGCAAAGTCCGAGACACGTCCCCTTGCGATGCTACATTTACTAATAAATCATTTGAACTGTTTTTTTTTTTTTTTCAGAGAGCTGGCGACAGGAGTGCAGGAGCTGTCTGGAGTGTTCGAAGGAAAATGGCTGCCTGCGCTGCTCGGAGCGGCTCTTCCTGTTCCTGAACCGAGACGGCATGAGTCACCACGGCTCCTGTCTCCACTCCTGCCCGTCTGGACACTTCGGCCTCCGCGCCAAAGATCTCAACCGCTGCATGAGTGAGTCCAAATCAGTGTACAGGAATATCTAAAAGTCCAAAAGTTTGAATTTCTTTATTATTGACTTATTTATAGTTATTTAAAATTCTAATATTTATAAAACATATTGTGTGGGATGAATTTATACAGTAAAACGTGTCTGCACCAGAAAGTTAGTAAATAATAATAGTAATGTTTTTAAATGTAGATGTCCTTTATAATTAATCATATAGTTCTACAATAATATATTTATATCATATAATAAAATTGTTTATGTTTCTTTTTAATAATAACAACAACAATAATAATAATGTGTTTAATTATGTCCTTAATATTCAATCATATTTTTTTTTACAATATAGTTATTTGTTTATTTGTCTGTTTGTTTATTTCTTTGGAATTTTGTTTGTTTGTTTACAATGAATATTTTAGGTCTATATTTTATTTATTAATCATAATATATTTTTTAAAATAGGTCCTTGATATTAAATCAGACTTTTTTTTTAATTATTTGTTTGTTTATTTCAAATTAATATTTTAAAAAATAATTATGTGGGTAATAATAATAATCCTTCCTTCCTTTCTGTCTGTTTCTTTTTTGTGGCATTCATCTCTTAACTTCCTTCCTTCCTTCCTTCCTTCCTTCCTTCCTGTTTCTTTTTGGTGCCATTCATCTCTTAACTTCCTTCCTTTCTTTCTTTTTTTTCTTTCTTCCTTCCTTCCTGTTTCTTTTTGGTGCCATTCATCTCTTAACTTCCTGCCTTCCTTCCTTCCTTCCTTTCTTTCTTTCTTTCTTCCTTCCTTGCTGTCTGTTTCTTTTTGTGTGCCATTAATCTCTTAACTTCCTTCCTTCCTTCATTCCTTCCCTCCTTGCTTCCTTCCTTCCTTTCTTCCTGTCTGTTTCTTTTTTGGTGGCATTCATCTCTTAACTTCCTTCCTTCCTGTTTCTTTTTGGTGCCATTCATCTCTTAACTTAATATCTTGAGAAAGCCTGTAACAAAACCATGACTGTAATCCTCATATATCTCCCAGAATGCAAAGCTCCAGAGTGCGAGAGATGCTTCAACAAGGACTTTTGCACCAAGTGCAAGGGAGGATTTCTGCTCTTTAAAGGCAAATGCTTCAAAAGCTGTCCAGAGGGCACATTTCCTCAGTCCACAGACTGTGTGGGTAAGAGCTTTACTCATTTACAGACCTTCTTTATGGGTCTGTGCCATTAAATTCTCATTACCATACTGAAAGAAACCCATCAGTCATGTTTTACGAGGAACAATTACATCAAGATGTTTTTTCTGTGTGGCAATTAAAAACCAGCAAATTTGGGATTTCTGGTTGCATTTACTAGTGTATTCACATGCCATTAATTTGATGTTGTGCAAAAACTTACTGACACAGTAGCTTTGATAAAAAAGGATAAAGTCAAGTCGCATTTCATTATATAGCACTTTATAAAATACAGATTGTTTCTAACCCAGCAAACACAGGAACTCACGTAAGATTAAACGCTAACCGACAAGACGAAAATAATGAAAGACAGGTGCCACTTCAGTTCAATAAAATGTCGATGTTGCAGACCTCATCAGATCAGGAATAGCTCATATTTTGCAGAGTAAGTAAAGATTAATAATGCAGTTTGCTTTTATGATTCAGTATTCTTGATCTCTTTGGACTCCAGAAGGATGTGTGCTCCGTGTGTTTGGCGTCTGGGGTGAATGGAGCCCGTGTCAGCACAGTGGCCTGAGCTGTGGCGTCAGATGGGGGCAGCAGATCAGGACCCATGAGCTGTCAAGCAAAACGCCTGAAGAGACAGAAGCGCTATGTCCACCTCAGACCGAGAGCAGAAAGTGCCGGATGAAGAAAAGGTGTCCAAAAGGTAAATGATATTTTTAGCATTGTTCATGCCAGTTGCAGAATTTCTTTCAATAGCTGACATAAACCCAATGTGACATTTATAAAAGCACAGCGATCCTCTTTAAATCCTCTCGTTTCCACATCGAGCTTCTCTATATCGTCTTTCTTGTATCGTTTCTCCCCAATGATTTACACATTACACTAAACACAAGATCCAATCACTGTAACTTAAAAGAGTTGAGTCCCTTTTCCTTTACCATATTTGGGAAACTGTGTTTTGTATCCTGTCAGAGCCATTGTGTTGTGTTTGAATGTCTGTTGTAATTCCATTTTTTGACTCCGGGTGTCACACAAGACAAGAAGCTAATACATAGTGGTAGTGGGAGATAAGTGAGTCTCTAGTCAATTAGACAATGATACAATGAATGACAACGGCAACCAAGTGAAACAGGAACTAAACACAGGAACTAAGACAAAAGAATATCAAAATAAAAGTCCATGGACCCAGACAGAGAATTGGCGTGTCTAATAAATATACAGATAGCCTAAAAGTAAAAGAAGTCATGCGTAACGAAGGGAAGCACAACCATTTTTGTCACCATTGAAAATGAGTGAGTGAATTTGTTCAGAGTGCTCCGGAAGGGATGCCGCTTATGTGCGTTTGTGCTTGCTATTTAATAATCATTTGAAACTTATAGCAAACTGGCAGCTTCAGTAATGAAAATATCTATCTTCGGTCAATGAAAACAATGTATAAACATTATTGAACTATATAATAATAAATCAAAAAGGAATTTATACCTGAATAATATTACGCTGTACCCACATTGGACCAGCGGTTTGGAAAATGGATAGATGGATGATTCAGCTGCGGGCGCCATCTTCTGGCCAGATGTGGCAATTTATTCGGCAACTGTGTCTCTCAGTGCATTATGGGTATTCAGCCATTGAGCAAGCATAGGCCAGTTGTACAAAAATGCAATGCAATGCACTCAACTTAATAGTAAATTTCTAGTTTGATGGAAATCATTTGTGCAGATGAAAATATTTTAATTGGATTAATAATGAAAAATGACATTATTAATATTATATATACGTCGTAGTGTGATGCAAAACAACATTTTAATAATATATTTTTTAATTATATTGCAAAATGATACTTTTTATATTATATTAATTATATTTTATGTTTTTGTAAATTATATTATAATGTTAAATGTCAAATGTTTGGGGTCAGTACTTTAAAAAAAAAAAGATATTAATATTGCTATTCTGCATGGATGCGTCAAATTGACAAAAAATTACATTAAAGGCATTTACAGTGTTTTAAAAGATGAGTCAAAAAATCCTGATAAAAACATATTAAGCAGCACAACTGTTATCAACATTGATAATAATCATAAAGTATTATATTAGATCATATTAGATCACAGGAATTAATTACACTTCACTATACATTCACATTAGTGTTATTATTTTATATTTGATTGAATAAATGCAGCCTTGGTGAGCATAAGAGAAAACATAAAAAGACTGCAAAATTTGGAATAATATAATATAAGAGATAAATATTAGTAAAGCAGAATTCAACAGAAAGTCAACTCAAATACAGTAACAAGTATTTTACTGTTATTATCCACCCCAGATGTTCTCCAGTCAGTGCCGTTTATCGCTGAAGTCGTCACCTCAAAGACTCACTCATGGTGTGACCAATGAGAACCCGATGAATTAATTTAGTCCTCTAGATTAACAGAAGATCATTTCCTTTCTTCTCAAATCTCCTTTTCTTTTGTGACTCTTGAGAGCTAATGAAAGTCAGGCTGCACATCTCCGAACGGATCACAGCAGAAGATTTGCCAGTGTTTTCTTCCAGGACACCCTACAGGTGACCCGAGCTTACCTGCCTAAATCATTAAGTGCAAACCTCTGATCTGAACCTGGAGATTTATGTTGGTTTTGGGATTAAAGGGTGCAGTGGTGCCACTGTGGGCCTAAACCAGATGATGCAGGGCAGTAAACATGGGCTTTTAGTGCTTTGTGTGCGCATATAAGTGGAGAAAATGAAAAAGATAGGAAGCTTTAATCACAGCAAGTAAAAAGCAGGGCAAAGTTGGGCAATATTGAATAACAACATATGACAGACTGAAAGAGAACCAAGGGGAAAACAAGAAAAACGATGGAGAATGTGATGTTCTTGCCAGGCCGTGGTGTTTTCCAGACCACAGACCCCATTCCTTAGGCCATAATAACTGTTTACTCCAGTTTTATGATGCCTTTATTATGTCCCCTTCAAAAAGACAAACATGGATTATAATTTGGTTTAGCTTACAGAAATGTTGAATAAATACTCGTAAGCATCCACCTCTGCACTCTATTTGTTCCGCTTTGGCTCCAGTGTCATTTTGCAGCTCTTCTCTGAGAAGAATACCACCCTGAAGCTCCTCTGTTATTGATTTCGAATCTTAGTCAAACCAGACATGAACATTTGAAGCACTGTTAGAAACTTGACGCACGTATGAGCTCTCAGCCAGAAACTGACCACTGACACAACCGCTGTACATAAAATAATCCTTGCTTTTAGGATGTAGAATTAAAACTAAGGCAATGAAAGTCAATATAAATATATCATTTAAGAACTATAATAATAATATTGCACAAAGTATGCTAATCTTTTAAGCCCATGAAAATGCAAATCCTGTTCACTTTTAAAACTGTTGTTCCATTAGCAGATTTTGACTTATATGGTGCCTACATTATTGAACTTGAACATGATATGGTTTTATCTTGACAGATAAAAGGAAAAATGAAAGGATAGAAGAACGAAGAAAGACACAGAAACATTTGAAGCTCTCACCCGTCACAGAACCTCCATGGGGAATGTAAAATTGTGGAATGGAAGACACTTTTATTCCCTTTCTTAGTAATATATGTAAACATTTTTTTTTATAAACAATATATTTTTGTATAAATGATTTAATTGTAATATTACTTAAATCATCAGACAATCTGATATTGCACATCTTTTTTTAATGCATATGTATTTGTTTACATTATTATGGCAGATCCTAACCTGTATTTATGCATTTATTTTATTGACAAGGGGAGGGTGGCTTAAACCTGTATGTGGTTTAACAAAGAATAGATCCATGTTGGACTATGACACTGTACATTTCCATCTGATGAGTAACAGACGAACAGTTTCATGTGGTTTGAGCTGTATCTCCACAGATTTCTGTACATGCCCTGGGCTGCTCTGTGTTTTCCAACAACATACTCTCCCTATATTTGCACTTCTTTACTATAATTGTATTAGAGTAAAAAAAAAAAAGAGAGAGAGAGAGAGAGAGACATGGAACAATATAAAGTTGTGTAAAGAGATGCCAAGATCATGAACTACTTGTGCTCCATTAAAGGTCCCCTGACATGAAATTTTCATTTTCAGAGGTTTTTAACATTAATATGAGTTCCCATAGACTGTATTTGGTCCCCTCGTGTCAATTTTTGCAATTTTTCAATCGGTGCAAACATTATAAAATAATACAAAAAACCCATGCCAGGGGACCTTTAAAGGGATAGTTCACTTTGAAATTAATTTTTGATATATTTTAGCTTACCTCAAGGGCATCAAGATGTCTTTGTTTCCACAGCATTTTCAATTTTGACATTTTTTGGTCAAACCGTTGTTGTCCGTCAGTCATACACTGGAGGTGAAGGGGGTCCTCCCTCGGTTCACCTCAAAGAGCATGCACAGAGAAGTCAAAATTAAACATGATTTAATGACTTGTAAAAGTACACACTGATGGCCTAGGACACGAAACGAGCGGTATTTAGGACACGAAACGAGCGGTACATATTTAGATATAAATATGTTATATCTAACATATTTAGAAATATCGAAATCGTCTTGCATTGCGATTTCCCGTATATCTAAATATGTTTAGTATAAGGTAAAACTTCGGAAATCTCCGTGTAAACAATGCGTGAGCGTGACGTAGACGGGCGAGAGATCACTTCCGGCGTAACGTCTGAAGACGGTTCAGTTGGACATCTGATTTTGTTCGACGGCTGTTAACAAGAGGTAAAAACGATATAAATTATAAATACTGTTAGTTTTCTCACACAAACCGCTAGGCCATCAGTGTGTACTTACATTTACGAGTCATTAAATCATGTTTCATTTTGACTTAACTCTGTGCATGTTCTTTGAGGTGAACCGATTGAGGACCCCCTTCACTTCCAGTGTATGACTGACCGACAACAACGGTTTGACCAAAAAATGTCAAATTTGAAAATGCTGTGGAAACAAAGACATATTGGATGCCCTTGAGGTAAGGTAAAAGATATCAACAATTAATTTCAAAGTGAACTATCCCTTTAATCCAAGGCGCGCGGCATTCATGTTGTAAAATTACTTTTACTTACGTAATTTTACGTGATTTCAACTTGCAAAAAGCGTCCTCGTAGAGCTCGTAATTACTTACTTATTAATTGCAAATTCATATTTGTAAGCTGGGAAATTCGATTAGCTAGGCTACTACTTTTACCACATGACCCGCTGTGTCACCTGACCGCTGCTTCAGTTAACCGTTGATAGTGCTGCCAAAGAAATGTATACTTCCAGAGAATGTCTAGCTCTGATACTTCCCACTCCGATAACGTGAACAACGTCAAGTTGTCCTCTCATAGTTGTGGTAAGTAAGACATGCTGTGAACGCAGCATCATTCCAGTAGATATAAATATATACATAGATTCCTCATTGATAGCTGTTTCTATTGGCCTCTTTACATCAGCCGCCCGCCATATTGGAATGGTCAAAAGTGTGAACTTTCGAGAGCAAGTTAACTGAGCATCTGCAACTCATTTATGAATATTTATATATGAAATAGACTAAAACAATACAACAAGATACAAGTGCCATGTCACATTGGAATTGAGCCATGTGATTGGCTCTGAAGATGTCATGTGACCTAATTTGTGGGACAGATTTATTCGTAATAAAAGTGACAAGTTAATTATTTTCTTTTAAATTCCAAAGATAACTTGGCACTAGTGTGCATTCTTAGTCTAAAGACTGAAATAAAAATATTTTCTAAAATTAAAAATCGCATTATTTTCTTAGAGCCTCAACTGTATCGTTAAACTCATATTGTGTCATTTTTTTCCCCGTTCGTAACTGATAATCGTCCCCCTGGTGAAAACTGAAATGTTGTACGTGTTGCCTTTTATTTGAGATGGATGGGAATGTGCTGAATATTGAATATGATTTATTTGCACTTTCATCTACTCTCTCAACGGTTGAATTGTATTTACTGGAAAAATTACAGTTTTGCTCTCTAAAAATATTAGCCCCAAGGGAAGATTTGAAGGAGTTATGAAAATGATACTGATAAGAATCGGATATTGCATTGTATTATGAGACTGCAAAATTATTTGAGAATAAAAGTCTTTTCTGAAGAGGTTTGCAGATGTTAACCTTGACGTTTATATTTTAACTAATGTGTACTTTTGCTATATACTGTACATTGACAGCTAATTAATTATAATTCCAATGACATTTTTACTAGTTTTTGCTAAATCATGAATTGTGTTTCATAATTGTTGAATACATTTTTGCTGAGCCAATAATGTATTTAAAAAACACACATTGTGATTTTTTTTGTTAGCTGTTTTATTTGATTTATTTTTTAGATTTCAAAAATAATATTTTTCTCAAGTTAGTGTCAATAAACATCAGCTTCTTATAGTGGCGTCTCTGTGCATTTAGTGTTACAAAATAAATTCAATATGCATTTCCTCTGCAACATAAAAACTGACTTTTATAAAAGAGAAATATTCACTGAAGTAAACACTAACCCTGGCCTCCCCTTATACTTGTCAATAACCATTAGTGTATATGTTTCAGACAATTTCTAAATTGTTTGGTGATTTATAATAATCCAAATCAACCATAACTATATAACTTCGAAAGAAAATCTATTATTTTTTAGCATTAAACTTGGATTGAATAGCATAGATCTGCTTTTAGGGTCTTGTTTTGTTTTATTATTTTTTTTAATTGTTCCACGAATGAGTAGAAACGACGATTTACCAGGCCTTGCTCTCAGAGTGTCGTTGTTCCATATTCATGCACTAGATGGCAGGGTTCACCTGTCATATACATATACATTAAAGTCCATCTTCTGTTGGAAATGAACATCCTGGAGGCACTAGGTTCAAAGGTCATCCGCTCAGCTCAGGGTCACCAGCTCCCAATGAAACTTCACAACAAACCTTAAACATCTCTGCGGGAGTCTCAGAGAAAACATGCCAAATACAATGTGAAGTGACACATTATATGATGTGCTGTGAGCTTGATGCTGAGCGAACAGCATCAAACCTGACACATGTCTTCTTAAGAATGCAAACACCCTCTTTTTTCTAAGATTTATGAGTCCATATGATTAAAGTGCCTCTGGGTGAACTCTTATCAGTGGTGTTTTCTATAAGAGAAGCATTGGGTTTTGTGATTGCTCCCAACAATATTTGCTCCAACAATGAATAATACAGCCTCTAAGTTGCGTTTATTCAGCTGTCTCCAAATTGCTCAGATGCCTGTAAACTTTTAACCCTACACACACATGCACACACCCATCATCTGTTAATTGTCAATAAACTCTGCAATTAATTAACTCCCTAATTTAAGACATATGTTTAAATTGGGAGTTGGTATGGAGTTCTGGACGGTTATGTATTAGGGGTTTGCTCAATGTCTCAACATTTCCTATACTGTCTCTATAGATATGACCTGCATTTTTTTTAGTTGTTTTTAATATTTTAGATTTTTAATATTTCAATACCGTCATGTTCACTGAGGTTAAAGGTCACATGACATGCAGGTAAACAAATAATCTTATTTTTTTATTGTTGTTATTTAATCTTTTTTAGTCTTTTATTTTTTATATCGTTCAAAAACAGAGACCTCAGCGAACCGAAAATTTGAACAATACGAGAAGGAATGATTCGTTAAATGATTCGTTCAAATGCGCAGCACAGAGGGTAAAGGTCACATGACATGCAGGTAAACAAATAATCTTATTTTTTTGTTGTTGTTATTTAATCTTTTTTAGTCTTTTATTTTTTATATTGTTCAAAAACAGACCTCAGCGAACCGACAATTTGAACAATACGAGAAGGAATGATTCGTTAAATGATTCGTTCAAATGCACGGAGGGTAAAGGTCACATGACATGCAGGTAAACAAATAATCGTATTTTTTTGTTGTTGTTATTTAATCTTTTTTAGTCTTTTATTTTTTATATCGTTCAAAAACAGAGACCTCAGCGAACCGACAATTTGAACAATACGAGAAGGAATGATTCGTTAAATGATTCGTTCAAATGCACAAGATTCGTTCATGGACGAAACAACACTGCCTGATACCAGTGGCGCCTCCAGAAATTTTTCGTAGGGGTGGCCAGATGGGGCCAGTTAAAATCTTGGGGTGGCACACCAAAACTACAGTATAAACCATAATTTCAGAATTCTTTTCTACTGTTGTAATAAACCAGCCTGTAGAAAACTATCAGAAAGACTTAAGGAAACTCCTACTGATATACTTTGGTTTATTGTGTAATATTTAATGTTACTAATGATATTAGTAGGGCCCAACTAATATATATTACATTGTATGTAATGATATATATTATATTATATATAAGGGTCCTTGCCCCACAGCAAATTTCCAGATACTTACATAATTGTGATGAATTTAATCATTTTTAAGTTATTAGTTTGCAGTGTAACATTACAGTTAACACCTTTAAATATTACATAAATGTATTATGAATTTTTAATACACTTAATGAGTGTATACATCAGCAGCAAAAAGTAATTCTTGAAAAAATCTGCACAGTAATTTTATAAAATCTAAATATGTTAATAAAAACAAATTACTATTAGTTCTCTTTTAAAATTCAATCAGGCAATCATGTCACAATTTTATATTTATATATTACTGTCAAGAATTCAGAAGTGCATAGCCTAAACTACAAATAAATTATATACAATTAAATTATGCTTATTTAAAATGTATTGAGCAGGCTAGGTATAACAAAATATATTGGCTTTTAATAATATTTCAGTGCGCAAACCCATGATTGAGCCCGTTCTTGCATGATTACATGAAAAACATCGCGGGTGCAGAATGATGTGCTCAAAGCAACATGGAGTCACAGTGTGCAGCAGCACTGCGCTTCATAAATGTGCATTTAAAAGCTCATGTCACAAATCGAAAAAATGTTGAGCACACAAATCCAAGTGCGATTTGTTCCTTTGTTTCACAGTTATTGTGCGTTTGATGCCGATTCATAATCCTTGTGATATGTATGTGTGATCTAACAGAACACGCCGGTGAGTCGCTTAAAAACCGCAACAAACTCCAAGAAAATAAAGTAATTTTATGCGAATATACAGACTTTTATCTACAGATCATGCATTTATAATGTCAATATATCATATTGGAGAGAGTTTTACCGTGCATCCAAGAGGCACGCGTGCTGTTTGAATATGAATGGAGGATGATGACAGTCGCAGAGGAGGGAAAACGAGTTTATACTTTAATGATGTAAATATACTTCTGTACCTCACATTAAGCTATGGAATGACTTCAGATGACTTTGTCACCCAAACTGACGTGAAAAAAGCGGGAGGCGCCGAAAAGCGCGCTGTTTGCATCCCCTGTCCAAACGTGGCAAAAAACACACCTAAAAGCTGCTGTATACCATTTGGCACTTAAAAAGCACGTCACGACACATAATTCCCCGTCTTCTTTTACTTAAGAATATTTTTGACTTATTTATAAAATGCATAACTGATGCTACAAAAATTAATACTGGCCATTGGGGTGGCCAATGGGGTGGCCAGGAGTCGGCCAGGGGTGGCCATGGCCACCCCTGGCCACCCCCTGGTGGCGCCATTGCCTGATACCCACAGAGCATTTGAGCGATTTATTGTTTTCTACAGTTAAAGTGAAGGTAGGTAATGCTAAATTACCATACGTAGGCCTACTTAACTTATTCATTGAAGGAAATAGATTATAGGCCACTGAAATGTCCCAGAAAGCATCTAAAGCAATCAAATGTTTGGAATCTTTTTAACGTTAACGTTAACTCTTATACCCCCTAATGCTGCATTTATTAGATTTTGTGCTCAAGAAACATTTCTTATTATTAACAATGTTAAATATGTTATTTTTTCAATGACACAGAATAAAAAAATAAACAAAGATATTTTTTTTCACAATTTTGGCTTTTTTTCCTCGCAAATCGTGCTTCGCACAGTTCATACTTTTCTCGGAATTATGACATTTTATTCCTCTGAATTGCGTGATAAAACTCGTATGCGACTTGCTAGTCATATATATATATATATATATATATATATATATATATATATATATAAAGAGAGAGAGAGAGAATTTAAGATTTATGTAGCTCTGAAGTACATATGGCAAATGAAGAAAAAGTAAATCGTTAAAATATATTTACAGTATAAACTTAGATTACATATAACTTTGGCATTTGGAAGATTGTGCAAATGCATGCACACGTAGGCTCCATGACCACACTCATACACAGCCTATAATTCAAAACATCTATTTAACTATGGGAATACAGACATTAGCAAATTATTATCATTGCTTACCCTTGTGTTGCTTTTAGGGCCACATTCTAGAAAATGTTTTCCCATTGTCAAACTGCAAAGTGCGAAACAACCCCTCGGGGACATTGTCAGCTTTGACCTGAACAGACATCAATCGCGGTCTTGCCTTTTTTGGGGTGGGGGGATTGGACGTTATATAGTGTGTGTTTATGTTTGTGTGCAGATGTGAAAGAGAAAATGCGGCGGACAGTGATCATGAACCAATTGTTCTGCAGTCTGTAAATTACATCTCTCTAGGGAGCAGTGCTCTTAGCTGCAGGAAGTTTCCTACTCAAAGGAGGATTAATGAGGGAAGTTTGAACACTGCACAGACCCCAGACCCTCTGAAACTCTGACCGTAGTTAAACATGCCCCCTTAAACCTTGCATGCTCTCTCTGAGGAGGAGGAGATGCAGATTTAGTTTCTAAACAGTCATTTAGCAGACTTTTCTTGACATATAAGCATATATTGCCAAGTTTAGTGCAATTCTTAATTCTTTCTTAACCTTTGTGAAAGGCAAAAATTGCATAAATGTCATAAGAAATACATCAAACTTTAGTGTTTCTTAAATAAATTTGCTATACCAGTTTGAGTCAAGACATTCTTTCACTGTTCATTGGGTGATATGTTTAATCATTTGATAATTTTACATGCACAATCGAGCAAACGCGAACCAAACAAATACCTCCCTGGTGTTTTGTGAGCTGGTACTGGGAATGACTAAAGTACCATGTTTAAATTGTCATCACAAACAGCACATTTTGTTTCATTTGAATGAATAGGTTTTGCATAATACTGACTCTATGATACAAACATTGCATTCTTTGTAAATCACATATTGACTGGTGGTTACATCTTTCTTTTTAATGATCATATTTTTCCCTGAAGTCTATTTATAGTGCTAAAGTCAGGCTTCCTTGCGACAGAAGAAGTCATAATTTAGTTTTCACACCATCTTTTTAAGCCATTGCATTAAAGAAAGCTGTTTTTTTTTTTCCTTAGTATTAACACATTATCTGTGTTTTGATTGGCTAACCCCTTCGAATGTGAAATTAGCACAATGATTATTAGTTACAGGTTAGGCGGTTTCTGTCAGGTCCTGTAGTTTGCAGTGCTCCATCTTTCACTCTCACTCTCTGGGGCTGTACCTTTTCAAAAGATAAACTTTTGTCCATTTTAGGTGCTAATATGGACATTTAGGTGCTAATATGTCCATTTTAAGTGTTAATATGTCAATTTTAGGTGTTAATATGTACATTTTGGTGCTAATATGGACATTTATGTGCTAATATGTGCATTTTAGGTGCTATTATGTACATTTTAGGTGCTATTATGTACATTTTAGGTGCTATTATGTACATTTTAGGTACTAATATGTACATTTTAGGTGCTTATATGTGCATTTTAGATGCTAATATGTAAATTTTAGGTGCTATTATGTGCATTTTACGTGGCAATATGTGCATTTTAGGTGCTAATATGTAAATTTTTGGTGCTAATATGGATATTTAGGTGCTAATATGTGCATTTTAGGTGCTATTATGCACATTTTAGGTGCTAATATGTGCATATTAGGTGCTAATATGTACATTTTAGGTGCTATTATGTACATTTTAGGTGCTAATATGTACATTAAGGTACCAATATGCACCCTTTAGGTACAAAAGTGTACATTTTGAAAAGATACCGCCACAGTGAGAGCTTTTTGTACCTTTTTTTCTGAAAGTGTTCAGCCCCTTTATCAGCTGATAATTTCACACAAAAATGTATAAAATTGATGAATTAAATTTTTTGCATTCTTGCAGCTTAGTTTGAATACATGATGTTTCGGGGCCAGTTTATTTTCAGTTCTGGAAATAAAAATAAAGTGTGATTTTAAATGTGAGGGCGTTTACATCTTAACCTACTTGAGGTGATTTTAGATGTTCTATTTATTATCATATTCATGTACAATCAGCATCTGTACTAAATATCAGAGAAAAGTCTAATCATATTTTCGTATAAATCGAAGCACACAAATTGAAATGCCGCTAGAGTTGCACAATTTAGCTGTACACAAGTTGAGAGATATTAAGCATATCCTGCCATTCCCAAAAACGTTTATCTCAGATGTTGATTACTATGACACGTTCATTGTTTTCAGATCAACAGAGCACATGTAAGTGTAGCTTTTCCACATAAAATTAATGATTTGCTGAATGATATATTAAAGGACATATAGTGTGTACAACATCACATTTAAATCGCTGATACTGCACTCCTCCAGATAAGATTGATTGCTTTTTCGTTGAAACTGTTTATATTTTCTCTCTCGGTATATTTAGAAGGTCATTCCTCAAAGCTTAAACACATTTCTCTCTGGCTCGGGTTTTTGAGATTGCAAATCTGGTCCGTGTTGCCAGCTCCAGTGGTCACTCCAAAGGAAACAAAGCTTGTAGGGAACGTGTTTACGAGTGGTTCTGATTTCGCAGAAACGTACTCCAATCTCGTAAGAAAAACAGAGATAAGATAGAATTTACGCAGAGCTTGAACACAGGCAGAAATCCAAAAGGCAACACTCGACAAGTAGTTTAAACACCCCCGGCCTTAATTTGTTTAAGAGGACCTGATGGAATCGCAGCGGTTACATGTTGATTGTTGGCTTTCGGGAGATAATTGCGATTCACAATCAAGTACCTACTGGTTAATAAAGCAGCACCAGAGGCTGTAAAGAAACAGAATAATCAAAAAGAGTTATTAAGAAGACAAGCCTGAGATTGCAATTAAATTTCCGTGGGTTCATGTTGTCTTGGGAACTGAGCGCTGTGTTTATGTGAAGACTCTAAAATTGTCAACCAATGCAGGCATGTGTAACCTTCTGAAGTTGCTCCCGTTAAAATGTCCAGCTTTTGCCAGAAAACAAGACGTCCAAGCTATTCACAGTCATTTCATCCATATGCATGTTTTATGAAGACCTGGTCCAATAAACACAATGAACGAATGTAGGCATCCAGTATTGATATTTTAAAACATTACATTTTAAAATATCAATTATTTTCCTTTTAACAGTGTATTAAGGGATACACACTCTCATAAAAAAGATACAAAAGCTGTCACTGGGGCTGTACCTTTGCAAAAGGTAAACTTTTTCGGTAACTTTTAAGTGCTAATATGTACGTTTCAGGTGCTAATATGAACATGTCAGGTGTTAATATGTACATTTCAGATGCTAATATGTACATTTCAGATGCTAATATGTACATTTCAGATGCTAATATGTACGTTTCAGGTGCTAATATGAACATGTTAGGTGTTAATATGTACATTTCAGGTGCTAATATGTACATTTCAGGTGCTAATATGTACATTTCAGATGCTAATATGTACGTTTCAGGTGCTAATATGAACATGTTAGGTGTTAATATGTACATTTCAGGTGCTAATATGTACATTTCAGGTGCTAATATGTACATTTTAGGTGTTAATATGAACATTTCAGGTGCTAATCTGTACATTTTAGGTGCTAATATGTACATTTTAGGTGTTAGTATGAACATTTCAGGTGCTAATCTGTACATTTTAGGTGTTAATATGAACATTTCAGGTGCTAATCTTTACATTTTAGGTGCTAATATGCACATTTCAGGTGCTAATATGCACATTTAAGGTGCTAATATGTACATTTCAAGTGCTAATATTTACATTTTAGGTGCTAATATGTACATTTCAGGTGCTAATATGTACATTTTAGGTGCTTCCTTTTTATGAGGACTTTGAAGGTATGCTATTATAGCCGGTCCTATTCGACTCACTCCATGCAGGATTCAAACCGGGGTCTCTGGCATTGGCCAGGCACGCTGACAAGGCTAAAGACCGCAGCGTCTAGCATCAGTCGTTAGCTCATCTCTGTTACATTGTGAAATTCTGGGCTCTCTAACGCCATTTTTGCAAGTTTATTCGCAGAGACATGTTTTTGTCGGTTTACTCTTCTATATACATAATGAATCTGCCTGTGATCACTATACCAGAGAAGTCCTCCGTATCTTTATACTATAATAACACAAGCCTATTCATTCAATTGAGCAAGTTCAAGTTAATGAGATGATACTAAAGGGAGTTATATCAAAAAATCATTTCCAAGGACAAGAAAAGTCAAGATGTTTCTTAAGTTTTACTATTAGGCTGCTCTTGTATTTCATAGCTCACCTTGTCGCATATCTGTGGAAAACCTGCCTTAAAAAAGTCTAAGTGCAATGCAACCAAGTGCCTTAAGAAGTTTAGGTCAAATCTGAAGCTAAGGCTTCCCCAGGAGTTTTAGACCACTGTAGATCACGTCCATGATTAAACAAGCTTGAAATGTGACTGAAAGCACGGTCTAGCTCTCTGGGTGCATTCATCACCTTGACTTGCTTCAAGAGGATAATGATTAAAAAGCAATCCAAAGCAATTAGCCATTATAGCTACTCGGTTTCAAAATATATCAGCCAATTTGTCAAGATTTCATCATATCTGAATGATTGGGCCAAATAGTGTCCAGAACTTTCTGGGAACTGCGATATGACTAATTATGGGGGTTCCAATGAAATCACAAGGTAGCGAACATTTGACCTCTTTTACACATTTTGGGCTTCTTCTACTAAAAGCTGTTCTTTAACTACCAAACCTAAATGTGTTCATATTCAGAGTGCATGAAGATGTTCACACTGTTCTTTTTCATACCACATGTTTCAGACTCTGAAAAAGATCAAACGCAACATAATTAAAAAGTAGGTCGACTCAAAGAAAATCTTTACATTTTCAAAGAAAATCTAAATGATATTCCAATTTGTTAAAAAAAAAACACCAGCAAAGACGCATTACTCACGTAAAAAAGTCCTGCGGCGTGAATGAGGCGTAGAGCGCGGCGCGGTAGACACGAGTGTCGAATTCACGCGAATGGCGCGAACTGAGCGTCTGCCGCGAATGATTTAGTTAGTGCTATTTGTGCATTCACACGTTTGATGCGAATGCGCGCGTAAATTTCACTTCAAACTTTTGTTTTTACGCGCGCTAGTTTCACTCTTGACTCGCAAATTAACACAAAGTGGTCAAGCGTCAAACTTGTTCAATGCCGACTCTGAGATCTGCATGCTTGCGAATCCTTTCATTATAACAAGCGAAGTGTAGACAGACACGATGCAAGTAAGAGATTTGTTGAGCACTGTAGACTGCTTCATTGATTATAATGAAACTTTGTGAGATCATATAAACTGAGATGAGTGACAGCTTTTTAGTGATTTTAAATTGAGCGTGTTTTTTCCAAGTAATATCCTTTTAGTATAGGCTACTTTAGAAAATACAATGTTCACAATTACATTGTTGATATCATCAACAAAAAAGAGCAAGTACCATTCATCTATTTATTGAGCATTGTAATTCTAGCACTTCTAGCAAGATCTCAGTTAAAAGCCTGCTCAGCAAAATATGTGTTTCTGTTCAGCCTAATGAAGGGTTTTATGAGGTCTTTAATGCATTTCCATGGGCAATCATAAACGCTACTGAATCATCGCAGGGGAAGTGAATTAATCATCCTTATCATCACACTCAGACAGCCCAAATTGAGAGGCTGTCATACTGTTCTGATGGTTTTATTTTTGTAAGGGTTCAAGAGTGAGCGTGTGTGTATTTGTGCAGGTGGAGAACATTACTGAGAGAGTGAGGCACGTCTTGATCTAATCTTTGAAAATGAGAGAGAACAAGAGCAAAAAAGAAAGCATTGAGTGCCAAAAAATGTATAATTATGGTTTATACAAATCATTATTATTTTCAGTTCATCTAATGTTTCAGACATAAATGCTGTCTGACTCAAAGACTGATTTTCATGGAGTAGAAATGGACGATATGCAAGCAAATATCGACTTAATTAGTTCACCATTTATCACATTTGGTGTCCAACAAAAAAAATGTGTGTGATTGACAAATGGTGGCAATTTTAGGAGTTTCTCAAACATTTTTAGCCGTATTTGTGAGGTAATTCCTTTGAAACCAGTATCGGTACAACAAGCCTCGCACATGCATGCATGACCTAAATGTCAAATGTGCTTTCAACAGAGCACACTTTGATTCAACAGAGGCTGAAAGAGTGAAATTAACCTTTAGGATCATTAACTATTATCAACATCTGTACTATAAACAATGTCGAACACATGCATGATAAATCAGCGGTTTACTGATAAATTATGCAGCCAATTGGTAGCTGGAAGCTAGCGGTTCCTTGGCATGATAAGAGCTTTCATTATGAGTACCAGCAGTGTTAATACTGCAGTGTCAGACGTCAGACCCCCAAAAAACATAACGTAACATTTCCCCCAACAACTACCGGATGGGAGTAGTTGTGGTCATGTTTCAAAGTTTGCCTTATGCGACCGACTAGCTAGGTTATGTGTGCCATGCAGAAATTAAATTAGAATGTATGATTTTATTATAAATTTTATTATTTTATTTAAATAGCATCTTTAAAGTAAGCTTTAAAGGAGTAGTTCACTTAAAAAAAAAAAAAAAAAAAGTTTGCTGATAATTTACTCACCCTCTTGTGACCCAAGATATCCATGTCATTCTTTCTTCAGTCGAAAAGAAATGAAGGTTTTTGATGAAAACATTCCAGGATTTTTCTCCATATAATGGACTTCAATGGGAACCAAACGGTTCAAGGTCCAAATGAGAGTTTCAGTGCAGCTTCAAAGGGCTTTAAACGACACCAGACGATGAATAAGGGTCTTATCTAGCGAAACGATCGCTCATTTCAAAAATAAATAAAAAAGTTAAAGTTTTATAAGCTCAAATGCTCGCCTTGCTCTGTTCTGTGATGCAGGTTCGTGACTCCTGTTCGAACTCGTTCATCAAAATGAACAAATCTTTTTCGAGTCATTTGGTTCATTTCGTTCATAAAAGAGGCAACAAGTATCCTATCTAAAGGCAAAAATCGCATATGTTACATATGTCTTAAGATTTTAGATTTAAATGAATATTTTTTATTAATTAAATACATTAAATTGTTATTTAGATATATATTTTTATTTTTTTTACTTGTTTTAAATCATACATTTCAAATGGGGAATCTCTTTCTTTCTTAAATCTCAGTAATCGATAATTTTTAAAATGTTGTCAATCTTTTGAAAAGAACTTAATTTATACTGTACATCACCAACTGAACAATGCAGGGCCAGAGATCCTTCAGTCAGCAGACAAGCCAGCCAATCACAGGGCTCGATCATTGTCTAACAAATTATTGCATTTGAGACATTTCATCACATTCTTGACCTTTACATCAACTCTTTTAATTGACTTAATTGAATTGACTTTTTTTGGGGGTGAGAAACACCATATTAGGCCTATTTCTATGAATCCGGTCTCTTAATTTACACCTTATATAACCACTCTGTAAATCACAAACCATTTACACAATTAATGCAATTAAATCATACAGTTTGAGTGATGACAGGGGCTCCATTAAAAGGACAACACTGGAACTGTCCAGAAAGATGACCTTGAGTGGATTTTCAGGGCAGATGATTTCTGACAGGGAGCTGTGTTTCTCTGCCCTGGTTATTTCTGGTCTGAATTAGTCACTTTCTTTTGTTGTAAAACAAAATTTGTACATTAGGTAACTAAATCCAGTCTGGCCCTTACGAACCCCGCGGCCTTGACCGAATCAGGCCGACAGCCAAAGCAATGCTCACAGTCATGGCTGTTGTTTTGTATAATGTGACATTTCCTGATTGAAGGGTAAGAGGGCGGCTGACAAATAACATGAACTTTTGCTTAACATCAAGATTTCAGGTAAAAGTCATTTTTAATGTGTTAGGGAAAATATATAAATGACATGATTTGTAATTAGGTTGTTCACATGTGCCATTAGCGCTGTGTGTCTATGATGTATTACACACGTGATACAATCAACAGGACACTGAATTTATTTGACAATTGACAGGTTAGTGTGAAAAGCAAAATTAAAAAAGAAGACCAAAAATGCTTTATGTTTAAGAGATCTATGGCGACACCATTAATGGAAAATTTTAAACTTTTTATGTTTTGGCTGTTCATTTACACAACAATGGCATTTTGGGAGCCTGAAAATGCTAACTTTGGTTTAAAAGTGCACATTTTTTGAAAACGATATAGTGGTATCGTCTCGGTGTAAGCTACAAAAACACGTATTAGTAAAAACGGTTATGCTGTTCAGTCAAAGTTACATCGCCAACTACTGGCTTGGATGAATAATACAGCATCTTTAATCGTTTTCGCGGATCTGTGAATGGGGATTGTTTTGACGACATTTTCGCCTGTAAAAAAGCAAAAACTTTTCTGTTATTAGTACATTGTTGTTGTGTAAACTTACCCTTATTTTAAATGTTTGTCTTATATTGGCTTACTGGACAATTTCCAAATCAAAATGCCTTGCTTTTAGTATTTTTTATAAAATGCTTTTCTGAAATTTTTTGACCATCTTATATGACACTGAAAATCTCATTTTCGATGATTGATAATAATAATAAAATAATTGTCCTTACATTTTCTGGCATGATTACTGAGAATAACCCTTCAGTTTACCTAAATATTCCTGTGCTGTAACAAATAAATGACCTCTGTAGACATTAAATCATAAAACTATTTAAATAAAATCTTTTTAATAGTTTCAGAAGGAATATAGCATGTTACCAACCACCCAGTTTACTCTTATTAAACTACACATGCAGCATTTAATGGAGATTAAAATGTAGTCAATCAATCGAAATTACAAA